>OY968832.1:2740453-3340453 GCA_963695495.1 Hololepta plana | reverse complement strand
TACAATAGTCTAAGCAGTTTAGATAAAACTCGAATTTGTTGTTGACTTTTTACGGTGGCTATTATTTCGCGTTTTTTCGCTCCTTCTTTTTGGCGCAAAAGATTACCACCCCGAAAAAAAAATGTATTAAATGATTACGTTATCTCCGTGTATTATTAATACGACAAAATAAATACGGTTCCGTATGCGTGTATACGAATTCGTATTTCGTTATCGTAATTATTCTAAATGGTTATGGGATAGAATTTTCCGGCGCCCGATAATAACGGCCAACGAAATCCTGGCGAAAATCGTGTAGAACAAACAATTTTCTTTATTAATAGTCGCGCAGGCAAATTGGAATAGACGAGATAGTTGCGAACTTTGGACGATAGCGCGCACATAAAAAAGCTATCAATCAAATTGCGGCGTTTGAGACGAGGTCACGGAATAATACTGGCGCATGTGAGAGTGCGAGGGAGAGACGAAGAGCGAAAAGAGAAACCTTTGGGAGAGAAAAAATGGCATTCGAAATCAACCTGCTGCATACGTTAACGGCGTGTGTGATGTTTAGGAGTTATTGCAACAACAAGAGCGTGATATTAATTTCGGCACTGACTGTACATAAAGAAAATGAGTCTATCCATCAATTTGACAGACAGACAGATAGATACGCCCGCTAACCTAATGTAATACCTACTTATCAAAAGTTGAAAAGAAAGTATTTCGCCTGCTTTTTTTATTTATTTATTTATTTATTTTTTTTACTGTCTTCGTCCCCCTGGTTCCTTCGATTCCTCTTCCCATGCCCGTGCATTCGTACGCCTCCATTTTATTTCCGAAATGAACATCGTTCGTGGCGTGTAGCGAAACATATTTATAAAGGAAATTTATGTGTTATACACATCGGCGAGAGACTCTCTTCGCCACCGGTGCAAATTATTTCCACGTTATTATTATGTGTCTGTTTGTAAAGCTCGCGGAAAAGGGATAATCAGTGGGAAAATAATAAAACACGTACGTTTACGTATCACATAAATAACACTTGAAAATAGGAGTGTACGCGGGTGGATCAGAAATAAATCGGAACTTTTATGTTACTTGCCACGTCGAAATGCTTAGAGAAACGAATTCCAGCATATCTTTCATAAACATGTTGAAAGTGGACGTTACGTTCGCAGATCGGTTTCTCCAGTCGAGAGCATCACAAGATCACACGTTCACTCATTTATGGCGCAAACGGAGCTTTATCAAATTTTGGATGCGTGAAGGTGAGAAAATGTGCGAGATTTCGTGACGAATGTCTGAACTTCTTCAGCATTTTCAATTTTTCCCAATAGGTCACCACCATACACGTATGACTATCATTTATTTACGTAATTTCAAAGAGATCTAAACTTGGCCTAAAAGTTGGGAGAAGTGTATTTAAAGTTGGAAGACTATGAGAAAAGTAGCACTGTCCTTGTTCTCCTGGACTTGCTTATACAGGGTGTTTAAAAATGTTTCGCAAACTTTAAGGGGTGATAGTATGATAAAAGACAAACAGAAAAGTCAAAGTGAACTTTACATTATTTACAATAATGCGCATAAATGCAAACTATGAACAAAAAACAAATGAAAACTAACTCAAATAAGATGTTCACAGTAGCCTCCTTCCATTTTGCGGAAGCCACGACATCTTTGCCGCAAGGACCTTCGAACTCTTTCGAAAGTCATTGGCAATCAAGCATTGGCTTGAATTAGATGGCATCTTTCAGTTATCCCTTGTTTCAGTTCCTTGAAGTCACTTACAAGCGTAGCATAAACCAAACTTTCAAATATCCCCAAAGCAAGAAATCTAGAGGGTTTAAATCTGGCCGTTTTGCAAATTATGATACAAATCAATTCCTTCCTAAGCATTTCTCTTTTTAAAATGCTCAATTCTGTATAAATGTTCTCTAAAAGGACGAACTGAAGGAATCTGGGGATTGGGATAAACTTCAACACAAAAACGTAGCACTTGTCTGTCATTTCCCATTAGCACGACCATAGATGATTAATTAAAAAATCAGAGCAACAAGGCATGGCGCAAATTCGGAAAATTGTCACAAACGACTTAATATCGATTACAAACTCTATCTATGACAAAACACGAAGCTGAAAGTTTTGTGAACGAGGAAGGAGATATAAACCAGGATATGTTGCGTGATAAGTAGGACTTCTTGGCACATCTGGCGCCATCGTCACTTAAAGTTTGTTACACTTTTCTTAACACCCTGTACAATTAAAGAAAAACTAATTCCGGTTAATGTTTCATCCGTCCACGTGGAAAGCGACGGTAAAATTGGAAAATGTCAGAGCGAAATGTAAATAATACAAGAAACCGGAATAAAACATGTTCTAATGGATGGAGCAACATGATTAGCTACTCTCTACAAAGTGAACCTATTATTTTACATAGCGAAACAGATACGTTAATCAAGGGATATTTTCAATTAATTTAAAATGCAAGCGTCTATTGTAGATGCCGTGGAATTGTATCGCACAAATCGTCTTTTTCTCCTCCTCGTTACACTTGCTCGACTTCCATTTCATATCATTTACATTCTTTGCACAGTAGGTAACTAGAACTCGGTCGCCAATTAAAGACGTTCCTTCCGAAAGCTCGTTGTTTCAATGCACAAATGAATATTTAATTTAAAGTACACTCAAAATGGGATTCTCGGATAGACGTTACGTAAATACGGTCGTAGCTTTCGTTTTGTGTGTCGCGCAACGTTGATACGAATCAATATTGTAATTGCGATGCAATTACGTGCACTTCTTGTCGCTTCCAAAAGCAAACGAATCAATTTCTTTTCCGTTTTTTCGAAACAAAAACAAACGTCAGTTGTGCAAGACACGAAACGAATCCTTTATTTCCTTTCTATATCCATCGAGTAATTATCCTCATTACATTGCCCATTTAATTTTTCATTCGCTTTGTAGCCATCGATCGATCGATCATAAAAAAGTTAACGATCTATTCTGTAGTAATCCGGCTCGAAGGACCAAAATTGAATAACTCACGTCGTAACGATAGAGAAAAGGGCACCTCAACAAAGGAAGAAGAGAATATACAATATTCTACTATATGTTACTATAATCTAATGGATCTCGAAAAATCTGCAATGATCCGGGGTGCTAAACTTAATGTATCCACCAATCGTAACTTTGTGATTTTAAGGGTTAGGAAACAGGTGAAATGGAGAGAATTTGCGCAATTCTAACGGTGATTAAGCATATGAAACATGTATATTTTGTATTATATGCCTCCTAGTTGATCTGGAAATGTTAGCAACTTTGGATTTTTAAATAGAAGACCCTGTATGTTTTTACATGTTGGGAGGGAAGATTTTTTAAATATTCTTAAAATAAAAGCGTTACTAATGGCGGAAGCGTTAAGTCTTAAGTTTACGAATGTCCAAGTTAGTGATGGAAAAATTATACAAGGGGGTGTTGATAAATTACTTGTCCTGGACGGTTTCTAGTAAACAAAAGTAAACCTGCTCGCTGTGGCTACAACTATGATGTTTTGTAAGTAATTTGTCAAAGCTTGACGTCAGGAAGATGATTTTTTTAAACAACATGGCTCGGAAAACGATTGAATTTGAGATAATCGAGTTTTGGTCAGTTAAATATTAATTTTTCCACGGGTTACAGGGCAAAGAATTTTTAGCTGATTTGATAGGAATCTTAGGTGATCACTGTTTTTGACCCACTATTATTTGTTCCCAAAACTCCAAAAACATTTGAAAGCCAAATGATTTCGACAAAGGATGAAGACAATCTGACTGGTCAATGCAAAGGGGCTTTAAATGAGATTATGCTGAATGAATAAAATTTTATTTTGAAATATTGTTAAGTTTTATAAGGTACGCTAAGTAAGTTATCAGTAGCCCCTCGTAGAACGCTTGCGACACCCTCGTATATGCAAATGAATGTATGCACATTGAAAACGTGTTGGTATTTGCACTATCCAAGCCCCCTTCGTCATTATGCACGCCAATCATTCAAACTGCAAGAACCGTTAAAACATGTCACTTTGCCTTTTTGTTGGTTGCCGTTGAGAGGGCAACTAACGAGAAGTTTCTCCCAATTTAAATGAAAGTGCGCAGAGAATCGCAAACATTTTCGCAAAGGGCGGAGGGCGTATAGAAAAAGCTTACGTTACTCTATTCGTATTTAATTATATTAATTAAATATTTTGATTAATGAACGGTACTTTTTGCGCTCATTAAAATAGTCAAGAGGAAGATCGCAAAGGAAAAATAAAAAAATAAAACGCAACTAAATGATAATTGCTGGAAGAGCGGCGATAAAAAGTGCAATTAAAATCGTAGTCTACCAACTCTAGCGATAATTAACAACGTTCGTTAAACGCGGAAACGATAGATGCGATCGTCGAACAAAATTAGCCATCCATTTAGAGCAAATTATCGGATGATAATAATTAATTCTCGATGATGCTTTATCTTGCAAAATGCAATTTCTTTTCCACTTTACGACCGTCGAATAGTTTGAAAATTATATAGATTACGCCGTATAAAAATATAATAAAATGGGGGGGGGGGGGGGGGGAATTCGCAATGCGATGATGGACTTTACGTCATGATCGAAAATATTAATAGGAAAACATTTTCGCCGCACAAACAATGGAATAAGAATGTGTCGTCTATACGTGCGGAGATAGAGAGCGTTGCATTTGCGATAATGGACAAAATGCATTACGGTGGTAAATTGGAAGGGATGTTGGGAAAAGAAACGACAATTTCCGGGAGGTTATAAATGTCCTCTATGAAAACGCAATGGCAATGTGTGGATTTTACACCTGAAAGTCGTATATGGCGGTTGTTTATCCGTGTTACTTCTCTTGTTTTTTCCTCTTTCTCCTCCACATTCTCTTCGTCTGTCATCTTTCCGATCCAGAAATAGTTGAAAGTTTTAACACCGTGCAATTGGCTCATTTCACGTTCGCATTATTTATTTCTGCTTGCCAATTCGTTCCATCTGCTGTTTCCCCAACAAAGAAACGTCGCATTTCTTTTCCTACCCCGTACAATTCACAATACGGATCATCTTTTCATTATACGCGAGTTTAAATCTTTTCATCAACAAATAAAAACGCCATAGAGAATAAATAAATTGCAATATTCATCTGGCAATAACATGTTTTTGCAAACGCGTAATAAAACGATTGCAATAACACTTTGAATAATGAATCACGTATCGTGATATAAGCAAATACGAAGTTGAAATGAAGGAAAGCAAATATTTTTCTTAATAAATGAATACGAAATTGTTTTCTGCCTTCTAATCGATTTAAATTTCGACTCGTATTTATTCAGTTCTTTTAATCGTCCGATAAGGAAGGCGAAAGTGAAATTTTTGGGCATTAAATGCGAAATTGAAAGCGGGATCCGGCTTTGCGGAAAGGAGGAAACAAGGAATTCATAAATAAGTATATTAATGTGAAAGGAAACAAAAATAAGAGGCGAACGTCTGGCGATTTTAATTACAATTCGAGTGCTTTAAAAATACACACACACAAAGAGAAAATGTGTTTTGTTGAATATTAAGGAAAAAGGTATGATTATTATATGAAAAGTATTTTCTTCAATTGTAAAGGAAGAAGTTTTCCTTTTTGCCATTTTAAGGAATGATGAAATTTTTCATAATTTACATGAGTTTGAAAGGCGAAATGAAAAGGGAGTTAGAAATAAAATGGAAACTGTATAGAGACGAGTGAAAATGTAATTAAGAAAAAAATTCTCTTGAAAACAAAAGTTTAGCATTCAGCGTTTCACGTTTTTGGGCATCTTAAAAGTACCATAACATTTTGCAACATTTTAATTTGCCTAATCGCTATCGCATAAAATACGCGTTTAAATTTCAATTCTCGAGGCCATTGCCACAAAGCCTTTCATCCACGCATATACCACAATTCCTCGAATAAAATTCGAACAATGAATAAAAGACTAGCCCTTTATGAAAGAGAAAAGTTTATTCGAGTTTAAATTTATAACAAGAAGTAACTTAGAAAAGCAACAATTTCTACGGTGCGATAATGCAATTTTGTTAAATGTGCAATGTAATAGTCGTATGGAAAAGAAAATTCGCTTATAAACTGCTTGTTAGAAGAAAGTCTACTTGCAAATATTCGCTGGTGGTAAAGGTTAAATAAACGGAAACCAGCCTGCGAAGGAACGCACGGAAATGTTCCAGTTCTCGCACTACATTATCGCTAATGACTTAATGTTGCATTTCTGGTGGATGCGCCGGGAGAAGAAGCTTAATTTATATTTAAAGTTGTGGAAAATGTGATTGTTTGATTGAACGTAGTGCTAAAATGAACGTGTTATGATAAGAATCGCTTGTGAAGTTGGATTTTCCTTAATTCCAATTGCTTGTTCATCAAAATTATTACTCCCATGCAAAATTATCCGCTGTTTTGAAATCTATTTTTTAGACAGTTCGCAACACAAAAATATATCGTAAACACAATGAACTTATTAATAAAGGTCAAAATTATCATCCATTTCATTACTGGCCAGTATCTTTTCAGTCTTCTATTACTAACGGCTGCAACATCGTGTTGCTGTGCCTTATAAATCCTCTGGTAATGTTGAATGTTATTAGATTTTATAACATCTTTAACAAATGGAATTCGCAAGTCTTCATGAAATATTAGACACATTATTAGATCACAGATGTACTCGATTTATTAGCACAACCCTAAATTTCAATTCCATGGGTCCAGATTGGTTTTAAAATAGTTTTCTAAATCAGAATTTTGTTTTCTGTGACAATTTTTATTTCTTTCCAAATAACTAATAAAGTTTTTTTTTAATTTTTACATCTATTTGCTTTCTCTTTTTGATTGCAAGCTCTCTCCAATGTTCCTGGAATCTAAATGAACGCTCAGGTATCTAGCATTAGAAGCTCGAGGTATTTCTGTGTTGCTCAAAACATATTGCTGAACATTGCTGTTTTGTCGGTGTAAAATGAATTTGTTTGCTTTTGTTTAGATTCATTTTTATCTTCCACCGTTTCAACCAAATTTGCGGCTCCTGTAGATGATTCTGGAGAAAATTCGAGGCTCTTATGGGGGGTCCTCATCTGATGCAAGTATTAAAGTATTATCAGCAAATGTTCCTATTGCTATAGTCTGATGTTGACAGATCAGCAGTATATAATACGTATAATATGGGCCCCAAGACACGTCCTTGTGGAACTCTGGACTTAATTGGATAACTTGAGGAAGATTCTTCATTAACTTCAGTCCTAAATTCCCTCTCAGTGAGAAAAGATGCAAACAGTCTAAAATAGGAATTTGGAAAATACTTTTGAATTTTGTAGAGCAGTCCAAAGTGCCAAACTTTAACGAATGCTTGGCTCTCGACTAACAACACTGACGCGCGACATTCTTTTTGCTCTAGAGATTAACAGACCACCATATAAATCGTTCGTTGAAAAACTGGCAAAGTGTACGAATATTTTATTTATTTGGTAACCGATGTAAGAGCATGCAAAGTTGCAAATTTTTAGCTCTTTTGTATACGTAGAATCAACCATCTGCAACGGAAATAGGAGGCTGTAATTGAAATGGATGTAGATTAAGACCTTAATTAATAAGTTAATGGTGCTTACGATATACTTTTGTGTTACGACCTGCTTAAAAAATAACTTTCAAAACCGGCGGATAATTATGTCTGTCTGTCAAAAAAGCGTGTATTAATGAATGTTCGTCACAGTGTGAAAATCTACTTTAACGACGGTTGTAAGTAACGCCAAATTTTCAAGACTGGCTCTGGTCCCATTTTAAAATATTGCATTCAAATAAATAAGCTTTATTATTTGTTTTTATTATTTTCGGGTATGGTTTCGTTAATTTAAATTAATTTCCGGTCGCTAACGTAATTTTGAATATTCGTTTAGTAGAACTCATCCAATAGAAGAAATAACTATTATCCTGTAAAGTGTTAGCTTCCTTTGGATGATGTTGACTTCTGGAAAAAGCGACATTTTAATAAAGACACAATGCTCGAAAATGCTTATTTCCCTTTAAGTTGCATTAAGGTATCATTTAGTAAAAAACCTAGTATTTAAACAAATGAATTTTGAAGAAATATGTCTAAAGAACAAAAAATAAAGTAATTATAATATTAAAGGCCGTGGAGATTAAAACATAAACTGCATTCTTTAGCGGTTGATCGCGAAAGCAGCGAATTTAAAAATCAGCAATAGAATTGCTTAGATTAATAACTTCAAAGATATTCTTTAATTAAACATGAAATCAAACTTTTTGCATAGGACCGTTATTATTAAATAAAAATCGACGAACGTTTTCAGTTAATAACTGAAACAATATCAAATTACTACCGTGGTATATATACGACGTAGTGCCCTATTAGAAACTATTTAATTAAATTACTGTCGCAGGTGTATGTCGCGAGATACAATAAATCATTTTACGTGACGGTTTTGCATAAAAATTGCGGCAACGTGTTTCAATAGTTTGCAAACAATATTGTGCAACGTCAACTAATTGATACGGATATTAATGAATCGACGTCGTCGACAATGATCTAGATTGAAGTTTGCCAAGTGCGACATAAAAGGACACTTTTTTTCCCCCAGAAATTCACAACTTTCCCTACACATTATAATGTAATTAGGTGTTATTATGCACGTTAGCTGAGAGCTTTATGTAAGATTGATTTTCCGCACATAGACACACGAGGGAAGAGACATTCAGTCAGTCAGTCAGTCGGAGTGATGGGACAGGCATCGGAGGGGCGAGAGAGAGAGAGAGGAGAAGGACATGGAAATTAGGGTTGACATTTTGTCGACGTAATTTCCTGTCTGGCGACCTTGTTCGGGTCAGTAAATTTATCACATGCGATTTTGTGTGCCAGATCCTACACATCTAATCGGCTTTATGCTACACGTACACAATCGGATTGCCAAAATACAACAATTAAACATTTCATTACTCACCAATTAATTATTAACGCGACTCTCGCAAAGATTAACGATCTTATGCGCAGATTAAAACGCAATTTTAACCTTTCAAGTAGCTGTTCATTACAGAATGCCAACAAATGAGGAGAATTCAAAAAAGCGTTCAAAGCTCTATAACTTTGAGCGTTGTTCTAAAACATCGATACTGAACGTTTTCTTTTGTGTTGAGAAATTTGTCATGTGATCGAAAAAAGTTAAATTTTATTTCCCAAAACTCCAAGAAAGTCTATGAAGTTAACAAACTACGCAGTTCTATTGTCGATTTCAAAGAGAAGAGAAGAAATGAATCACTAAAGTAACACGAAAACAATTGGAGCTTTCGCTAATGAAAGCCATTTTCTTTTCAATTTGCGCTGGTGCTTTTTAATGTTTTGGTTTTATTCAGATTTCTTGTACATTTACTGCCTTTTGATTGGATTTATAGATTGACACTTACTTTTCTTGGACCAACATTTAAATGTAAATCAGCATTTTCAAAATTCACCAATCAAATTGTTGTGTTCTATGTAACCACATCATCTAATAGAAATGAATCCTTTCTCTTCTGGCATTTTACAGGATAATACATCGTTCTTCTATTCGCTGGGTTTCATTAAACGTATATTCAAACTTACATGCACGGCCTGAAATTAATTTAAATTAATGAAAAGTTACTCAAAAATAACAAAAAAAGGACAATTAATTCAAAAAATTAAACTTTTGTATGCAAACTATCAGAGACTTATTAAAAATTTATGCTCATCAAGATCATCCAAATTCACGATCGAATCTTCTCACAATACATTCTTCTTATGACTACTTTCAAATAAACTATAAACATAAATTGAAAGTTTTCCTCGCCCGGCGCATCCACCAAAAATGCAGCATCGCATTAATTGTGATAATTTAGTGCGAGAGCCGAAACAATTCGCGCACGTTCTTTCGCAAAATAGTTGAAGCAATTATAAATCACCGAATAATATTCATTATAACGGCTTAACAATAAAATATTAGCAATTGTTGAGAGCGTTTAATCCCCATCCACTGAAGTTGTGCTCCGTGAATTATTGCTAAACTTTCTATGCGTGTGTGTGTGTGTGTTTGTCTACATATATTATAATGTGTACACGTGAGCAGCAAACCATAAATTTTTGCCTTGATGTAATTAAATTTAATACACGGCCGTGTCGTTATTATAAATGCAAATAAATAAATAATTTAAACAATATTAATATTTTATTATTCGATCGTAAACAAAGTAATGTTCGGTGGTGTTTATCATTTATAAGTTGGTAGTGTTGTTCTTTAATATTGATAAATCATAAAAACTTTTTTATATCTTGTGACTCACACGTACTTAATTCGCTCATTTCGGCTCTTTATCGAATTTAACGTTGAATCATTCGTTAATTTCCACCCTCGTCCCATTTAAATAAATATGAATCCCTCCGTTTAAACAAGATATTTAGATATTTCGTGGCTATTGTTTAGGGGGAAAAAAGGGAACCAAAAAAAGGGATCGTGAAAGGATAACGTACCAATGTACCCTTTTTGTGATGCAACGATTTGATTATCTGGTGGTCTTCGCCAAAAAAAAAGCAACTCTCACAAAATCAAATGCATGCATACGAAGGTACTGTAATAATAATAATAATACGGGGTATATTAAAAATGAACCTACCACATACCCATATAATAATGGCTAACATTTATTTAACATTTGCATATGATGTAGGTTGAGTTTGATAAGGGGAGTTTATTTTTGGAAACCTTTTGTGCTACGGACACACACACACACACACATTTGTGACGCGGAATTGGGTTGAATTAAACTGAAGAATAGCATACAGTGCGCCACTAGATGGTTGCGACTTTTGGCTCATAAGTTGGCAATAATGCACAGGTTACCCGTACTTTACGCACGTAATTTAAAATTTTATTTATTTGACACTAAAGTAAATCATAGCGTCAGTGCTACCAAAATAACGTTCGAAAAGCTTTAAAAATGCAATCATTTGTTAACAAATTGCTTTAATCATTAAGCAAGAAGTAAGTAATTGTGATTGTTTTTCATTATTAAAGCCTCTCAGATACTAGTTTGGTACCACTGACTTTATTGTCCTTTTTCAAGCATACAACATACATACGTTGGCGTGGAAACGATTTGTTTCAGAAATCATTTCAGCGTCAGTGCTACCAAAACAATACTGCACGTAACTAAATTAAGCTGCAATTTTCATCAGTTGCTAGTTATCTACCATTCTTTAATTAGTATTTATCAAAGTAAAAATTGGCGGAGAAAGAGATTCCGTATTAAATAACTTAATAACAGTGTTACCAAAGTAATATTCGAGAAGCTTTAGGAATGCAATCATTGATTAACAAACAATTTTAATCATTAAACAAGAAGTTACTAGCTGTGATTAATTTGCATTTTTAATGTGTCTCAACTATTACTTTGGTACCACTGGCGTTCATGTTATTGTCTTCTTTAAACTTGATATTTAGCAAAGAGAAATTTGGCGTGCAAACGGATTTGATTCAAAAATAACTTCAGCATCAGTGCTACCAAAACAATACTGCACATAACTAAATTAAGCTGCAATTTTCATCAGTTGCTAGTTATCTACCATTTTTTAATTAGTATTTATCAAAGTAACAATTGGCGGAGAAAGAGATTCCGTATTATATAACTTAATGTCAGTGTTGCCAAAGTAATATTCGAGAAGCTTTAGGAATGCAATCATTGATTAACAAACAATTTTAATCATTAAACAAGAAGTTACTAGCTGTGATTAATTTGCATTTTTAATGTGTCTCGACTATTACTTTGGTACCACTGGCGTTCATGTTATTCTCTTCTTTAAACTTGATATTTAGCAAAGAGAAATTTGGCGTGCAAACGGATTTGATTCAAAAATAACTTCAGCATCAGTGCTACCAAAACAATACTGCACATAACTAAATTAAGCTGCAATTTTCATCAGTTGCTAGTTATCTACCATTCTTTAATTGGTATTTATAATATCAAAATGACAGTTGGTGAAGAAACAGATTCGATACAAAATAATTTAAACATCAGTGCTGCCAAAGGAATATTTGGTAAGTGTTGCCAATGTATGCAAGAAAAGTGTAGGAAGGCAGCAATTTGCAAACTTAAAAATATAAAAGGAGCAAAAGAATTTCAAAATTAGTTCCCCAAAAGCATTACTCATGCTTGTTTCCTTCCCCTATTTCTTACCGATTAGCATCATCCGTTCCCTGCCACGAAATTCGCGACGGTCTTCGATGGTAACGTCTCGACTGTCAAACATTATCTGCACGTTGCAGAATTTAATATGGTAATACGCCTATCTTCATTCAAACTAATGCATTAGCACGTGTATGTGTGCGTGTGTGTGTGTGTGTGTGTATTTATGATGCTTATCCGAATCAGTTGTTGTTATTATTAGTGCGATATCCTTGCAATATTGAGGATTGCAATCGAGATTATTAAAGCGAATATTAGCAAGGATTATGGCGCAGGATTTACGTTTCCTTTGTCCTTTTTGTAATCGGGAAATGTGTCCTCACGCCCACCCTCCCCCCAACTGTTCGTTCGTAGTTTGTTAATAAACTGAAATGGATATTTATTACATCTATTAAAGTTGTGTGTGTATGTCGTATGGTCGGATGCCTATAGTTCTTAGGGAATTAAGTCAAATGGACTTTAGTTTCTCCTTCGGCTTTCGCCATAATGGATATAACACTCTTCCCTCTCTCATTCACACGCACACTGCAGTGTTTCGTCCCATACTCTCGCTTTCGCGTTCCCCATTCACTCGTAAATTATTAACCAAGTGGTTATTTATTGTTAATTATCATTAATGGCAGGGAGTAACTCTTTTGAAACTGTAAAGCAGACGATGATAAGATGGAAAGAAATTCGGGTAACGCACTCTAATAATAGTGATAAATTTGGGCGACGGAACAAAGCTTAAGGAAATTTCATTAGGTGCATTGAAAAGCTGAAAGACGTACGGCCAACGTTGGAAGGTAATTAGTTTTGGTATGATCAAAAGTGGCGCGGAAAAATAAAGAAACGAGACAATAAGGCGGGATAATAAAGTAAAAGAGCGAACAAATAGAAATGGGTTGAAAAGGCTGAAATTTCATTATTTATGCAATTTACACTTTACTTGTTCCTCCACACGCACCTATTGTGAATGTGGAAGATGTGCTCCCGTAGAAAGTTGAAAGGGAACCAACTCTCTATAGATAGACGCTCGAATGCAATTAACTCCGAAGACGTGGCTTTCATATTGGAAGAAGACGATGAGGGAAGGAGACTGACAAATTGAATTGTTTTGGATTCAATTTAATCGTAACTTGCACAAGAAAGAAATTGATATTTGTAAATAAATTCCGTTTCACTAGCGATAATCGAAAATGAACACGCTTTCTTGCAATAATTGCCATTTTTTTATCTCCAAAAGTTTCCAAACTGTCTGCATAATTCATAAACTATAAGCGCCCTCTATTGATGCAACGTGTTTACTGATTAGTTACGCTTGTTTTTATTATCGTCTCAAAGTTTCGTTACGTTTCGATCGTTGCCAAAACACGTTATGCCCCAAAAAGTAGCTTCAACTATTTGGCATCGATTCGAGCCAATATAAATTTTCTTTTTTAACTCGCAAAAGATATTTCAGACGATGATCTCGATGATTATGTACAAATAACTTACGATTGATACAATCGCTTTTTGAGTGATCGCGAAGTTATCGATCAGGAAGACCACAAATTCATCGAAAAGCTTCATTGGGTCATGTTGAAATGTAGTTCAAAATCTTAAAAGATTGCTAACTTAAGTTAGTAACGGAAGGAGAATATTTTGACGATGTAAAACCAATTTAAAGAGCTTTCGCCAACAATTTTAGCATTATAACAAAAGACTAGTCTAAAAGGTCATTTTATGCGGCTTTAGGTACGTTCGAATCGTTTTACTGCAGTCGAAGGAGATTATTTCGCATGTATTTTTAGAAATTTGCTTTTTAATTTGAAATATATTGGGGAACTTTTTAGATAGAGGTTCTAGGTAATATCTTCGAAAGCTTCTTAAACCTTATCTCGCAAAGAAAAAATCTTCCCCAGCGGAAATAACAAATAAGACCGATCCCTTTTGTTCCCTTAAACTTATTATGATAATAACTATAAATTTTAAATCCAAAAGCAGAAAAGCTCTTGCTAGAAGGCAAGAGGCACGTGCACAGTATTAACACGTGTTCCACTCAGATATACAGGAATTTAACAACAGAGAAATTTATCAGTGCGTCTTGAAGGATTTTATAAATTGAAAACGGTGACTTGTTTTCTTAAATAATCACCAAATCCTTTGCATTAATTAACTATTTGTTGATGAATGTTAAAGAAAGGAAACATCCGAATCATAAATTCGCATGTTGCATCAAACAATTAAACTTTTTTATTATTGCAAAACTGTCGTCGTCGAAGAGAAAGCATAATTTTCAATGGAAATATCGTACCAAATTACCATTGGTAATTACTGCGCGAAATATTGTAATTAATTGCACGTAAAAAAATAAATCCCTCATATTATTCATACGGATTTTAAGGCAAAAGCGATTATTAAGAGAGTTTTCCGTCTCGCTCTCTGTCCGTTTCCCACATTTTCCCCGCGCTGGCATTCAGTCATTTATCACGGTGGCAAGCAGACAACATAATTTTAAACATTATGCAGTGGAATACCAAAAAGACCTGACACATAATGGAACAACGTGTAGCTTACGTTCTATTACATTATCTACCATCAAGTTCTTCTCGAGAGAGAAAATCCGAGAAAGGGCACGAAAGCAGGAGCACAATGGCGCAAAGAGATTGAATAGCATTTCAATTAATAAGCCCTTTGTTTTATTTTCCCAACGATTTTTAACTCTCGTTTAGTTTTCCTTCATTTTCTTCTAGTATAGCGAAATAAATCAACTCGCGCGAAAGCTCCATAAATTTAAACGGCAATAACAGCAGCAACATCGCAAATGATTGTGAATTATGAATTTCGGCTTGTTCAATGGCGCGACGATCGCGAAGTTCAATCGACGATGGAAAAAAAAATTGTTTCCTCGATTGGGCCAACGCGATAAAACAGGAGCTTTCGGCATGAAATAAAGGGCCACACTTCGGAAAGTTTCGCGCTTTTTTTTTGGGCAGTCAATCAGTCACAAACTACGATAATATTTCAGGGCGTTATGTCGCATTCCGAATGCGAAACACGAAAAATTTATGAGCTTTTTATGCGCACGAAGTTGCCGTGCTTTTAAACGAGCATGAATGCTGGAGAGAGCGCAATGAAAATCCGAAATTGTTTCCAATATTTATTACGAGCGCTTACCGCCACGAATGAAGAACAAAAACGTGCTTAATTGCCTCATTATAAAGCAATAACGAAGCTCTATTAACAACTTTTTAAGGACACGCGATGAAATCAAAATTAAGACACAACATTTTACTTTTGTTTGCTTTAATTCATCATGCTAAGCATTAAAGTATGAGGCCGGTGCATAATTATACGCCGTTTTTGAAAGCTATTTTTTAAGTATTTCGCAACAAAAAATGTATCGTAAAGAAAATCAACTTTTTAATAAAAGTCCAAATTATCATCCGTTTCAATTGTAGCCTCCGATTTGCTTGCTAGATGGCCAATTCCACGTGTACAAACGAGTTAAAAATCTGCAGCTATTCATGCCTTCACGTCGGCTACCAAGTAAATACAATTTTCGTACACTTTTGCAGTTTTTCAGCGAATGATTTATATGGTGATATGTGGGAATATTTTGATTACTTGGCGACCGATGTAAGGGCATGAATAGCTGCAAAGTTTTAGCACTTTTGGCCATCTAGCAAGCAAATCGGAGACTGCAATTGAAATGGATGATAATTTGGACCTTTATTAAAAAGTTAATGGTGTTTACGATATTTCTTTTGTGTTGCGAATTGCCTAAAAAATAGCTTTAAAAAAAGGTGGATAATTATGCACCGACCTAATATTTCTCTCGTATAGATTCTATTTTTGCACACGTTCGCAATGGCACGTTATTGTGAAAATGAGAATCGACATTCAACTAAAACAGCGATCGATCTGTCGCAACGTGCATTATTATGGGTAGTAGCGTAGGTGTCGTCGATTTGCCGAAAACGAATTGCAAGTGCATCTACTCCCACACGTGGATCTATAACATTGGGGCCGACACTGCTAAAATTAGCCGAAATCTTTTCTAAGCTCGCAATTAACGCAAATCGAATAGTTTAGAATGGATGGATTAAGATCCGCAGAGAGGTTTCGCCTAAGTAAACCTTCGCGATATTTGAAGGGGGACCTGTATTCGCAATTAACGGCGAGAGAGGTGGCGATGTTTGTGTCAGGTAAGCACTACTACACATACACGAGTTGCGAAATAGTTGCGGATTAAGTGAGATGGAGAGTGGGAGACATCCGACAGTTACGTGTTTTAATTCGCCATTTTTCCCGGCAAATAACACAATGATGAATGAACGGAAGACTAGAGTATATGCAAATGTAATCGTTTTTGCGCCCCCCCCCCACACTTCCTGCACTCGAAACAGACAAACTGTTATTTACAAAACTCTCGAGTTTCGACTAAAGTTCTGCAGATTAAATTCACGACCGCAAAATAGCGGATGCTGTCGATTATCCGACGCTTTTGCTCCCCGTCTCCATCCCATCATCATCCATCCAAACGTGTCCATCTATACGTCTATCCGTATAATAATACTTCAGTGCCGAATTTAACCTGCTTTTCCCATCCACATCCACACATACATACATCATCCACTCACGGTAATAATACAAATAAATGCCACCTATTTAACGCAAACGAATTAACGCCGTTGCTTTAATAATAATTATAAACCCGCGCATACACGTATGTACACGTGTTGTAAGCGCGATCATTTAAAATACTTGGCAGGTAATTCGTTTACGTACCCTTTTAACGGTAAATAACTAATGAAGATAATTATTAATTGCTTCAATGTGGAAGCGTCAAAATTTGTTATATAATTCCATAATACGCGTGATGGCATTAGAACGAGCTGAATTAAAAAAGGAAATGCATTTAAATAATGCGGGGATGATTGACGACCGAAACGAAATTTAAAAAAAAATGACCAACGAGCGTTACTGCAATTCGCTCCACAAAGAATCTCGTTACTTTTTATTAGTTAAAATGGTTTAATTATAATTGTAATTTTCCCTAGGTTGTCCTATGTAAAACATAGTTTTTGAAGATGTTGATTGATGGAAGCTTTCTGTTTCTGAAGTGCTTCTTCTTGTTGATATATTCTGATGTGTTGATTTGGGTATTGCTTTTGTCGATGATTCCTGCTGCTTTTCGCCGTGAAGATTTGAACTCGCACACGATATATTCCGCGATTTTTATTATTTCTTGGATTATTGATACAATCCGGCTCGAAGGACCACATGTTAAAATTGCAATTCAATTATGAACTTATTTTTCAACGGTGAGATGACACAATTTCTATAGATTGCTGATGCCACTAATATCACAATTGTGTTGGTTTTCAAGATGTTGATTGATGGAAGTTTTCTGCTTCTGAACCTGGTGCTTCTCCTTGTTGATATATTCTGCTATGTTGATCTGCGTATTGCTTCTGCTGATGATTGCTACTACTTTTCGCCGTGAAGATTTGAACCTACACACGATATACTTCGCGATTTTTATTATTTCTTGGACTATTGATACAATCCGGCTCGAAGGACCACATGTTAAAATTGCAATTCAATTATGAACTTATTTTTCAACGGTGAGATGACATAATTTCTATAGATTGCTGATGCCACTAATATCACAATTGTGTTGGTTTTCAAGATGTTGATTGATGGAAGTTTTCTGCTTCTGAACCTGGTGCTTCTCCTTGTTGATATATTCTGCTGTGTTGATCTGCGTATTGCTTCTGCTGATGATTGCTACTACTTTTCACCGTGAAGATTTGAACTCACACACGATATACTTCGCGATTTTTATTATTTCTTGGATTATTGATACAATCCGGCTCGAAGGACCACATGTTAAAATTGCAATTCAATTATGAACTTATTTTTCAACGGTGAGATGACATAATTTCTATAGATTGCTGATGCCACTAATATCACAATTGTGTTGGTTTTCAAGATGTTGATTGATGGAAGTTTTCTGCTTCTGAACCTGGTGCTTCTCCTTGTTGATATATTCTGCTATGTTGATCTGCGTATTGCTTCTGCTGATGATTGCTACTACTTTTCACCGTGAAGATTTGAACTCACACACGATATACTTCGCGATTTTTATTATTTCTTGGATTATTGATACAATCCGGCTCGAAGGACCACATGTTAAAATTGCAATTCAATTATGAACTTATTTTTCAACGGTGAGATGACACAATTTCTATAGATTGCTGATGCGACTAATATCACAATTGTGTTGGTTTTCAAGATGTTGATTGATGGATGTTTTCTGCTTCTGAACCTGGTGCTTCTCCTTGTTGATATATTCTGCTGTGTTGATCTGCGTATTGCTTCTGCTGATGATTGCTACTGTGAAGATTTGAACTTACACACGACTTACTCTTCTTGGATCGTTGATATAATCCGGCTCGAAGGACCACATGTTAAAATTGCAATTCAATTGTGGCGAAATTGCCATCTTGGAACTTATGAAATTATTTTTCAACGGTGAGATGATACAGTTTCCATAGATTGCTGATGCCGTTGACTTCACAAATGTGTTGGTATTCAAGATGTTGATTGATAGAAGTTTTCCGTTTCTTAAGTTGGTGCTTCTTCTTGTTGATATATTCTGATGTGTTGATTTGTGTATTGTTTCTGTCGATGATTCCTGCTGCTTCACACACGACTTATTTTGCGGTTTTTACTTTTTTCCTGGATCGTTCATATAATCCGGCTCGAAGGACCATATGTTAAAATTGCCATTCAATTATGTTCAGATTGCCGTCTTGGATGTTCTGAAGTTATGTTTCAACGGTGGGATGATACAATTTCTATAAAATACTGGTGCCACTGATATCACAATAGTGTTAATTTTCGAAGATAATGATTGATGGAAGTTGTTGCTTAGACTCGCCTGTTTTGGGAATATTAATTTCCGTCATTTTCCATCCTTTCCGAAATTAATTTGATTGATCATCCGAAGGTGGTTGGGGTTGGTCACCTTATGGTTAGCTTGAAAATACCCAAACGTCTTCAGATACTTAACAACCCAGATTGTCAATTCAATGATCTCTTTGAAGTTTCTCATTTCCGAAGGAGTGTTGCATGGCGACGAAGAAATGATAGCCAATTAGCACCAGGTCTGCAGGATTTTATGAGGGACGACGCAGAACTTTCCAATGCAATTCCTTATTATTAAAGTCAAAAAACAAACATGAACTAATCGTATTTTTGATTGATAGTAACTTCTAAATTTTCTTTAACCAACGAAAATTTATTGTTCCTTAACAAAACAAAAATTGGTAAACTCGTTATAGTATGTTCCTAAAAATGATATCAAATTTGCACCCAAAAAACCTTTATTTACTACGTCAAAAATGCAAACTAACAAAGGCAAATCATTTGTTACTATAACCAAAGTATCTTTTTGAAATATTCACAAGTATTAATACGGTGTGGATTAGCATTTAGGCGAGTGGATTACATATGCCACTCTTATAATAACAAAAATAAAATTACAAATTTTCCTTTTAATTCGTCAACTTTTCATGTCTTTCTCTTTTCCCTTGTCGTTTGATGTATACATATACGAGTGACTGCTAAATGATTGATGGTCGATTTGTTCTTTCTCCATTTTTTTTATACGAAGGTACATTCGAAAATTACTTAAGGTATTAAAACAAAGTGAAAAAGCAAGAGGGGTCGGCCAAGGGAGGAAGAGAACGGAAAACGAGGATATAAGAATGTAGGAAAATATAGCGATCGCATGACGGCTTTTTAAATTATAACTTGAAAATATTTCGTGGTCTAATTCATCCAACCGGCGGCGCAGGCCATTATTCTTCTTCCATGTTCTAGCGCTCTATCATAATTATTATTATCCAGAAAACGGATGGGAATGGCAAAACTAAATAGAGCTATTCATTGACGATATCAATAGCGTTTGTTCCAACGTATACGCATAAATCACGAAACGAATCGTCTCAATTCAATTTGCTTCCAATTTATTGTTTATTTATTTAAAATAGAAAAAGATCGTTTTTCAGCTGGGAAAACGAAACGTTTAAATAAAAAGTCGTTTTTATGTTAGAAACAAAAAAATATCACGAGGCAAAGTAAAATTGGTACAACTGGAATAATATTTTGATTATAAACTAGAAATATAACTAAATTAGAACACGTGAAATTACAATTGCAATCTTAAAATGGAAAAGTCTAATTAAGATGCTTTCGTATACGAACCGTTTGTTTTCTTTTGCGAATTTTGCATTTTAATAAATCTAAAGTTGGAAAACCTGATTCCTAAAATAAAGGACCAACACCTTCTAAAGCTCAAGATTGGCCAAAAAAATTATCATTAATTTGATGTGCTAAAACGTTGAACCAAGTTTTAATAGCAATTATATTTTCAAATCAACGAAATTAACACCAAATTTATTTTGCATATTTCGTATGCCATATGTTTTCGGTTTTGTTTGATTACTCAAATGGTAACTTTTAAAATTCCAATAAAGCTGAGATGATTATTGCTCCGAATCGGAATAAAAATGTTAATTCAAACTTGTAATTCTTCTTGTGATCCAATGACAATCTCTTCAACGGTCCATTATTCCCTCTTTGTTCGCTAAGCGGCGAGTTTTCACTGGAAACTTTGTAAATTATGTCGTCGTTTCGCTTTAGATGCAAATAAATTGTGCAACTTTTTTAATTATTAATAATTATTCATCTTTCTTTCATTCCTTCGTTTATTCGTTTCCTTTCGTGCATTTTTCTCAATTGCTTTCTTACATTTTTAATTACTTCCATCCGAAATAAAACTCGTAATAGTTGCAAAGAATGAAATGGCGGATTATAATTTGTTTTGCAGCGGAGGAATGCGATTCGAATGTACGAAATGCAAGAAACAACAAAAGATAACGTTTTAAAAATGCTCATAAAAATTTTTGGCAACATTCACAACGAAAATGTTGTCAAATATTATAATTGGTCGAAATAAGACTTTTTTTTTAGTTTTGCGTCTACATTTGGATAAAAAACTTTCAAAATGAGTCGCAACTTTTTTACGGTTTCTTGTGAGTCAAAAAGAGATGAAAAAAGCATGAATCCATTTTTACTTTGAAACAAATTGCGCTTCCAAACAAAAGAGCGAAAAAGTTATTTAAGATTAACGAATGAAATATGGTGGCAACGTTTTACGGAATCCTTTATGCAAAAACTGCACTTTTAGGGTAATCTATGTGACTTTGCGATGGTTCCTCGATGGGTTTTAAAGACGCGCACAAATTTCCATCTCTTCCTTAATTCCCCTCTTTCGTTTGTCCATCTGTTCGCTCGCTTTCGTTTCGCAATTAGCGAACGATTATTCTTTGCATTTTTAAAATCTAATTAAAACTGCCCGTGTTTCCGTTCCCGCTTTAAGATCGCTAATAATTTTTCATTTTTTTTTTTATTGCAACGTACACCAACGACTAAATTAACATAGATTTCGTCCTGTATTATTAAATTTCGCATACAAAATTTGGGAATCGATTACAAAAAACATTCTACCAATGTTAAACATTTCACATAAATACATAATAATACATCGATAAAAAGTTCTTAACCTAATTGCGACCGAACGTTCTCGACCTCGTTGATAAACTTATCGAGTTGCTCCAACTTCATTTCGAAGTTGACGCGCGACTTCGCACTGTCGCCGCCGAAACAATGTAAATCGAATCGGGCGACCGGTTCGCTGATCGACGCCAATTTCGAGCTGCCGTTGATCCATCGCAATTGCCAATCGATGTTCTCGACGACGGGGATCGTCTCGGCGGCGTTTCGCAACTGCTCGCGGATCGCGAACTCGACCAATTCGCGTTTCCGTATCTCGTAGCAATTCGCAATTGCATCGACGACGGTTTCCGGTAGGTTCTTCGCCAAATCGTCGGCGATCGCGAACGGTGCGTTCGATCGCGCGCTCGTCATGTACAGAGTTCGAATTAAATTGCGCGCCCCGTCGAATTCCTCGCTCGTCCACTCGATGTCGCCGCTGTAGTTATCGTAGGACGTCGTTTTCTTGCCGATCAGATCGTCGACGCGATCGTGCAAAAACTGCGAAATTTCGTCGTTTAATGTCGATCGAACGATTGGAAAATGACGGTGACGGTCTTACCTTTGTTAGGACGTCGATGTCGGTGATTTTTAACAACACGTCGCCACTCATTCTCGTACTTTTATCAGTTTTAATTCGGTAAATGAGATCGACTGCAAAGCAGTAGATGTTTTTGTTTACAACGCTGGTTTGCATTTCACCGTACAGAGGGAAGCAGCATGCAGAGAAGCAACTGAGAGCTTTTTCTGAATAGGATTTAAAGCTTGAAATTAAATGCGAAAGTTTATATAATGGTTAAAGCACTTTGAATGCCGCACTAATTAATGGAAAATTTAACAATTTAAGATTGAATGGATAATTGTTAATTCATCATACAGGGAGCGGCAAAAAGCTTCAGTTTCTTAAAGAAAGCTCTCCTTGGAAAGGAAACCACTTTGCCATATTTTTTATATGACATTTTCAATTCTAAACAATAAATTTGAAAAATCGTTGGAAAATTAGCAATTAATGAAAAATAAAATTAATAATTTATTGACTAAATTAAAATTACTTTTCCTCTTTTGTACTTTTGTTTTATTTTCCCTAAATTCCTATGCGTCTGCTATTTATTTTCAAGGCACCGATAAAAATACAAAACGAAGTTAAAACGCTTACCAGCAAATTAATGTAGTTTTATATGAGAAAATTGATCTTTGAAAACAACGTAAACATTTTTTGCTGAAAATCAACTTTTTGGCCTTTTCCTTTCCACTAAGTTTGTTATTTCTTCGTCGTTTTCACTTTTACTTTTCTTGAAAAAGCAAACATTTGGTCATTATCATATCCGATTTTCTTTTTGTACAAGATATTATGAGGAAATTAGCAATTAAACAAAAACAAAGAATAAATTGCAAAATTACTAAAAGCTGCTATTCCTCTTTCGCATTTCTTTAAAAATTTTCCCAAACTTGTGCTTTTTTTGTTGTTGCTTCAGAAAAGTAACAATGAACACAAAGTTTAATATAAGCAAATGATCTTAATTTTCGAAAACATCAAAAAGTTAATTACTGAAAACCTATTTTTGTCTTTTCTCTTCCCTAGTTTTCATTAAATATTTTCTTTTCGAAGCAAGTATTTTTTCATTTTTGTTAAATGATTTGTAATCTACACGCGATAAACAAAAAATCATGGGAAAATGAGCAATTAATCAAACATTTTTCAAAAATTGATTGAATAAATTGCAAAATCACTAAACGCAAGTTTTCCCTGTTTTGTATTGAATGTTTCTTAAATTATGCAATTTTTTGTGTATTATTAATCGTTGTTGTGATAAAAAGATAAAATTAAATAAAATTGTCTCTCAGGTAAACGATTATATGTCATAAAATTAATTGCTACAAATCGATTTCTTTTTGTTCTTCATCGTAAACGTTTTCAACAAAACAAAAACTACCATTAGTAATGCGAATCAATTAATATTTTGTCTACAAAAAAGCAACAACAATTTACTACTCAATGCATTAATTTACAATAATTTATTCCCTTTTTGTATCTTAATACTCTTTTCCTGAAATAGACTGTAAATTTCAATGAATACCTCAAAAGAAAACATTTTATCTGTTAAGTTTGGAACACGAATTGGTTTCGAAATAATGAAACGCACAATAATTTCATAGGAAACTTCCTAGCATTATTATTATTGTAATTGTAATAATAAACACATTCACACGTACAAGTATTTGATTTATATTAATAATAATAATTAATTGTAGGTTTATTTAATTTTTTTTTAAATCTTTTTATATGTATATATATGTATATCATATATCATCAAATCTACACACAGCCGTTTTTGATAAGTCGATTCAATTAGTTGAAGATATACGAAATATCAAATTGCTGCTGTGCTCCGAGAATAATAAGAATATATTTTTATTTCTATATAAATTGATAATGAAAAGTAATAAATGAGAAAAGGGAAAAAAATATAAAAATGATTATGAACAAAACGCGTCATTTTACATTTATAGTTTCACATTTTCTCGATTCTTTCACCAAAAAAAAAGTTTAATTAAAAGAATGGATAATCAAATTTCATTTAGTACATATAAATCGCAAATAACTTTCCTTTCAATTTAAATATACATCTACACGCTATAAAAAAAGAACATGTATTTTAATTCATTAATAATGTTAATACAATTTGGATGTTTTCTTTCTCGTTCAAATCAATTTTTCGTTTCGTTGTAAATAATGTACAAATATGCGTTCCATTCCGCAATATTCTTTCCTAAATCTTTCCATTTCTAATTTCTCCTTAAAATTAAATAGTCTCGATTACTATTAACCGGCAATAAATTATACTATATCAACGAATTAAAAGTTGTAATTCAATTATTTTGCGTACAATAATGAAAATTTTACATCTAATACGGATTTTAGTCTATTTTAATTCAAAAATTTCATTTAAATTTTATCTAAATTTCTTAACGACCGAACGAGGAATTGTCCATCATAGATGGATGAACAATATTTCAATTGCAAACGAACAATTCCTCTTTCTTGCAATATTCGGTTTGAATTTAGCTGCCTTCAGCAGTGACAGAAATAACACCAAGCACACATATTGATCTTTATTAATTTAATATTTAACTTTAAAATAATATTTATTCGACGGCTGATTATTTTAATAATAATACGTATTCCTTTATTATTATCATATTCTACACGTATAATTTACTAAACCTTTTTAAATTTCGCAATTCTTTTTCACTTTCATCCACTTTTATTATTTATACAAAAATTACAATGATAAAGTTTTCTCATCAAAAACTGCCAATTTGAAAGGAAATTATCGTTATCGATCGTTTATAAGTAAAGAGAATGAAGACAAATTTCAAATTGGAAAAATGTGATAAAACTTCTTGCTGTCAATAATAATAATAAAGATTTAATTGTGTAAGCAAACCGTCTATTGATTACAAAAAAAAATGAAACGTACAGTATACAGAGAACAAAATAAGCACTTATACATATACATATATATAAATAGCATTGTGTGGATGAGGCGTTGAAAATTTGAACAAAAATCTCTTTTTCGACAAAAAAAAATGGACAATTTTCGTAACAGAAATTCGCATAAAAAGAAATAATATTATATTAATAATAAAGTCACTAAAATACTAAATTACTACACTAATATATATTTTATATTTTTTTTTACAAATTGTATATGTTATTATTAAAAAGGGTCGAGTGTTTCGGTATCGACAATAATGCAAATATATAAAAAGGATTCCCTCGTCTAAAAAAGAGCTAATCATCATCTTTATATATAAATTTGCCATCCGTTTATTCTTTTATTTTACTTTTTTTCAATTTGTTATATATAAATGTTCATTTTTATTTTCGCAATTCGTGTTTGGTTCCTCCGAATATTAATTAATAGATATTTTCTGTATATTTTTATGAAGAAAGAAATGAAAATTTAATTTTTTTTTGTTGCGTTAACGCGAGTATTTAATTTTTATTTTATACGAATTCTCTTGTTTACCAAACGTTCTTGCAAATTGTTGTGTGTGTGTTGTATGTATGATTAATAAAGTTTAAAAAAATGCTCAAGTCTTATTGGCAGTTCTTTGTTACTTTTTTTTCTTCTTTTGGTCGTTATAATAAATAACGGACATGAGCAATCCGCAATTATAATAATAATAGAATATTAATTTCTTTCTTTTAATAAGTATATATAATATAATTTTTTTTTCTTCGTTCTTTTCCCTTTTTTTTTTTGGTTATAACACATTAAAAAAAAGTCCGTTCATGTTTCATAAACATATTCCATTCATTTTGCAAACGTGGATTCTTATTCTGCAACCGCCGCTGCTGCACCTGGAGCTTCCTAAAACACGAATACGAACATGAATCCGTTAATAAATCGTAAAAATTCGCAATTATTAACAAACGAAAAATCGAAATTCGTTCATTTACTAACCGATGATGCGTCCGCGATCACTTTATCGCCGGCATCTCTCCTGTCGTTCTCAACGCTCTCTTCTGTTGGCGGAACAATCTGCAAAATACAATAGTGACGAATAACATGATGCTGATGAGGATGCGAACGGAAAATTCAATGCGAAATCAAAAAATGTCACCTTAAAAAAAATGCAAAACGATAAAAAAGTTTCATCGGGAAAAACGTGCTGATTAATATTGTTATTATGATAATTAAAAATGTTAAACAAACAACAAAATAACGGTTAGATTATAATGGCTAATGTTAAGAGCGAACGTAGTAAAAGGTCTCGAATGTAGTCCGCAAAAGAGGTTCGTGGATAAAATAATATGCGGTTAGAGTCAATCAAGAAGACGCCACAAATAAACAAAACTCCCATTAACGAAAAGAAAGACCCAAAAACAACACAATCATCACCATCATCATCATCATCATCATCGTCATTTTGGGAGTTTTCTTTCGCGTTCGATCCGTTTAACGCTCCAACAAAACTCGATTCGTTCGTGAGGCTTTGTCGGACACGTGGGGGCCAGGAGGGAATAGTTGCTTTGTTATTTCAATTCAAATCAAAGATCGCTCCAGTTTCACACACGGACGGCAGGAGTTGGATTTTTGTTTCATTCGGTTTTTTTTTTGCATCATCACTTAGTGTATTCACCTGTTTGATAGGTCCGTCAATTGCCGCCTGCGGCACCGTGTCGACGACAGTTTCTTCGGACGTTGTTGTTGTTGTCGTCGTCGTCGTCGATGGTGGTGTCGTTGTTGTTGTCGGTGAGGGTAGGAGTCCGTTGGCGTTGCCGTTGACGATGAGGGCGCTCTCGGTAACGACGGATTCGCGGGATTGGGCGGATGATGGTGGCAAGTGATCGTCGGTGTGATTGTTATCGAGCGAATCGTTCTTCGCGTCGAACGCGATCGGTTCGGGCACGGCCTCGACCGGCGGCAGCGACATCGGCTCGGGAAGACTGTCGGTACTGGGTTCGGGCAACGACGGCAACGATTCGGTCGAGAGGTCCGGCAACGAATCGGCAGCGTTCATCGTCGTCGCCGTCGTCGTCATCGGCGATGGCGGCGACGACGACGGAACGGGGTCGGATGGCAATTGGGGGGATGGGTCGGAGATTTGCGGAATCGTTGGCGATTCGACGACGGCGACGGCAGTTCCGTCCGCGGCCGCTGATGATGATGTTATCGTTGTCGGCGTGTCGGGTGCGGGGAGATCGGAAATCGCGACGGCCTCTTCGGACTTTAGCGCGACATTAGACGACACGTCGACCGGGGAGATTGCAGATGAACGTGTTTCGTGATTATCGACAACTTCCGCGGGACTGGCGGCTACGGGCGCTCGAGAATCTAACGACTTCGCATCTGATCTTACCGTGGCATCCGTTTCATTATTAGTTTCCACCTCTTTAACAACTTCAGCCTCTTTAACTACTTCCGACTCCTTAACTACATCAGCTTCGGATTGTTTAACAACTTCAGCCTCTTTAACTACTTCGGATTGTTTAACAACTTCAGGGCCTTTGACGACTTCAGGGCCTTTGACAACTTCCGGTTCTTTAACAACTTCAGGCTCTTTAACAACTTCAGGTTCTTGAACAACTTCGGGTTCTTTAACAAGTTCCGACTCTTTGACAACTTCAGACTCTTTGATAACTTCAGACTCTTTGATAACTTCGGACTCTATGACAACTTCCGGTTCTTTAACAACGTCAGTCTGTTGAACAACGTCAGTCTGCTGAACAACTTCCGTCTGTTGAACGGGTTCAGTTTGTTGAACAGCTTCGATATATTGAATGGGTTCGGTCTGTTGGCAAAACTCAGTTTGTTCAATGACTTCGGTCTGTTGGTTCTTATCTTCGACAATAACTTCGGATTGCTTTTTCGACGGTTCGTCGGTAACTGGATCGGGAGCGGTAGCGGTATCGTGGTGGGCGATAATTGTCTCTGGTGTGGTCACGGTGGCGGAAACGTGTTCGGGAATGTCTTCGGTAACGGGCGAGGCGGTTGGCTTCGGCGTCGTTTCGACTACCGGCGCCAAATCGAGATTTTCAACGTTTTGCACGCAATGAAGAACGATATAATCGACATTCGGCTCTTCCTTTTGCGCTACCTTTTGTTCGTCATTTTGTGGTTGTTGTTGTTGTTCGAGTGTAGCATTGTGCAATGATTCGGATAATTGATCGACGGAGGAGAGAATGTCGGCTTTAGTGGACTCAGCAAAGACCGTCACCGGTGATGGTGGATTGGATGAGGGCAATGGCGGCGGGACATCATCATCGTTACGCACCTCTTTAGATTCCTCCGCTACGACAGGTTCAACTACGGGTTTAGGTTCTTCTTTAGGTACAACACTAACGTGAGGTGGTTCTTCAGGTTTGGATGGTTCTACCGGAGCTTTAGGTTCGTCTACTTTTGCGGTTTCGGCCTCTTTCGCTGCCACCGTCTCCGCAGCAGCAGCAGCAGTCGGTTCCTCGGTCGCCTCCGCGTCGACTTTCTTCGCCGCTTCGACGGCCGGCGCCACGTCGACGGACGACGGTTTCTCTTCGGCGGCTTTCGTCTCGTCCGGCGTCACGTCGCCGTTTGTCATCGTTGCCGGTGTTTCGGCACCGTCCGGTGTCTTTGCCTCGTCGATTTTCGGATTGTTTTCGGTTTCTGGCGATGTGACAGTTACGTCCTGCAAATAATTAAATTGTTATTGAGACAAACGTGCGCGTGCGAATCAATCCAATGCAAGTTAGTCAAATAATGGTAATAGGATGATTAATGATTATATGAGCACGATGAAACGCGCAATTTTGGCTTCTGTAAGGCAGATGGCAAAATATAATTCGATACAGACGCACGAAAAAAAAAAGATCATTTCGTTCTTGACCTTTTCTTTTTCGCCTTATCCAAAAAAAAAGTTGATTGACCCATCGCCCCCCCCCCCTCTCCTTCCTTCCCTAATTAAATTTCTTATTTTAAACGTCTTAACCGTCTCGAGTGTGGCATCTCGTTAAACTCTTCAAAAATAACACGGACCAACATACGAAGACGAAAGCGTACTCGTTCGTTTGCTGCGAATGCTCTTCGAGCTTGAAATTCTTGAACTCGCGAAATAACATTTAAATCGCCAACGATGGCGACGACGACCACGTTCGATCGTTTTCTGTCCTTTCCTTTTCTTCTTTTCTTGATTGCTTTCATTCTTGTTTTTAATGCGGTCTGCATTCTTGCGTTTTATTTATAGACGCACGCCGTACATGCTAATTCCCATTGTCTTTTATTAACTCCTTGATCGTCGCAGTATTATTATTATGGTTCTTCGCGATCGTCTACATTTGGTTGGAGGAACGAGAAATTCGATGAAATATGAATTAAATTACGAGAATTGTGTCGATAAGCAAACACGAAATTGGAATCCATTTGTAATATTATTAAATGCGGTCGGATTTTGAATGGCCCCGATTAAAAATTTAAGACATAAATTGCAATTTATCGTTTCGCAGGAAATATAAACGCGATCGACTGACAAAACCGTTGGATCGCATGTAATTATCGAGATTATAAAATGTAATTAACGTTTCGGTTTATAACATGTTTTTTATTGGTTGCACTCTACTTTTGCAAATTAATCGTCAATAATTCCTGCAGGTGTCACTCTTTCGAGTATCACTGGACGAAAAAACATTTTAAAACGACTAAAGTAGGGAATCATTTAATTTTGATTGATGGACACGAGAAACGTTTCAGAGATTTTCGACGAGACAAAAGATTAATAAATCGTATTCGCGGGGGGGCGCTGACAAATTTGCATTTTCAATTAACGGAAATAAAAACGAAGCGGCGACTTTGCAGGATTAGCGCACGGCGTGCATCGAATACTTTTGAACGGCGGCGAAAGAAAATCGTTTTCTTGCGAAGAAATTGGCGAAAGGGCGAAGACAAACCAAAATCAAACCTCGCACTTTTGCTCTAAAAAGTCTGCGCAACTTTTCGCGATTATTTGCGAAGGAAAAGAAAAAAAAACATATACTTACGGCTTCGAAACGAAAAAAGTAAATCATTAAAAATGCCCCCCATTAAGAATAAAATGATGATGATGACGATTAGTAGTCGAAACTTAATTTTCGAGCGCAAATATTATGATTAATCGATAATTTTGGTATTAAAAAAGAAATAATGATTAAAATTTAGTTGGTTAAAAAATCTTGACCATCGTTTGCATCTAACACGAACACAGTGAGATTAAATGAACTACCCTCTGATCGAAAGTGCGTGGCGCCCTAGCGGTAGCGGTGGGTCGTCCAAAATGATTATTCACCAGAATTTTCGTAAGCAACGCGAGCACAAATGAAATGACAATGACATTAAATGTGTAACCGATCCACTCTAATTGAACAGTTACCTTACTTTCCATTATCGCATACAATTAAATTAACCGTTTAAGCGAATTTAAATTATTATCGGCTTTTTTTTTCTCTCTCGCGCAAACTACTTTTTCTCGAATTTATTAAAACTTCTTCAGCTTCGACAGCTGGGCTGCTGCTGCTGCTTGATGATGCTGTTACGACGACTGCTTGCAGTGTTGTATGAAGATTGAACGGTTTGTAAGAGTATTTTTTTCTTCTTGCTTTTTCTTAAAGCCAAGTGCACGTACAAAATGTTAGAATGCACTGATCACATATTGCAATTGCTCTCGAGTATTTATATACCGGGATGCCTTTAGGCCCGTTGCGTGTGTGTGTGTGTGGTTTATATATATAGACGATCAACACCACCCTAAAGAACCTACGTAAAAATTCTCTTCGGCCCCGACAACACCGAAGCAAACGACCGTTTGTTAAGGCTCTTAAGATTTATTCATTCCATTCGCCGCTAACAATTTATTCACGAACGAGACTATAGATGTGGGTTTTGCATAATAAGAAGAAAAATTAAATAGAATGGGAAGAGAAAATGGGTAGGTCGCATAATTTCTTTTTTAATTTTCGTTTCGTTCGCGCTACTACAACGTTATTAAAATTGCAAATTGTTGCGCGCATAACAAACGCGAACGTCGAACACGATTAATTCGCATTATTTCTCGTTGTTTTTGCGACGCTTTCGTGCATTTGGGCAAAAACGTAAAATTGTCACAAACACGATTTATTAATAGCGAAGATTGTTGATTATGTTTTCTTTTAATGTTTACATGCGAGAAAACGATTTGCGTTTCTCAAATTGCAACGCTTGTTTTTTTTTGTTTAATCTTTTTGGCAACGGATGTTATTTACGACATTTTGCGCGCAGAATAAAAGTGCAAACTTCCTGATACGAGTCGGTGAGCGAGCGAGCGCAATAATCAATTACCAACAAAGTTAACTGCCAAACTTGGCAAAATGTGAGCAACATTGGGCCTAAAGTTGTCTTTCGCGAGTGCGGATAATAATAGCGCAAAGTGCGTTAGCCAGTTAATTTGCATCGCGGGGATAATGTTCTTAGAACGTTTTAGGAGTCGTTGGGCGGCAATAATAAAACCTTCTTTGCGCTCGTTTATTATTGCGGAAACGCAGTTGAAATTTTGCTTCTCTTATTTTTTGCCCCAATCTAACCTCTCTACCAGGTGTATTCTTTATCGCACAACTCGCGGTTAATATTGGCAACGAAACGGTCGAAACGCAAAAGCAACTAACAAACAAATAACGGCCATCATCCTGTATATGTGCATTAAAATTCACGTGGGCTATATATTACTATACATCAATTCATTTAGAACGGGATTGTTATTTATAGGGAGACTTGCAAAAGTAAATGGAATCGACCGCAGAAGAAAAATGAACATTATAAATTTTCAGCCAACGCAAAACGAACGCGCGCGTCTCGTTTTGCGTACAATGTTACGACGGAAACGGCGAATGCTTTCTAATTAAAATCGTAAAATAAAACGATACAAATTGCGGCAAATAATAAATTTCCCATTAATCCCATCAAAGTTTCGCTAATCCGGATCAATTAAAAGTGTGTTAATCCGGATTTTAAAATCATCCGGACTATTTGAGCAATTGTTTCAATTTTGAAACAATCTGCAGCTAAATCGATTATTTTTGCGTGCATTTTGATCCTTGTAAATTCTGACTGCAAAAGAAAGCGAAAGTGACGGTGGCCACGATTTGGCAAACTTGAATGTCGTCCAAAAATACCGAGTATTTTGATTAGTTATCCTGGCCATCTTTTGCGTTTCAATGCGGCATCTACAAAGTCATATTAACACCTCGAGCAATTTGAAAGCGATAAATTCGCGTAAAATCCAGCATTTTTTGGGTAATTTATTACAACATCAATTGCAACGATGGTATATTGCGAATGATGGCAAAAACGGAAAAACTTTTCTCGATATTATGTCAAAACTCACGTACAGTTTTACGTTTTTTCTATTTCAGTCGCTTCCAACCTGAACTTTTCTCTTAACAGTTACCCGAAGAACTTCTAAATTTATCAGCTGAAGGTCAACACCGACGGATCGGTTATTTCTGTCGCGAAGAACTAACGACTTTTCTCCCCGAGTATAATTAGACCCGTTTCGAAAATAAACGCGAGGGATCATAATTAAGCGAAGGATTAGATTCCTTCTGGTCGGCCATTTTGTTTATAACCTAAATGTTAACAAGCCGTTGCGTGAATGAAATTCGATTTTCGTCTTGCAAATCGCAAATTAACGCAATTCCAAACAGTTTTTATGGGCACATTTGAAAACGATTTCCTTTGCGATTTTCATAAAGCCTCGTTGGGAACGAAGGATGATGATGGGCAAAAAATTCCACCTGGTATATTCGCTCGTCTTCTTTTTCTTCGGCAAGGTTAACTATATACGTTTTGACCTTGATAACTAAATTAAAATTATCCCACGAGTGTGCTATAGGTGGAGGGCGTGCGTCTGCCGAAGAATGGGAGGCACAAAAAAAAAGACGCGAAGAAATCGAAGGAGAAACAATCTTGCATCCACATTTACACATCGCTGGCCGGGTGGAGAAATATTTATAGCGCCAACAGAGAGTCACCTGCATCGATTATTTCCAAACTCGAACGGAAAGGAGAAAAGACGGTTTTAAATTACAATTCGCAAACCAAGAGAGAAGCACAAAACGATTGCAAGCAATTACAACAAAACGAATCGACGTGCAATATAATAGATTGTGCGGCAACAGAGTCGAATGCCCGTAACGAAACGGACCGCCTTCGTTCCGTTTTATTTCGCATCGTTGCAACAACAACAACAAATTGTATTTTGTTATGAATAAATATTCATAAAAGAGGAAACGCAATTGCGATTCATTCACTACGCAGCGACGATCTTTCTCCCATCTTTTTCGCACGCTTTAAGGTTACATTTGCTCGCAGAAAGCAACAACAACAACGACAACAAAAGCGGGGTTTTCGCGTGGGATTCGGGTGAACCGATTTCAATTTGCACGCGCAAAAAAAAACGTGTCACGATCAGATGCGAAAAACAAATTATAATTACTTGCAAGGTACGAATGAAATTAAAATCTGGCGACGTTTACAAATGAATTTTCGTTGTATTTTTTTTAATTTTTTTTTTTCGAGGGTTGGCAATCAAAGCACCTGAAGATGATGGACGAATGACTTCATTTTTAAATTCTTTTTTTTATTATTGCTATTAAACGGTAGAATTTAATTGAGAAACGATTAAAAACGCGCCACCTGTTTTCTCTTATTTTCGCGTAGAACAAAATAACGCTCTCGCACCAAAACTGCGGCGATTTTGTTTTGTTTTTGTAGAGCAATTAATTAAGACGGACGTCGTACACGGTATTGGAATCGGTTCGTTATTTTGTTTTCCTTCTTTTTTGCCTCTTCGCCGTGCCAACATCTACCTTTTAGTTTGCTATTTATTACAGGATTCCATCCCGTAACGTTGCAAAATAACGAAAAAAAATAAAAATAAAAGAAGAGCGGTTAATTAATTATTATGGCAACTTAAAATTGAACGAAAAGCAATTAAAAACAGAAAAAGTAATCGCGAAATCATTAACTCTATGGCCGCATTAAGTCATTTATTATTACTATTATACGAGGGTGATTTAAAAAATAATGTACGTAACAATGGAAAAAGATATTTTGTTTCTTCAAACTTTAACTGACGTAACGCGATTTAAGCCTACAATTTTAAGCACTTTTTTGTGACCCATGCAATTGTCTTGTATCAAAAATTGGTCATTCATTCCTTCACAAACAAATGCTTGATTAAATCCATAACAAATCGACATGAACGTCGCTCTGTGAATGATTTACAAAAGGCACGACTGTCTAGCAACAAATACTTGCCATCATTCTTTTGTTTCATACCTATAGGTTGAATTATTTCTAAATCACCCCCGTATGTTTTATTCAACAGGAACTGTTAATGCTACGTGTTTTTTTGAGGATTGAAAAAAAGTTCGTTCTCTCGCAAAATTAATTCCCTTATTTCGCGATTAATCCGTCTCTCATCGGTTATTATGAATCTCCAGAGAGATTAACGGGCACACATTAAAAAGCGAAACAACAAAATTACCAAAGCAATAATAAAAAAAAATGGGCATAATTTCGAGCGAATTATTTCCAGGAAGCGATGTCCATTACAAACAGATGTTGAATGTGCGGAGTAAAAGCTAAATGATGAAAAAGAAACTGGCAAAAGAGGCAGGCAGAAATACGTAATGAACGTATGAATAAATTAAACATTCCAACGTTCCTCTAAATATAGGCATGGAGTTAATTATTATCATAATTTGCAATAAAAAAAATTGTAAATCCACCAAAAAGAAAAACGTGCCAATTTAAAAGCACATGTGTCGCATACGAGAGGCGACGACAAGAGAAAGAAAGAAAAAAAAAAACGCGAAGACGTATAACTTGCCAATTATTAGGAAGAATAATACGGTACCGGACGATCAAAAAGAGAGACAGAAAAAATTAATACGCTGACAATTCGTTAACAACCCATTACCGACGTTTAACGAATCCGTTTCGCTAGAGACGATATTTATAGCATTTTCTCTCTCTCTCGCGCTGAAATTATTCGCTTACAGATAAACATTTATTAATGGCATTACATGCAGAAAATTGCATTGGCATTAAATCAAGTAAACGATTCGAATAATTCAGCGGGCGATCGCGCGCGCTCAAAATAAAAAATAAGTGACGCGTCAAACGACATCAAAGCGAATCCATATTAAAAACGTGCAAAATAAAAATGAGAGCAGCGCAGAAAATGTTAATCATGTGTTGAAAATCAACGTCTTTTAACGCCAAAATCCTGTCAATGTTAATTAATTTTTAATGGTTATCGATAATCTACGCATATTTTTTTGCAAAAGGCCTATTGCGAAATTTTAATCAATTAAATGGAATTTGAATAACGTTTAGAAGGGCTCGAAGAGAAATTGTAATTGCGAAATTGTGTTTTCAAGCACAATGCACATTTTTTAAACATTTTCGAGCAGCAAATTATCCAGAATTCCTTAATTTTCTTACAAAATCAGAATTATATAATAGAACTTCAAGACAATCATTATTTCGCACGAAGCTTTCACATAAACTTTGCTTCTACAATCTAGCAATCGAATTAAAACTCAAAACTTCCCACAAAGCCGCAAGAAAAAAAAAGTTTTATGCAATTGGCCTCATCTGCAATTATTATGACAGTGTCAGTTAGCAAAAACGTAATCGCAACTGAATTGCAAACAATTTAAAACTATCAGTTCCTGTTTCAACTAGGATTCAAATGCGGTTGACCACTTTAATTTCACCTTTTTCTTTTTCGGTTTCCTATCATCGTATTGTGTCGTTGCAAGTTTTGCCCGTATGCAGAAGTGCGAACGCAAATTGCGGGCCAACTGCGACAATAATTGCAATTCTTATTTTTGGAATATAAACGTGTTTCGAGTAAACAATTTCACAATAACAAACGAACAAACGGAGGAAAACCCTTTTAGTTTAAATAAATTACGCATAAAAGGATCGAGACGGTGACGATTTTCGTAATTCACATACCGGGCGAGCAAATAAATCCGCAATACGACAGCCCTAACATCAATTGTCTCTTTTTATAAAGATGATAGTAGAAATATTAAAAAGGAAAAGCTAATATAATTGCAAATTTATTCGATTTAATTTTAAACATCCTGCGTCAATAAAATGATTTCGATTTTTTTCTCTAATAAGTTGGTAATAATGGACAGTTGGCGAACCTGCTCAAATTCAAATTAGTTGACGATTAGCATAGACGCCCACCTTAAAAGACATTGCTAAAATAAAGGCCGATTCCATGTAAGAGTAATTTTAAAATCCAGTGCTACCAATGTAATATTTGTAAAATGTTAACAATTTATTTATTGACTCACAGTATTTTACGATAAAACAGATCGAATTGAACCAGGAAAATAGTATAATAAATCGGAAATTAATGGATTTAGAATATTTTTAAAATCGGAATAATATTTCTGATGATCGATGACTCATTATAAGTGATCGTCCGGTACAGTGGTTTTGGCCCGACAATAAGAACGAAGCAGTTAACGTTAAATAATAAAACAAAGAATTGATGATGCGGCTGCATTTATCGTTTAGTAACTATAAAAACAATTAGCGTTTGCTTCATTATGAAGCGTACAACGGGAGGAAAATGCAAGAGGAACGGCAACAACAAAACGTACAACTCGTAGATGCTTTCGTGGTTCGTTTGCTCGATCGTAAATGCAAGAGAGAAGGCAGAAATCGGAGAAAATAATAAAAGAGAACGAGGTGCAATCTGCAAACTAGTAAAACGGGCTGTAGTAGTAGTTCGCGAATGTCGATGAGGATTTTCGCTCTTCCTCTGCGAATTTCACTCTCTTGTTACTCATTTTCCTTCGTCTCTTCGCGTCTATATTTCGTGCCTCCACCCGAGAGTTTGCATCATAAATAACCGTCCCGTTTTCTCTCTGTGCGCATTCCTATTTGATTCACCGAAGGTAGGCATCGTTATGAAAAACAAAAAAAAAAGAATCGATATGCGAAATTCCGCAATATTTCCGCAAAAATTGCAAACAATCTCCATCGCATACCGGGCAAAAGTCTCGAAACACTGTTATAAAGCTATCGATGATTCAATTATACGGTTCAACGATCGTGCGCTATTCAGTGCCTCAACAAAAGAAATGGCAATTTCCCAATTAAAACAATTTATATCCATCTGGAGATATTATAACTTAATCGAAAAGAAGCAGAAAGCAAACGAAAAAAAAAATAAATAAATAATTGCCCAGCAATTTGCTCAATTAATTCAATTTACTGTAACGAGTGCAAACGACGACTCGTTGTACGAACATGCTCCCAGTTATTTACGCTATCCGATGACCAAACGACGCGTCGGCCAGACAATTTCCCTAGGTCAGTTCGGCTAAGATTCCCAAAAAGAAACGGACTCTTCTTCGGAACGATGGGAGGAGACGGAGACAGACGGACAAGTTTAACAACAACGAGAAGACAAACAACTCCCACACGCGTGCATACGAGATTGGGACGTGTATAAAAATATCAGAGTATAAATGGAGAAAAATGAGAATCGAAAAAGGACAAAATAGATTCGAAAGAAATAGCTGCAGCCAGACGCGAGACAAACCCACAACCAACGCCCTCGTATCGCGCGAATCGACACTAGCAACGAGGAGCGAGTGGAACGAACGCGCCAGATCCGAGCTCGTGGGCTATGAAGCGGACTGTAAATTTTTACAGCATCACAACAGCAATAATACACAATCAGATCTATCTCGATTTGCGAACAAATTACAATTCAATTTATGTACGATATTACGATATTCGAACGAAATATATTTTATTTTCTTGCCATTTTTAAGTAAATGTTTGTTAATGCGTAAAACAGTTCGAGATCAATCCAACTTCACATTAATTCTTATCGGGTAAAAATGATTGCGATTTACGAACAAATTACAATTTCGTTGCATCTCATTTATATCTCGATTTACGAACATCTCAAATCACAAACGATTTACGTGCGATATTACGATTTACGGACGAAATATGAATTTTTTCTTGCCCTTTTTAAGTAAATGTTTGTTAATTGGTAAAACAGTTCGGGATCAATCCAACTTCACATTAATTCTTATCGGGGAAAAATGATTGCGATTTACGAACAAATTACAATTTCATTGCATCTCATTTATATCTCGATTTACGAACATCTCAAATCACAATTTAATTTACGTACGTTATTAGGATTTACGGACGAAATATGAATTTTTTCTTGCCCTTTTTAAGTAAATGTTTGTTAATTGGTAAAACAGTTCGTGATCAATCCAACTTCACATTAATTCTTATCGGGGAAAAATGATTGCGATTTACGAACAAATTACAATTTCATTGTATCTCATTTATATCTCGATTTACGAACATCTCAAATCACAATTTGATTTACGTACGTTATTACAATTTACGGACGAAATATGAATTTTTTCTTGCAATTTTTAAGTAAATGTTTGTTAATTGGTAAAACAGTTCGGGATCAATCCAACTTCACATTAATTCTTATCGGGGAAAAATGATTGCGATTTACGAACAAATTACAATTTCATTGTATCTCATTTATATCTCGATTTACGAACATCTCAAATCACAATTTAATTTACGTACGTTATTAGGATTTACGGACGAAATATGAATTTTTTCTTGCCCTTTTTAAGTAAATGTTTGTTAATTGGTAAAACAGTTCGGGATCAATCCAACTTCACATTAATTCTTATCGGGGAAAAATGATTGCGATTTACGAACAAATTACAATTTCGTTGCATCTCATTTATATCTCGATTTACGAACATCTCAAATCACAATTTAATTTACGTACGTTATTAGGATTTACGGACGAAATATGAATTTTTTCTTGCAATTTTTAAGTAAATGTTTGTTAATTGGTAAAACAGTTCGGGATCAATCCAACTTCACATTAATTCTTATCGGGGAAAAATGATTGCGATTTACGAACAAATTACAATTTCATTGTATCTCATTTATATCTCGATTTACGAACATCTCAAATCACAATTTAATTTACGTACGTTATTAGGATTTACGGACGAAATATGAATTTTTTCTTGCAATTTTTAAGTAAATGTTTGTTAATTGGTAAAACAGTTCGGGATCAATCCAACTTCACATTAATTCTTATCGGGGAAAAATGATTGCGATTTACGAACAAATTACAATTTCATTGTATCTCATTTATATCTCGATTTACGAACATCTCAAATCACAATTTAATTTACGTACGTTATTAGGATTTACGGACGAAATATGAATTTTTTCTTGCAATTTTTAAGTAAATGTTTGTTAATTGGTAAAACAGTTCGGGATCAATCCAACTTCACATTAATTCTTATCGGGGAAAAATGATTGCGATTTACGAACAAATTACAATTTCATTGTATCTCATTTATATCTCGATTTACGAACATCTCAAATCACAATTTAATTTACGTACGTTATTACGATTTACGGACGAAATATGAATTTTTTCTTGCCCTTTTTAAGTAAATGTTTGTTAATTGGTAAAACAGTTCGGGATCAATCCAACTTCACATTAATTCTTATCGGGGAAAAATGATTTCGATTTACGAACAAATCGCAAACAATTTGATTTACGTACGATTTACGGACGAAATATGAATTTTTTCTTGCAATTTTTAAGTAAATGTTTATTAATTGGCTAAACAGTTCGGGATCAATCCAACTTCACATTAATTCATATCGGGGAAACATGATTTCGATTTACGGACAAATCACAATTACGTTGCATCTCACCCAGATCTCGGTTTACGAACAGCTCAAATCACAATTTGATTTACGTACGATATTACGATTTACGAACGAAATATGATCTTTTCTTGCCTTTTTTAAGTAAATTTCGTAACGTGACTTATTCATTAATTGGTCAAACAGTTCGGGATCAATCCAACTTCACGTTAATTCATATTAGGGAAAAGTGATTTCGATTTACGAAGAATCCGGTCCGTTGTCGTTAAGAATAAATTATGTACGTACACCGAGATTGCAAGCATATTGAACATCCGATTTATGAAAATTATTGTCAGGCTGATAAGCTTTCTTTATATTTTCGCGACAATCCTCTCGCAAACGTTTTCTGCTTTTTGCCTTACGACCGTGGAATCAATAAAATAACTTTTACTCATAAGTTGGCAATGCACATGTTGCGCGCGATCGCTTGATTTACGAATGATATTCCCTCGACAAACAAAAAACAATTCAAACACCACTTTGCGATCAAAGTAATATTGCGGAAGTGTTGCCAACACGAAAACAAAATCCCAACCATCTATTGACTCACGGTATTACGAATAATCCCTTAGGAAAGTGCGGTTTTTTTTGTTCTCTCTCTCTCTCTCTCTCTTCTTCTAGTTTTTTCCGCCTCCCTGTTTCTGCTCGCGTGCACCAACCGATGTGTGTGTGTGTGTGAGTGTGTGTATTTATAAAATTGCAAATTCATTCGATGCATTTAATGCACACGAACACACACGCATATAATACACGATTTAATGCCATGCCGTATGCATTATACTCTCGCATTGTCCTTTACGAATCCACCGTGTGGCGTAAAGCGGAGAGAAACAGAGAGAGAAACAGAGAGAGAGAGAGAGAGAGTTGTTTGGCCGAAGGGTGTGCCCGTGCAGAGAGAACAGCAGCGGCAACATATGCGGACGTACAAATGAGTCATCGAATAGTTAGTTTCTGTACAGGAAATGAAAATACAAACTCTTTGTCTCTCGCTCTCCCCCGGTGTAAAAAAACACACACACTTTGCCTCCATTATTTTTTGTTGCCTTCGTTTTCGGTTCATATGTATATATCTTACTAGATAATTCATATTGGACCGCTATATGCGTCATCGATACAAAGAGCAATTTACTTCTTGCTTTGAAGAATTCCTTTCCCCCTTTTTTTACGATTTGAATGCCACATCTCGAAATCCAAATAAGGACGATTTAACTTTGACAAAATGTTGAAATCTTCCCACCTACTCGCTGTTCTTTGGGCATTAATCATCGAATGCGTTGAGAATGAAAGAAAACTAACGGATTAACCGAAAAAAAATTGGGGTAGTTCTTCCCCAGTCTCATTCTTATTTTGTTTCTTTCTCTTCGTGCTGCTCCGCTAGTTTATGGATTATAAAACCGCATTATAGTAGCAATAATGGGGGGAAGGTTTATGGGCATCGTAAAACGATGAGAGATGTTTTATAACGACGATAAATATTTTTTAATAAAATGCCATTTTCTTATCGACTCGAATTTCATATTATTATATTATAGATATAATATTGTTCAATTTATTTCATTTTGAAGTGTGATAAAGTAATTTCCATCATTTGAAATATTGAATTTTCAGGAAAACTTTCTAAGAAAAAAATCTCGCAATATTCATTCATATTTTTTACAAGGTTTCAATTTCGAAAGAATTACACGATTTATTTTACAATGACGGAATTATTTATTGGCTGTCAGAAGAGATAGCAGTTTGGTGAAGTTTCTATAAAAACTTTTAAAACAATATGTCAATAAATGATTGCGATTTTCTCGCATATTACTTTGGCGGCGCCTAATTTTTCTTAAATCGAATTCCTTTGCTCGCCAAATGTCATTTTGGCAAGTATCAATTCACAGTTTGTATGGTTGAAAATGAAAATAGTTTAAATATCCGTGATACCAATTTAATATGCAGGAAGTGTTGAGATAACTACGTAAAAAGATGCTCCAAAATCATTCATTGACGCAGTGTATTACTTTGATAGCACTGATGTTTAAATTGTGTTTGAATCGAACCCGTTTTCGCGCCAAATGTAATTTTTACAAATATGAATTAACAGTTTCCATATTTGAGAGGGAAAATAAGTTCAAGTATCAGTGACACCAATCTAATATGAAGGAAGCCATTGATAACTACGTAAGTATATCATTATTTGACAAATGGTATATATTACATTGGTAGCATTGACATTTAAATTGTTTTCTAGCGAATCTCGTTTACACAAATATCAATTCACACTTTGCATTTTTGAAAAAGACTTCAGTACTCCCAATATTTAGAAAGTGTTGATAACTACGTAAATGCGCGAAAACCACAATCATTTATTACCATTGGCAACACTGATGTTTAAATCCACTTTTAAATCGAATCCCGCCAATTTCAAAGTGTCACCTTTTTTTTAAAAAAACCTTGTTTGAAGTTACGTTGCACGTTTTGTTGCCGCATCTAATCGAACCTAAACAACCACGATTTGTACGCTATTTTGGATCTACGACGGGCACGAATTTGCCAGAAAATCGAATAACCCCCGTATAAGAGAAACAACAACGACAATAATCTAGATGGTTACTGCACGAGATTTAATGAAGATTATTATGGGTTTAAAGCGACGATAAAACGGCAATTAAAGGGGAAAAAACAAGAGCATACATGGGCACAAGAGTGTTGACATAATTGTTAAGAGCCGCTACGCTGCGGCATTATTTTATCATTTAAAACGTGGGGACGACAACGACGACGATTATTATGAAAATGATGATGGTCGTCTTAAAATGCGCCTCCGGAGATTCACAATAATAACATCTCTTAAAGTAAACGCTAACTAACACGAAGAGGAATCTACCGGTTAGTTTGTTGTTTGTTCTTGCAATAAACGCGGCAACACACAACCAGAAGCGTAATTGTTGCTAGAGTCGGATGAAGAAAAAGAAATCGCATCCTGACGCGTTATAAACGTTCGTTTTTGTTCTATTGCGAATCTGTTTGCTATTATCGTCAACCAGCCAATTCCGTTGCCTCGGGAATTGCGTGGATTTAAGAACGAGCAAAACAAAAATCCGTCTCAACTAAAAAGGCTCCCCGACCGATTTCCATACGCTGGTGGTCGCTCTAATTGGCCCCGCTTTCAAAGTCTCCCATCGCATTCGCATATTCGCTAATTCGATTAAAAATCGGTAGACGAGAGACGCTCGTTTGACAAACTGTCGGCAATAAATTGCCGGGAGCGGGGTTAATTAGATTGGACAAAGTTAATGTAAATCGAAAGTAAAGTAAAGTAACAAAGCGCAAATAAAATCGAGGGAACGCGCGGGCCCGTCGTTCGGACTGTTCGAAGACGCTAGAGAGTGGCGAAACGGAAAGACCGAGTTCGAAAGACGACGACGACGACGACAACGATGATGATGGTGATGCTGTTGGTGGTGCTGGCGATGTTGTCGTCAAGGCAACCGCCGTTTGCGTCTCTTTTATCGACCGGTTTTGCGTTGGGACGGTTCGCGCTCTCGCAAAAACGGCGAACCGTAGTAGATGAAACATTCGATCGCCTAGAGATTCTCGTATATAACGTAATAAATAATGGGACCCTGGGAAAGTCAGGACTGCCAACGTCGCATTGGACGCGGGCTCCCTTTCTTCGGTGACGAACATTAACACTAGATTGCCCAAGAAAGTCACTTTGACTGCTTTTTAATTTAACGTACAAATAATAAATCATAAAAAAAATTCGGAGTGATCAATCTGTTTTATTGTTAATATTTAATAATAACTTGTTATATGACTGTAAATAACATAAAAATAACTAAAATTAATTTTAAACAAATTTTTTTTACACATTAATTATTTTTCAAAATGTAGTCATTTTGATCGCTTTTGGGCAATACAGGGTGTTAAAAAAAAAGTGTCACAAACTTTAAGGGGTGGTAATATGGCCCAAGATAAGCAAAAAAGTCTTAATGAACATGGGGCCGGAAATGGACGGTTTCGAAGATATGGAGGATTGAACTTTTTGTAGCATATCTTCGTTAGGTCGGTGCATAATTATCCGCCGTTTTTTAAAGCTATTTTTTATGCAGTTCACAACACAAAAATATATCGTAAAGACACTCAACTTATTAATAAAAGTCCAAATTATAATTCATTTCAATTGCAGCCTCCTATTTGCTTGCTAAGTGGCCAATTCCACGTGTACAAAAGAGCTAAAAATCTGCAGCTATGAATGAGTAATCAAAATATTGTATTTACTTGGTGACCGATGTAAGGGCATGTAAAGTTGCAAATTTTTAGCTCCTTTGTACGCGTGGAATTGGCCACTTAGCAAGCAAATAGGAGGCTGCAATTGAAATGAATTATAATTTGGACTTTTATTAATAAGTTAATGGTGTTTACGAGAAATTTTTGTGTTGTGAACTGCATAAAAAATAGCTTTCAAAAATGGCGGATCGAACGAAAATATGCTACAAAAAAGTTCAATCCTCCGTATCTTCGAAACGGTTAATTTCCGGCCCCATGTTCATTAAGACTTTTTTGCTTATCTTGGGCCATATTACCACCCCTTAAAGTTTGTGACACTTTTTTTTTAACACCCTGTATAGGTATATACTAAGTTTCAGTCTTTCTAGTGTCGACAATGTGCGACAAGAAGAAGAGATTGCAATCGCAAAGATGAAGCGGCAAATGTGGGGAAAGCTAATTGTTCCTCGTTAGAAAGCATAGAAAAATGTTGTGCTTTTTTCGCGAAGTAATACGAACAATTTAAGCGCCTCCATGTGGAAAAACGAGCTTTTCTAACTGCGAAAAAAAAGGACAAAAATGGCAAATTAAAACAAACGAGAGCATATCGTTCTTTGTCGACAAAGAAAAGTGCTTTATCTAGCTGCATGTGTTTGTTATTAAAGTTTCATAAACTTTTTCTCCGTTCATTTCGTTGTTGCTGTTAATCCGAAATACCATGCGATCAAAAAATAAACCATTTGTCAAACGACAAGAACGTATTTTGGCAATTATTGATCAGCAAATTATGTTAAACGTCAATGACAATTATTAGCGCTAATGCGTAAGTGCCAATTTGCTAAGCCCACTCACACTGAAGTCTTTTTTCATCGCGCATCCGTCGTAGAGCGAGTATCGAAGCACATAAATTATTGGCAACGACATTCGCAAATCGATCGGGTTCTCCTGAATAATTTCAATCCACCCACTCCGTCAAGTTTAAAGGGATTAATTCATTATCAGCAGACAACAGCAGCAATTTCATCTGTCTAATGGCAAACTAATAGACCGAACACGTCATTCTTGTCATTTTCTCAGTTTGTTTGAGGAGTCGATTAATTATTTAGAGGCGTCTTCTCTAAACATAAATTGGCAATCAGTTGTGATTTGCAAAAATCGACGAATCGAATCAATTTTAATTCCTACTTAAACCCAAAGTTACACTACGCGCACATGAATTCCGTCGCTTTAAAAGGCAACCGCCGCGAATTTTAATAACGTAATCCTTCCCTCGCAGAAAGGGATTTGGCCGTAAGGATGAAACTATGTATGAATTTATTGTCGAATGGATTATAATGGGATTCAGGAAGCGATATTTGTTCCTAACAAAATCTCGTTATAAGAGCTACTAAATCCACGATTACGAACGGTAGATGACCAATTACTTTTGCGCGGCACGAATGTATTGTATGTGGCGAATTGCTGAATTGCGAATCGTTTGGCAACGATTGATTTTCTCCCTGCAAAGAAAATGAGAATTTTTTTCTCGACAAAATGAAATTCTTGTGCCGGATAAGTACTTGAAAATTTAACAAACCCCGTTTTCGATTGAAATTGAAAATCCCGGCCGAATGCAGAAGAAAAATAATTGAACGGCATTCGCGAAATGTTGCGTTTTTTCCTCGGTACTAAAACGAATTAATTTCCATACGATCGCGTACAATATGCAAATTTCTACCTTAAAATTACAGTCTCGAATGAAATCCCTTTTGCCAATTCTCCTTTTCGCTTTTTATTTTTCTTTGCCTCCCTCTGCTCTCGGTCCCGCATGAAAATCATACTTTTACATTATCGCATTATGCTGAAAAAAAAATCGAGGGAAACGCAAAAAAAAAGACGAAACGACGCTGTCAGTCCTAATTTTATCAAGAACCCCACTGGATACGCGGGATATAAAAGTACAAAGTATCTCCTCTTGCGAAGTTCCTCCCTATTTATGTTACCACTACTACAACCCCCGGAAATAAAATGAAGAGAAACATTTTTCATCCTGACACAATTCGATCGAACCATTTACAACGAAAAGTTTGTGTTTGTTTTTATTATAGCGGATCAGAGCTAGATAAACAAAAGGTTCAACAATTTCACAAATTTTTGAAAGATTCTGTTGCAATTCCCACAAGCGGTCCATAGAAACTCAAATAAGAGTGATTGTGTATAAAAATGCACTCTTTTGTATCAAGCAACTTTATTAACAAGTGATATAACGTTTTAACAATAGAAAACTTATCTATTGTTAATTGAACTTTATATTTGATACCCGCGAGTCAATAAATGATTACGACGTTTTCTTATAAGCTGGCAACAGCATACATGTTGACATGCCTCTTCAAATTCAAATTAGTTGACAGTTATCACAGGCGGGAAGTTTAAATTAAAATTTGACAACCACATTTGGCGGACAAACGAACTCAATTTGAAAATAATTGAAAAGTGCGTGCAACCGAAGTTTTGGGAAATGTTGCCAACTTATACAAGAAAAGTGGCTTCGATGTCTTCCTTTTCCTCTAGACTACTTTGCCTAACAAGTCAAAATTAATTTCTACCATTGTCATAAACCTGCTCTTTGTCTATATAACCTTAAATAAGTGGTTTGACGGGAAAATTGCAAACAAAGCAAACAAACAATCGAACAATACGACTTTCCGGACCTCAGGAATGACCTCCAAGAAATTCCTTCGTCGATGAAGGAAGCGCAAAATTCTCGCGTACCGACGAACCTGGAGGCTGATTCGAAAATGTGGGCAATAATATTCCCAATTTTATTTTCACCAACCTTAATTTTATTTCTTCTCTTCGACACAAACGCTCCTTTGGCGCTGCGGAGGAACATTGTTTCGTCGTTTCACAGGTAAGGTCATTGTTAACAATGATAAAGGTGAAATGCCTTTTGCTATAAATTTTACGGTTGTTGTTAATCGGCGCTTTTGCGAACGTTTCCTTTCGAAACCGATTGCTATACGTTCTCTATTTGCAAATTTACACAAAAATAAATAGGATCTACTGTTTTCGCGCAGAACAATTAAGCAACCTTCAAGTTGCGACAAAGAATAGAGAACACTTGCTTCCTTTCTAGCGGCCGACAACAACGACAGTAAAGCAAGCAGCAAAGAGAGAGAGCAAGACCTTTCGATACATTGAAACTAACGCGCGATCAATGATAATATGCACGATAATTAAAAGTGAAGGAAAAAATTAACCTCTTCATACATATGCGAGCCGTGCGTTTTGTTTTGTTGCGCTTTTAAAACATGCAAATGTGCTCACGTCCCATACACACATCCGTACATTCTATATTCGTAGTAAAAATAGCAACATTTGCATTAGGTATTATTATTACTATTATTGCCAATTGCCAACGTAACAAAGCGAGAGAAAAGAAAAATAGACACCGCGATCAACGTCTACTTCCTCATCCTACGATAAATAATTCCACTTTTTTGTTTGCAATTCTCCTTTTAACCGGCACTTCCTATTATTTAAATCGAAAAAAAAAAACGAGGAGAGAGACGATATCGAAAAAAACAAACCGGGATAGGTTAAGTCCCCCGCGGATGACAGGCCGGAAAATTTGAATGACGAATTGCTCTTATATAACGGATATTGATTAAAAATTGATAAAAAAAAAAACAGAGCCGAGTCCTTCGCAAAACGCGCAAATTAAATTTCAATCTTTCGACACTTTCTGCGGCGTTGGGTTTGTGGAAAACGCAAAGTTAGATTGGCTTTGGTAAGGGGATCATTTAGATTGGTAAGCCTTTAATTGACGGATAAAACAAAGAGCGATCGAGGAAAAACTTTTTACGTTGTTATGACGTGCCTGACAGAAGGAATTTTACGACGAAAGCCATTAAAAGTCCATTTTAATTTAATTGCAATATTTTTTTCTTGAAAAAAAATAAAGTTTCGAACGACGCCAATGTTGAGGGCGCGGAATTAATTGATAGCAATTGCCATTAGTAACGACAGTTTTCTAGGTTGGTAACATGCAATTATAAAATCGAAAAGCGTTTGTTGCTCTCGCTCTGCTGATAATAATAATGTGCAGCTTTCTTAAATCAACAATGGGCGAAAATAACGTCCCCCTATTTCTCTTCTGTTTTTTTTTGTGGCCAACTCGGCATTAACACACATTTCCCCTTTTCGATGCATTATTACGTTGTACGACCCAATAATACGCCGATAGAAGTTTCCCCGGATTAAGGGGTCTCTCCCCAGCTTTTGCAAAATTTCCAGAGTCACCCCTAACCGTCTGGCACGAGGGTGTCTTTTTTTTGCTCTCGCCGACGATGCCTCCCTCTTTGTTCAACAGTCTGACGGTATCGATTCGAATATTAACGGCGATCGAATTAAGTTTCGCCCACAGTTTCGTCACCCCTTGTCGTTATTATTTAATTTTTTTTTCGAAGTGGTAGCGCGGGAGAAAAAGCGATTCAAAAATTTCTACTCACTCCTTCCTCCTTGACCTCGCCGTTCTTGTCGCCGTCCTTCGACGGCTTCGTCTTCTTCGAGAACGATATGCTTCGAATCGACCATTTCTTCTTTTTCGTCTTCTCCTTTTTCTTCTCCGACAGCTCCTCAGTCTTTTCCTCGGCCTTTGCTTCCGTTTCGGTCACTTGCTGCTGCTGTTGGTCCTGCGGCTTTTGTGCTTCACCAGCAGCAGCCGCAGGAATGGGACAACCGCCGCAACCGCTTTCGCTGTCCGGCGTTTTCGCATCGTCCGACTCGGACACGCCGTTCTCTTTGATCTCCTCGTCTTTCGTCCCGGCTTCGACCGCTTTCTCCTAGAACGAAAAAAAAAAAAAGAATCTGGTGAACGAGCGAGTCGTTTGCGTTTCGACGAGGATTTAAACGCAAGAAACGAGCGAGTTAATTACGAATTGATGTACGGGAGCGACGCAAAGTGGCACTTTGGAGTTCTTGTAAAATGGCGAGGGAGCTCCCTTTGTAACGGTGTCCCTTTAGGGCTTCTGAAGCTAATGGCAGTTTAAGATTAGGCCTGTGAGTTCTTTCATCAAAGTTAAACAATACGCTTGTTATGACGTTAATAATGAGGCTTCCTTTTCGATTTTGGAGTTGAAGTATTAATTTCGATAGTCCAAAACATTTCGATAATTGCTAAAGCTCGCAATTGCAATTGTCAATAAATAATCGATTGATTACGTAAACTTTTCTAAATGCTTATGTGGAGATTAACTTGTAACTACGATAACGCTAATTCAATATTATTGCAATTTAAACGGTCTTGTTTCGTTTCAATTGGTTTTGATTAAATCGAGTGTTTACTAGAAAAACCAAAATGCACACTCATCAAGATACACAACTAAACTAACCGAAAAAATATAGTTGAAAATCATACAGGGGCAACCCAGAAAGAATGGATATTTCAACATAACCTCATTCAGCACAATGACACATTTTTTGTGCGAACATTTCTTCAGCTTAAAATAAATGTTTCTTCTTTTGAAAATTAAATCCTTGTCCACTGAAGATAATTTTTCATATATTTGCAACAAAAAAGAAACCGTTAAGTGCCAAATTGAGGTTATAAGGCGAATGACGTAACTCGAGCAAAGCCACCTATAATAATCTCATTCTTCTCTTCAACATAAACGCTCCTTTGGCGCATCGGAAGAACATCGTTTCGTCGTTTGTTAACAATAATAAAGGTGAAATAACATTTGAAAATAATACAGGGACAACCCAGAAAGAATTGATTTTTCAACATAACCTCATTCAACACAGTGATACGATTTTTTGTGCGAACATTTCTTGAGCTTAAAACAAATGCTTTTTCTTTTGATAATTAAATCCTTTTCCACGTATGATCATTTTTCACACATTTGCAATAAAAAAGAAGCCACTAAGTGCCAAATTGAGGTTATAAGGCGAATGACGTAACTCGAGCAAAGCCACCTATAATAATCTCATTCTTCTCTTCAACATAAACGCTCCTTTGGCGCTTTGGAATAACATTGTTTCGCCGTTTGTTAACAATAATAAAGGTGAAATAACATTTGAAAATAATACAGGTGCAACCCAGAAGAAATTGATTCTTCAACATAACCTCATTCAACACAGTGATACAATTTTTTGTGCGAACATTTCTTGAGCTTCAAATAAATGTTTCTTCTTTTGAAAATTAAATCCTTTTCCACTTAAGATAATTTGCCATATTAAGCGCCAAATTGAGGTTATAAGGCGGATGACGTAACTGGAGTAAAGCAACGTAAAATCTCCTCAATTCCTACGATCCTGTTCATTAAACTAATCTTAAGTAACGCCAGATTTTGCGCGGAAACAATTTGCAAAACGTCACAATGACCGCCCGAAAAATTACGCTTATTGTTTCATTGCGGCGCATACTTCCGAATTGCCCCCGTATCGACTAAGCGTCTATTTCTGGCGCGTTCATTAAACTATTAGTTGGAACAACGAAACGAATTCGAAAAAGGAAAAAAAAACACGAGAAAGCTACGCGGTTTCAGCTGAAACGTTCCTGTTTATTATTATTTAAAGGCCGATTAAAAACGACGACGACGACGAAATAAAAGAGACAAAAATATCACAGTCATATTATTATTATTATACGCACACACACACACACACACACACACGTATAATATGTTAACCTTGAATAGGACAGTAACCTAACCTAACCCGGTCACAATAGACCCTCATTTCATTTAATTCTTCTCGTTTTTTTTCGAAAGCACCGATCGCTCGCGTGAGAAGCACAATCTCCATCAGCCACGATGATGATGATGATTATCATTTTGAAAGTCAGTAGGGCTTGTCGCTGACAACAACAAATATTTGAGGAGAACAAAAAAGTGGAGGGAAACGGATCCGAAGGATTTAATTGCAATACAATAATTTGCTTTTTGTCGAAACGATAATAATATGATGACAAAGAATATTATTATGATTTTTTTTTTATTATAACGTTATTATTTAAGGGCGCACATTCTCTGCCCGTGAAGCTTATAGAGCAAGAACGTCCGGCCTATTATTATTATTATTATTTTATCGTTATTATTAACGAAAGTACATATTATAATTGTTAATGTAGCAACAGACTATCGTCGATAACGTTATAATCAATATTATTGAACTTTGCATTTGTTGAGCGCAAACAAGCAATCGAATCGATAAATGAAAGAAATCGCTCTTTACAATTGCAGAGTAATTATAACAATATGCACATAATTGATCCTATTGCAATTTTCGTTTTGGTGTTTTGTTTTCTGCATTGCGATCGCAATTAAATTTGGTTAAAGTAAAATTATCGTTTGAGATTTTTGATTCGGGCAGGCAAAGAGGCCCCGAGAATAAGTTGGTTCGAGCTGAAGAGGTGCAGCAGGGCGAAAGAAGGGAATCCTGTTTGAGGACATAAAACAGCTGTTGCACTGCACGTATAAATTTCAACTTTGCTTCTTTTTTTTTTTGGTAAACAAAAAAATTATAATCACGATCAAAATCAAGCCCGCAAAAAGAACGAATAACGCCTTATTAAAGTGCCATTTTGGTTCCAAAGCAGAAAAAAAAAACTCGCATTAATTCAGTTATTGACAAATCTCCCAGAGCAACAGAAGGTACCAAAGTGGGCTTAAAGGGATTTTGATGAGAAACAAACAAAACGCACCGACAGATTCGAAACTAGACGAATGCCAACGTTTAAAAACAAAATATCGTTCCCCATAGGCCCACCCGTCTCATTTCCATTTCTAATATAAACAAACTTTGTTATTTTATGCGGATGATTGCGAGGGAAAAGCTGGAATCTTATTCATTCGTCTACGTAATACATCCGCGATATTGCTCGTTCCGAATAAAAAAAAATTGTTTGTCTCCCTTAAATATTTGTCCCTCGAACAAAAAACATTCGCTTTTTCTTTAACTTTGCATCCCAAACGAAATATTTGCAAAGCATCCGAATTCTCGCTCCGGAATGTTTGTTTTACAATTTGTTGTTATTTATAAACATAAACTGATGGAAGACAGCAATTGTTTATTGAGAGTTTATTAAACTATCGATATCGACGAGATTCTCTCCTTCTTTCGCTCGCCCCCGATCTCTTATCGCTCTTTATATTTAACATACATTTCAATCGTTCACAAACAAATAGATAATTATTTAAATTATACGAAATAACAAAGTGCATTCTTCATCATCAACATTCCGAGTGCGTTTCATTTTTTATTTTTTTCGTCTCCTCGCTTATTCATCGCTCGCTTTGCATGGAATAACGAAACAATGATGCAATGTTGCTTCCATGAAATTGGGTTGCGTTTCATGTATTAAATGCTAAATTGAAAATGATTGTAATGGAGGAGGACACGAGGAAACTCGAATGGAAAATTTTCAGTTTTCGTCGTACTAATGGAATTAAACTTCGATTAGTTTTCTTTTTTTTTAACTTCCCAAGCGATTCAAATTCGATTTAAAATTAAAGGAACTCGCCAATTGATCGTTCCGCATCAACTCGTAAAGTATCGCACTTACGTTCGAGCAAAGTGCATTTTATAATTTCGCAATAATTCGCAAAACAACAAACAATTATTAGCAATTAGATATTTATCAGCTGACAGAATCCACTTCTCAATAACGGTTCGGTTCGTGCGAGCGCAAAACAAAAACGCCAATCGCCAATCGATTTAGAAACAAACGAATCGAACGGCTCGCAGATTGTTGCAAAGAAAACGGAAAAATTGGCACGGAGCAGAGCGAAAATTCCATTAGTATCGCAGGAATCGCTCTCGCAGCGAAGTCAGTGGAGGATGAACGACGTGTAATTTACCGGATAAATACGAATTTGCCGCCAATAATCGCTTGTAAACGGGGATTTGCTTTGAGATCCATTTCCGAAAGTTATCCACTATTAGAAAAAAAATTGCTCCACGATGGTGTCAATGCAATTCGCAATTCTAACTTTGAAATTTGTTGACAGTCGTTAATTTGCGAAATATAATTTCTAGAACAAGGAAAAGAAACATGTTCGCATTATTGCGATAAGTAGCAAAAATCAAGAGTTGCAGTCGAAGAATCAAAGTAAATTCTGGGGCAAGCGGAACGACGGATGAAGCATCGTGAAGCAAGCCTCAAATTCAAAAAGCCATATTCTCAACAAAAAAAAAAAACATGCGAATGAAAATGGAAACAAACTTTTCGCCAGCATTTTAGCATTTGTTGCTGCTTTTTTTTTTTTTAGCAATCGTGGCTGCACTGCAAAAAACAAATGTTCAAATCTTACCGGCGTCTCGGCCTCTTTGTGCACGTCGCCGTTGGTCACCTTCACGGTGTCCGTGTCGCCGATCTTCTCGACCTTGCCGCCGCCCTCCATCAACTCCCCATCATCCTTCTTCGACGTCGTCGTCGTTATGTCCACCGATCGCTTCGACTGTTTGCCTCCCATTGTTATTTACAGCAGAATCAATTCGGACGATGATCTTAAACCTGCAAAACGACGGATTGCACATTCGATTAAAACTGCGCGCAAAATTTTACGAATAAGTAAACGATTTAATGCCGAATCGTCGCATTCTGAGTGGTAAACTTCGCGGAATTATCGATAAAAAAAATGTTGGCAATTACATAAACTCGATTGGATTCCGTAAAATCGTGATTCATGGCGTGTTATTTTTTTTTTTTTTTCATTATAAATTTCGTTATTATTATTTAACATTTATCGTTTCTAAATAAATTCGTGATTAAATTCGCATTATTATGCGCTCGCATTTATCGCTCTATACGTTGTGCAATTAAAATAGAAAGTACAAACTAGCAATGCTCGCCATTTATTTCGCTCAAGTTGTTCGCAATGTGCAACAATTTATGCCAAGCGATAACGGCAACAACGATAATTAACATTAAATCGCAAAGAGCGCAAGAGAGAAAAGAATCGCAACAGTGTCCGTTAGATTTGGCAAAAGCTGCAAAAGCGATTCACCAGCAAATTTACCTGGACAATTCGCCAATGACGAGCCACGTTTTGAACTAGAGCGCAACAGAAACTCGCAGAAGTGTCGACGATTCTTGAAAATCACCAACATATAAAAACGTCACAGCCACAAAACGCTGTTAATATTTTGTTTTCCTGTCAAATGCCTGTCACTAATTCAAATGCGATGCACACACGTGATCATCATCATCATCTTATTGGTATTTCGGGTAATTGATTATTAATGATTCCAGAGCCGAAAACGAAATCGAGTGCTGTCTTTTTTTTTTTCTTCTTTCGTTCTTTCTTCCTTTATGCTAATCGCTCGAGCGACAACGACGCATTTATATGGCCACATAAAATTTAGTTTTTCGAATGCTAGATAGATGACCGAACCGGAGACGGAAATGATATTAACATAAAATAAAATTTCAATAAATCATCGAGCGATAGAAAAAGAAAACGTTTCGCCTCTTCTGAATAACAAGCAACTCCAGTGAAGTGGAGAAACGGGGCAAAGTAAAACACTACAGAAACGGAGAGAGAGAAAAAAAGAAGAAGTAGGTAAATGTGAAAACTCACAATTGTTCTCGTAATTAAGAGACCCTTCGCCGTCTAGCGTTCAATAATTGTCCTTCCGCAAGCACTTTTCGCCGTCGAACGCTAATTGGAAAATTGTTTCGAAAACACAATCTATTCAACCGACGCAAAAAGAGCGTTTAATTAAACTATTGCAATTAAACGCTAAACTTTTTCTACTTGCATCGAATACCGCGGCAGAAGGACGCGCACACAGAGAATGCGAACGCTTAAACACCGACTAATCACAAATAAATATTATATTATTAGGTTTGTAGCATTGAAAGAGAATGAAAGAAAAATGTGATTCAGAAGGAAAAATGCGCGAGGGGGGATCGTCAGAATTTAACTTGTATACGAGGGGCTCTTCGAAATTCGTTCGCGCCTCAGCGATTGGCGTAAATCGAAAATGACTTCGATCGAAAAACTTTTATACGTAATCCAAAGCAAATCACGAATTATAAAACAAATTAACGGCTGCAAATCCAAATGGCTTCATTCGATGTTTCCCTGTACTTGTCACAACGAAACGAATTCTTTTGTACTTCTGAAGGTCGGTTTAATGTTAAGGAGGGAAGCGACAACAACAACAACAACATCGATTGGAATATTCTTCGTGTAATTACAATCTCACACCTCGCAAAACGACGTTATTAACCGAAGGAGAAACGGAGAAAAAAGCGTTAATAGCAGTTAATTGCCGACGAAAAATGACGATTTTTTTAACAATAATCGCACGTACGATTGTTAACTAGCTGACGGCAATTTTGACGATTGCATCAAGTTCGATTGTACCGAGGAAAGTCGCCACGGAAATTCCGTTTAAAACGTATCACGATGTTTTATTATTTCGTTTCGCCGGAAGTAACCGCACGACAATTATGAAACGTACCGGACGAAGGTGACTTAATGGACACGTACGTCTTTACGAGACATTCCGTTGTTATCATCGGTGCATGGAAAAGATACCAGCAAAATACGAAATAAAAAACTTATCAAACTGCCGATGGTGGTCGGTTTTAAAGAATGTAGGAGAGCGAAAATGTCAACGTGCTTTGGATTTGTAAGAGAAAGCGTAACGAATTTCTGGATGGTGCGAGGAAGATTGGTCTCCACAATGGAATGTCGTCCTTCAACTTTACGGCGTTTGTTACGTTTCAAATTGACGAAGGTTGAACAATTGAAAGACGACGCATTCGGTGGTACATATTTTTCGAGGCGAATGCACCTTAAATGTGAATATTGAAAGATCGGTGATTGTAATGTCGTTCTCTCATACGTTGGCAATAGCTTATTTTGGTGTGCCTGCTCAAATTCGAATTCGCAGGCGCGTGATTCAAAATAATGCGACATAAAACAGACGAACACTATTTGAAGGCAAGTTAAACACCAGTGTTGCAAAATAATACTTTAGAATTGTAAACGAGTGTAACTTTCCCCCATAAGTTTGCATTACCTGCTCAAATTCGAACTCGAAGGCGCGTAATTTAAAATGAAATGACAACAAACAGACGTACATTATTTGAAAGCAAGTTAAACACCAGTGTTGCCAAAGTAATACTTTAGAATTGTAAACGAGTGTAACTTTCCCCCATAAGTTTGCATTACCTGCTCAAATTAGAACTCACAGGCGCGTAATTTAAAATGAAATGACAACAAACAGACGTACATTATTTGAAAGCAAGTTAAACACCAGTGTTGCCAAAATAATACTTGATCATTGTAATTGAGTGTGAGTTTTCCTCATAAGTTTGCATTACCTGCTCAAATTAGAACTCGAAGGCGCGTAATTTAAAATGAAATGACAACAAACAGACGTACATTATTTGAAAGCAAGTTAAACACCAGTGTTGCCAAAATAATACTTGATCATTGTAATTGAGTGTGAGTTTTCCTCATAAGTTTGCATTACCTGCTCAAATTCAAATTCACAGGCGCGTAATTTAAAATGAAATGACAACAAACAGACGTACATTATTTGAAAGCAAGTTAAACACCAGTGTTGCCAAAATAATACTTGATCATTGTAATTGAGTGTGAGTTTTCCACATAAGTTTGCATTACCTGCTCAAATTAGAACTCACAGGCGCGTAATTTAAAATGAAATGACAACAAACAGACGTACATTATTTGAAAGCAAGTTAAACACCAGTGTTGCCAAAATAATACTTGATCATTGTAATTGAGTGTGAGTTTTCCTCATAAATTTGCATTACCTGCTCAAATTCAAATTCACAGGCGCGTAATTTAAAATGAAATGACAACAAACAGACGTACATTATTTGAAAGCAAGTTAAACACCAGTGTTGCCAAAATAATACTTGATCATTGTAATTGAGTGTGAGTTTTCCACATAAGTTTGCATTACCTGCTCAAATTAGAACTCACAGGCGCGTAATTTAAAATGAAATGACAACAAACAGACGTACATTATTTGAAAGCAAGTTAAACACCAGTGTTGCCAAAATAATACTTGATCATTGTAATTGAGTGTGAGTTTTCCTCATAAATTTGCATTACCTGCTCAAATTCAAATTCACAGGCGCGTAATTTAAAATGAAATGACAACAAACAGACGTACATTATTTGAAAGCAAGTTAAACACCAGTGTTGCCAAAATAATACTTGATCATTGTAATTGAGTGTGAGTTTTCCTCATAAATTTGCATTACCTGCTCAAATTCAAATTCACAGGCGCGTAATTTAAAATGAAATGACAACAAACAGACGTACATTATTTGAAAGCAAGTTAAACACCAGTGTTGCCAAAATAATACTTGATCATTGTAATTGAGTGTGAGTTTTCCTCATAAATTTGCATTACCTGCTCAAATTCAAATTCACAGGCGCGTAATTTAAAATGAAATGACAACAAACAGACGTACATTATTTGAAAGCAAGTTAAACACCAGTGTTGCCAAAATAATACTTGATCATTGTAATTGAGTGTGAGTTTTCCTCATAAATTTGCATTACCTGCTCAAATTCAAATTCACAGGCGCGTAATTTAAAATGAAATGACAACAAACAGACGTACATTATTTGAAAGCAAGTTAAACACCAGTGTTGCCAAAATAATACTTGATCATTGTAATTGAGTGTGAGTTTTCCTCATAAATTTGCATTACCTGCTCAAATTCAAATTCACAGGCGCGTAATTTAAAATGAAATGACAACAAACAGACGTACATTATTTGAAAGCAAGTTAAACACCAGTGTTGCCAAAATAATACTTGATCATTGTAATTGAGTGTGAGTTTTCCTCATAAATTTGCATTACCTGCTCAAATTCAAATTCACAGGCGCGTAATTTAAAATGAAATGACAACAAACAGACGTACATTATTTGAAAGCAAGTTAAACACCAGTGTTGCCAAAATAATACTTGATCATTGTAATTGAGTGTGAGTTTTCCTCATAAATTTGCATTACCTGCTCAAATTCAAATTCACAGGCGCGTAATTTAAAATGAAATGACAACAAACAGACGTACATTATTTGAAAGCAAGTTAAACACCAGTGTTGCCAAAATAATACTTGATCATTGTAATTGAGTGTGAGTTTTCCTCATAAATTTGCATTACCTGCTCAAATTCAAATTCACAGGCGCGTAATTTAAAATGAAATGACAACAAACAGACGTACATTATTTGAAAGCAAGTTAAACACCAGTGTTGCCAAAATAATACTTGATCATTGTAATTGAGTGTGAGTTTTCCTCATAAATTTGCATTACCTGCTCAAATTCAAATTCACAGGCGCGTAATTTAAAATGAAATGACAACAAACAGACGTACATTATTTGAAAGCAAGTTAAACACCAGTGTTGCCAAAATAATACTTGATCATTGTAATTGAGTGTGAGTTTTCCTCATAAATTTGCATTACCTGCTCAAATTCAAATTCACAGGCGCGTAATTTAAAATGAAATGACAACAAACAGACGTACATTATTTGAAAGCAAGTTAAACACCAGTGTTGCCAAAATAATACTTGATCATTGTAATTGAGTGTGAGTTTTCCTCATAAGTTTGCATTACCTGCTCAAATTCAAATTCACAGGCGCGTAATTTAAAATGAAATGACAACAAACAGACGTACATTATTTGAAAGCAAGTTAAACACCAGTGTTGCCAAAATAATACTTGATCATTGTAATTGAGTGTGAGTTTTCCTCATAAGTTTGCATTACCTGCTCAAATTAGAACTCACAGGCGCGTAATTTAAAATGAAATGACAACAAACAGACGTACATTATTTGAAAGCAAGTTAAACACCAGTGTTGCCAAAATAATACTTGATCATTGTAATTGAGTGTGAGTTTTCCTCATAAGTTTGCATTACCTGCTCAAATTAGAACTCACAGGCGCGTAATTTAAAATGAAATGACAACAAACAGACGTACATTATTTGAAAGCAAGTTAAACACCAGTGTTGCCAAAATAATACTTGATCATTGTAATTGAGTGTGAGTTTTCCTCATAAGTTTGCATTACCTGCTCAAATTAGAACTCACAGGCGCGTAATTTAAAATGAAATGACAACAAACAGACGTACATTATTTGAAAGCAAGTTAAACACCAGTGTTGCCAAAGTAATACTTTAGAATTGTAAACGAGTGTAACTTTTCCTCATAAATTTGAAATAATACACATGTTGGCATACCTGCTGAAATTCAAATTGAGAGAGGGATGATTTAAACATATTAAAAGACACAAAATATTAGCGTTACCAAAGTAATATTTGGAAATTGCATTGTAATTTAGTGAGACTTTTGTTTCACGCATATTGGCATACCTGTTTAAATTCAAAATTAAAAACGTTTTATTTAAACTGATAAGATTCGATGATTATTAAAAACACCAGTATTGCCACAGTAATATTTGGAAAGTGTGGCCAACTTATACAAACAATCCAAATTACTGTATTTTTTCTATTAAATGTATTAAATAGAGGAAAATTATACATTTTTTTTTTATTTAAAAAAGATATAGCTTTTCGAAAAAAAATGCTCTCTAGTATAAATTGCCTTTTGCAATATGTACAATAAGGAAAACAAACATTCTTTGTAATAGAGGAAAATTGCTACGGATCTTGATGAACAAACATTTACTTTCCTTCGCAGCCATTTAATCAAGTCTTATCAGATTTACACCAAAGCGAATTTAATTCTAAATATTCTTTATTCAACAGATCATTTTTTCCTTCAAAGACTAGTTTTAAAAAGTTTATCCAACATTATCGCACATGTCAAACCTCATTCTCTCGTAGACAAAAATGCCTGAACAAAATGTTGTCGAATTGATTATTTATAATGCAAAGCATTTCCTCGTTTCGTCTACAAACGCGTGTGACACAATTAGCAATAAATTTTAATTATTTTAATTATCAAACGAACGCAATTTCCCATCAATTCCGTTTGTCCATCGAGAATGCGTGACATTTTTACGTGCACGCGAGCCAATAAATAATCAACCGGCCAAATTAATAAAATGTGGAGAATGTTAATAATAAACGAGGCAACACATTTAATCGCTTGACGAAAATTCATTTTCTAATTAAATTTGAAACCGAAACGGGGAGCGTGTACTTAACGATAATTGCACCGTCGTTAAATTATATTTAGTTAATAAATAATGTAAACTAAATACAAATAACAACATGTATCGTCGTCTCGGCTTTTGTCGTCCGACCGTTGGTTTCGGTTCGAACTAGACACGAAGACACAAGAAATGAGTAATGGAAATGTTTCATGATGGTCTTTGCAGATAATAAATTGCTTCTCGACTAGCGGGAATGAAGGCAGCAAAAGAAGACGACGAAGAAGAAGGTATTTGTGACACGGTGACATTTATTTTGTTACCATCGGTGGCACGTAATAAATTAGACGAGGACGTTAATCTTTTCATTTAAGCTCGAGGAACATTTAGAGGGAGCGAAAGAAAAACAGAACGAAACGGAGCAAAAAAAAATCGCACACGACAAAAAGATAGCGAAGGCATTTTTCGCCGCCGCTCCCACACACACTATCAATTACCGTTCGTAAGAAAATAATTAATTCATCTTTCGGTCGTTTGATTGCCAAGCGAATTAAATGCGAAGAAGAAAAGGAAAATTCATTAATAACTAATCTTCTTTCTGTCGTTTTTATCGTCGATTATTAAACGCACCGGTTGATTAATGGATTAATTGAACGAACATAATCGAATTTCATTAACAGATTTGTTACCTCGACGCACACGATCTATTAATATGGAATTAAAAAACTCTTTCGTTCGATACGATGGTCAGTCGGAAATTTTGCAAAAGAGAAACTGCTCCTTGGATCAATAAAAAAAATCGCAGTAAACTAAAATAACCTTAAACCTCACATTTGAATGCCATTTTGTTTCATTTAAAAAAAAAAGTCACCTCCGTTTAAAAAAATAATATCTTAATAATAATCGTCAGCATTTACAACAAACCCAAATCGACAAATTCATTCAATTTTCGATAGTATTTCAGGATACCCCACGTATAAACCGTATAGCCATCGCGATCGTTCAAGACGAGAGACTAATTGTTTTAACAGCTGCTGCTGCTTTCGTCTTTGTTTTTCTAAAGTGTCTGCTTTAATTAAAGTCTTCGAACGAGCAAATAAACCGTTACCGATTCTCTCGTCGTATTTATTAAAACGTACGCGAGAATGGAATTGGAATAATTGACGAAGGACGAAGATTTCCCAAACTGTTACATAACTATCGGTCTTCGTCGAACAATTGATTCAATTTTTTACGATTTTTTCGTTACGTATAGCCAAGAAGGATGAGATTCATATGTAAACGAGTAAATTATTTAAATAAACGAGATAAAAGATATGCGAACGCGCATTTTATGTGGAAGATTGTTGGTGATATTTATGTTTTTCTCTTTTAATGTTTGATAATTATAAGCCTCGTTATTATGGCCTTAATGATAATTATTGCCCATAATAAATCTCATAAAAACAAGTATTATTAAAATACTATCTTAGTGACGGATGGAATATCGAAGAAATACATTTTATCCTTATAATCTCAAAAATAACAATAGAACAGAATAAAAAGTAACAATAGAAATTGTTAGGCAAGTTCTCTCTCTTTCTCCCTCTTCTGGAAAAGGATAATATTGGAAATCTTTTCAAGATTCAATGACGGTCCTTGTTGGCAAAAAAAAATTAACAAGCGAAACGTATTCGCATCTCGCAAACCGTTAACACCTGCTCTTTTACTTGGCCTCAACAAGGTACATATAAAAACCAACTATACGGTTGCAAAATTATACAGGAAGTTTTTGCGAAGATATATACCGGGCGATCCGAAACGGTTGATCCAAACGATATACAAATACCGCCATTCAAAACTAATAATCAAATTCGAACCTTTACAAGTTACGAGGGTGGGTTGAAAACTACAGATATCTACGCCATTGTTCTCACCAACGTCGCCATTCTTTCGTGTTTCATTATAAACTTAGATTAACAGACCTGTTGCTCAAGCAAGTTTCATTGTCATTGCCACAAGTAAATTTTGCGAAATCCGCGTTGAATTTGCTACTCGCGCGAGTAACTCTCAGAGACTTCTTTACACGTGAGAGTAGATTTCATGCGAGTTTTCGTTCGTTGAACTACTCGCGCGAGTAACTCTCAGAGACTTTTTTACACGTGAGAGTAGATTTCATGCGAGTTTTCGTTCATTGAACTATTCGCGCGAGTAACTCTCAGAGACTTTTTTACACGTGAGAGTAGATTTCATGCGAGTTTTCGTTCATTGAACTACTCGCGCGAGTAACTCTCAGAGACTTTTTTACACGTGAGAGTAGATTTCATGCGAGTTTTCGTTCGTTGAACTACTCGCGCGAGTAACTCTCAGAGACTTTTACACGTGAGAGTAGATTTCATGCGAATTTTCGTTCGTTGAACTACTCGCGCGAGTAACTCTCAGAGACTTTTTTACACGTGAGAGTAGATTTCATGCGAGTTTTCGTTCGTTGAACTACTCGCGCGAGTAACTCTCAGAGACTTTTTTACACGTGAGAGTAGATTTCATGCGAGTTTTCGTTCGTTGAACTACTCGCGCGAGTAACTCTCAGAGACTTTTTTACACGTGAGAGTAGATTTCATGCGAGTTTTCGTTCATTGAACTATTCGCGCGAGTAACTCTCAGAGACTTTTTTACACGTGAGAGTAGATTTCATGCGAGTTTTCGTTCATTGAACTACTCGCGCGAGTAACTCTCAGAGACTTTTTTACACGTGAGAGTAGATTTCATGCGAGTTTTCGTTCGTTGAACTACTCGCGCGAGTAACTCTCAGAGACTTTTACACGTGAGAGTAGATTTCATGCGAATTTTCGTTCGTTGAACTACTCGCGCGAGTAACTCTCAGAGACTTTTTTACACGTGAGAGTAGATTTCATGCGAGTTTTCGTTCGTTGAACTACTCGCGCGAGTAACTCTCAGAGACTGTTTTACACGTGAGAGTAGATTTCATGCGAGTTTTCGTTCATTGAACTACTCGCGCGAGTAACTCTCAGAGACTTTTTTACACGTGAGAGTAGATTTCATGCGAGTTTTCGTTCGTTGAACTACTCGCGCGAGTAACTCTCAGAGACTTTTTTACACGTGAGAGTAGATTTCATGCGAGTTTTCGTTCGTTGAACTACTCGCGCGAGTAACTCTCAGAGACTGTTTTACACGTGAGAGTAGATTTCATGCGAGTTTTCGTTCATTGAACTACTCGCGCGAGTAACTCTCAGAGACTTTTTTACACGTGAGAGTAGATTTCATGCGAGTTTTCGTTCGTTGAACTACTCGCGCGAGTAACTCTCAGAGACTTTTTTACACGTGAGAGTAGATTTCATGCGAGTTTTCGTTCATTGAACTACTCGCGCGTGTAACTCTCAGAGACTTTTTTACACGTGAGAGTAGATTTCATGCGAGTTTTCGTTCATTGAACTACTCGCGCGTGTAACTCTCAGAGACTTTTTTACACGTGAGAGTAGATTTCATGCGAATTTTCGTTCGTTGAACTACTCGCGCGAGTAACTCTCAGAGACTTTTTTACACGTGAGAGTAGATTTCATGCGAGTTTTCGTTCGTTGAACTACTCGCGCGAGTAACTCTCAGAGACTTTTTTACACGTGAGAGTAGATTTCATGCGAATTTTCGTTCGTTGAACTACTCGCGCGAGTAACTCTCAGAGACTTTTTTACACGTGAGAGTAGATTTCATGCGAGTTTTCGTTCATTGAACTACTCGCGCGTGTAACTCTCAGAGACTTTTTTACACGTGAGAGTAGATTTCATGCGAATTTTCGTTCGTTGAACTACTCGCGCGAGTAACTCTCAGAGACTTTTTTACACGTGAGAGTAGATTTCATGCGAATTTTCGTTCGTTGAACTACTCGCGCGAGTAACTCTCAGAGACTTTTTTACACGTGAGAGTAGATTTCATGCGAATTTTCGTTCGTTGAACTACTCGCGCGAGTAACTCTCAGAGACTTTTTTACACGTGAGAGTAGATTTCATGCGAGTTTTCGTTCGTTGAACTACTCGCGCGAGTAACTCTCAGAGACTTTTTTACACGTGAGAGTAGATTTCATGCGAATTTTCGTTCGTTGAACTACTCGCGCGAGTAACTCTCAGAGACTTTTTTACACGTGAGAGTAGATTTCATGCGAGTTTTCGTTCATTGAACTACTCGCGCGTGTAACTCTCAGAGACTTTTTTACACGTGAGAGTAGATTTCATGCGAATTTTCGTTCGTTGAACTACTCGCGCGAGTAACTCTCAGAGACTTTTTTACACGTGAGAGTAGATTTCATGCGAATTTTCGTTCGTTGAACTACTCGCGCGAGTAACTCTCAGAGACTTTTTTACACGTGAGAGTAGATTTCATGCGAGTTTTCGTTCGTTGAACTACTCGCGCGAGTAACTCTCAGAGACTTTTTTACACGTGAGAGTAGATTTCATGCGAGTTTTCGTTCGTTGAACTACTCGCGCGAGTAACTCTCAGAGACTTTTTTACACGTGAGAGTAGATTTCATGCGAGTTTTCGTTCATTGAACTATTCGCGCGAGTAACTCTCAGAGACTTTTTTACACGTGAGAGTAGATTTCATGCGAGTTTTCGTTCATTGAACTACTCGCGCGAGTAACTCTCAGAGACTTTTTTACACGTGAGAGTAGATTTCATGCGAGTTTTCGTTCGTTGAACTACTCGCGCGAGTAACTCTCAGAGACTTTTACACGTGAGAGTAGATTTCATGCGAATTTTCGTTCGTTGAACTACTCGCGCGAGTAACTCTCAGAGACTTTTTTACACGTGAGAGTAGATTTCATGCGAGTTTTCGTTCGTTGAACTACTCGCGCGAGTAACTCTCAGAGACTGTTTTACACGTGAGAGTAGATTTCATGCGAGTTTTCGTTCATTGAACTACTCGCGCGAGTAACTCTCAGAGACTTTTTTACACGTGAGAGTAGATTTCATGCGAGTTTTCGTTCGTTGAACTACTCGCGCGAGTAACTCTCAGAGACTTTTTTACACGTGAGAGTAGATTTCATGCGAGTTTTCGTTCGTTGAACTACTCGCGCGAGTAACTCTCAGAGACTGTTTTACACGTGAGAGTAGATTTCATGCGAGTTTTCGTTCATTGAACTACTCGCGCGAGTAACTCTCAGAGACTTTTTTACACGTGAGAGTAGATTTCATGCGAGTTTTCGTTCGTTGAACTACTCGCGCGAGTAACTCTCAGAGACTTTTTTACACGTGAGAGTAGATTTCATGCGAGTTTTCGTTCATTGAACTACTCGCGCGTGTAACTCTCAGAGACTTTTTTACACGTGAGAGTAGATTTCATGCGAGTTTTCGTTCATTGAACTACTCGCGCGTGTAACTCTCAGAGACTTTTTTACACGTGAGAGTAGATTTCATGCGAGTTTTCGTTCGTTGAACTACTCGCGCGAGTAACTCTCAGAGACTTTTTTACACGTGAGAGTAGATTTCATGCGAGTTTTCGTTCATTGAACTACTCGCGCGTGTAACTCTCAGAGACTTTTTTACACGTGAGAGTAGATTTCATGCGAGTTTTCGTTCGTTGAACTACTCGCGCGAGTAACTCTCAGAGACTTTTTTACACGTGAGAGTAGATTTCATGCGAGTTTTCGTTCATTGAACTACTCGCGCGTGTAACTCTCAGAGACTTTTTTACACGTGAGAGTAGATTTCATGCGAGTTTTCGTTCGTTGAACTACTCGCGCGAGTAACTCTCAGAGACTTTTTTACACGTGAGAGTAGATTTCATGCGAGTTTTCGTTCGTTGAACTACTCGCGCGAGTAACTCTCAGAGACTTTTTTACACGTGAGAGTAGATTTCATGCGAGTTTTCGTTCGTTGAACTACTCGCGCGAGTAACTCTCAGAGACTTTTTTACACGTGAGAGTAGATTTCATGCGAGTTTTCGTTCGTTGAACTACTCGCGCGAGTAACTCTCAGATACTTTTTTACACGTGAGAGTAGATTTCATGCGAGTTTTCGTTCGTTGAACTACTCGCGCGAGTAACTCTCAGAGACTTTTTTACACGTGAGAGTAGATTTCATGCGAGTTTTCGTTCATTGAACTACTCGCGCGTGTAACTCTCAGAGACTTTTTTACACGTGAGAGTAGATTTCATGCGAGTTTTCGTTCGTTGAACTACTCGCGCGAGTAACTCTCAGAGACTTTTTTACACGTGAGAGTAGATTTCATGCGAGTTTTCGTTCATTGAACTACTCGCGCGTGTAACTCTCAGAGACTTTTTTACACGTGAGAGTAGATTTCATGCGAGTTTTCGTTCGTTGAACTACTCGCGCGAGTAACTCTCAGAGACTTTTTTACACGTGAGAGTAGATTTCATGCGAGTTTTCGTTCGTTGAACTACTCGCGCGAGTAACTCTCAGAGACTTTTTTACACGTGAGAGTAGATTTCATGCGAGTTTTCGTTCGTTGAACTACTCGCGCGAGTAACTCTCAGAGACTTTTTTACACGTGAGAATAGATTTCATGCGAGTTTTCGTTCATTGAACAACTCGCGCGAGTAACGCTCAGAGACTTTTTTACACGTGAGAGTCGATTTCATGCGAGTTTTCGTTCGTTGAACAACTCGCGCGAGTAACTCTCAGAGACTTTTTTACACGTGAGAGTAGATTTCATGCGAGTTTTCGTTCATTGAACTACTCGCGCGAGTAACTCTCAGAGACTTTTTTACACGTGAGAGTAGATTTCATGCGAGTTTTCGTTCGTTGAACTACTCGCGCGTGTAACTCTCAGAGACTTTTTTACACGTGAGAGTAGATTTCATGCGAGTTTTCGTTCATTGAACTACTCGCGCGAGTAACGCTCAGAGACTTTTTTACACGTGAGAGTAGATTTCATGCGAGTTTTCGTTCATTGAACTACTCGCGCGAGTAACTCTCAGAGACTTTTTTACACGTGAGAGTAGATTTCATGCGAGTTTTCGTTCGTTGAACTACTCGCGCGAGTAACTCTCAGAGACTTTTTTACACGTGAGAGTAGATTGCTTCTTGTGTGCGTAATTGGAGCGGCGATTTTTCGTCGCGCCCCCGTATAATGCCTTTTCCACCGACTGACAGGCATCGTTATTATCGATGGTTTAGCAAATAGGAGGAATCGAAAGAGAACAAAATAGCGAGGAACATTTTGCATCGAACATACCATCGTCATATACGTACGTACGTGCACATTAATTTAATTGCTTAATAACTGGAAGAAATTCCGCGGTTTCTTCGTTTACCATTTGATGGATCGTCTGTCGATTGCCGGAGCACGTAAGACGGAAATTAAATAAATGACGTTGCGTCATGAAATTGGTTGCAGAAGAGAAAGAAAACGAGACACCAACATGACGATATAATATTTTATGAGAAGATGGAAAATGGTGAAGAGCGAATAGAAAAGAGAGAAAGTGTTCTCTTGTAGAGAAGAGATATAAGCGCAATGTAAGAGATCGGATTAAGATAGATGGTTCTTTAAAACTGATAAAATCTCCACTAATAATATGTGTAATGTAAATTTTCATTTTATTATCATTGTCAAACGGTTACCGATAAGAGATCGAGGCTTTCCCTTGCCTCGCGTGTGGCCATTTAAAAAGTTTCTATTGGCGATCGGTTGAAAAAATTACTCGAGCTACCCGTCTTTCGAGTGGAAGAATAGCCGCAATCGGGGAGGGAACGAATAATGAGGAGTCGGTCTTGTGTAGTAAAAAAATTCGTATTATTAAACACCATATAATTAAGTAGTTATAAAACGCACCAACAGCAACAACAAGTATTGCCAACATATTTACAATCCTGTATTTTTAATGTTAGTCCGTCTTTTTCTTCTTTTTAATCATAATTATATGCGTTTCGCCAGGATTCGTTTTGTTTGCGAAGCTCGACCGAGTATTTTATAACCCTTTCAATGTTTTTAATTCCTCTCCTTTCCTCTTCGGCTTCTTTATGGTAGTAGGTACGATTGCTATTTGCACACGAGAATATTAAAATAAATATTAAGCGCTTTTTTTTTGTCAACTTTATTGCAATTTATTGTCATGTTTCGCATTAACGTAGGAATAGAGCGATATACGGGGGACGGTTCGAAAAATTGTTCAGCGCTATCACTTGTTAAAACAGCACGAAATTGCGACATCCTGTACGTTTTGCGTAGGCCGAAACGTATGGCGAATGATATTAGAAGACTTTCCGCATTTGAAATTGGTATCTGTTAGAGTACCACGCTAAGAAACAAAAAAAAAAAACACCAAAAAGTGGTTGTTAACGATCGAAACGAAACCGTTTCTTCTTATTTTTCTTATTGCCATCGAGTTCGGTTTTGCTCGAAACCTCATTACGTTACCCATGCATAAGGTCAATTGAAAAACTAGTCAATGGTCAATGCCCCGCCAGCAAGAGTATGAATATATAGATAGATAAATAATGAATAGATCTCTTAGACACGTTTAAGTGTGTATGTGTGTGTAGGTAGATGATGGATAACCTGGCTGGAAGTGCAAAAGTTGAATTACAATTATTGCCAACATTGCAAACTACCATTCGAACGTTGAGCATTCTAAAACGAAACACAATGTGACAGTTATTGTAAGTAAAAATGCCTGTTAAATCGGATAAAATTTAAAATGTTCACTGCAAGGAAATGATTGATACACTTTTTTATTAATCGACTGACGAATCGTCGTCGGCAAAGAAAACAAATCAACAAGGCGAAAAATAAGAATTGAATCACTCGTTATTGGAATTTGATTATTCATTCTCTAAGAATAATACCGAAGAAGTGTTTTAAAGAATTCGAAACCCTCTTCCAGATGTTTAGAAAACTTAAATTAATGAAATAGAAAAGCAATATTCGATTAAACACGCCGAAGACAGCAAAGATTTTGTGGTATTGCTTGTTACCATCCAACCCCAGCAATTTTAGTCCTTCGAGCCGGATTTCTGCTAAGCTAGTTTCAATGCTGCCCGCGCGTGGCGCTTTTGCAAATGTATTCAAATCCACGAAAAATAATGCAATTTGAGCAGGAGTAAGCACTTTCAACTTTATCTTATCTACAAAACAAAACCTTATCGCGTAGCTTCTTCCATCACGTGTTGCTAAAAGTTTTTTTTTCAAATCGCGTTATGCTGCTCAAATTGCAACAAGGTGAACAATGTTTGCCGGCTTGTTTGGCATTAATAAGCATCGAAAAGTTTCTTGTAAACGTCAGAACTATCTAGAATAGGTTTTGATATATTATTGTGTTGTAATTTTAACGTAAACGTTAAATCGCGCATTTCCCCTCGACAATTATCGATTGCATTTCTCGATTAATTCCTTATTCGTTTATCGATAAATCTCGAATTGCCACGAATATTTTTAGTTTCTGCATGTACGAGTAATAATAATATTAATTCTAGTAACGTGCCCGATAATCAAATGGAAATTACTCATAAATAGTGTGGTATTACAATTATTAATTTTGCATTTTTATTGTTAACATTATTATTGCATCTATAAATAGCAATTATTTATTAAGGAAATTGTGTTATGCCGAATAGCAAATGTAACACGTAACAATAACATGAAACGTACCTTTTTGATTGTAATAATAAGCGACTGCCTTATAATTAGAAAAGGCAAAACGAATAGTTTTGTTCTAATATTAGAACGGGAACAGAACAAAAAAACGCATTAAATTACAGGTAAATGTTTTTTAGAATGACACGATTTCAAAATGCATTATCATTAATTCGCGTTCAATGATTAATTACACAAGTAAGCGTACATCTTAATAATACAGGATGTTATTAAATTAGACCATCAATCAAAAGCGTGGCCTTGATTTTTTGGTAGCGGCGGTGACTTATTTAGTTAAAAAATCAAAGTAAGCCGTTGGCAACTACGAATCTTACTGGATCGATTCTTTGATCGCGCTGTATAGTCAGCATTAAAAAGAACATACTGTATAAAGCAAATAGACACGCTACCAACAAAGAATGCAATTAATTAATTAAGCACAATAAACAATTAATAAAATGACTAACGTTTTTCTCTTTTCCAAGCAATTTATCAAAAGCACCCAAGCATTCTTGAAATAAACGATTCGAATAAATTTTCTTGTGGATTTAACTCAAATTATTTATTTTTTGTTCCTCTTGTTTTCGAGTATAAAAGCTCGTTCGTAAAACGAAATTTAAGTGGATAATAATGAATGAAAAACATTATATTTTTTAATTATCTCGTTTAACATTCCTCGTGCTGAGGAAGAGCAGATAAATTGGGGGATTTTCCATTTCATAAGGTGGCAGCAATCTTCTTAAATTAACGGTCATTTCACATAATTTCATTTCTCAAAATTTTTGTATTATTTACATTATTAATTCCATCTAGCTCAAGCCGCTTCGACGACTGTCGTCAAGCAGTTAATAATGAATAGATTGCGTGGGGAACAAAAACGAAACGTAAAAAAGCCCTTTTTTGCAAGAGATAATTCGCCGCAAAACAAAACAAATTTTTCGCACATTTTTTCCCAAACCCATTATTCTTGTTATTAGTTAGATAAGTAAATCAAATAACGAATGAGGCTGTAGCGGATTTTTTCCCCAAAGTATCTGTGCCGAGCAAATATTTGCTTTATCGAAAATTTTCCGTTGATATTTTGCGAAACGGCATTCGCAGAAAATTCACCTTTAAAATCGTGCATTTTTCTCGTCAATCTGCGAACCAATGCAGAAATTACGATTATAAACGATGACTTACGATCCTACAAATCTAAATAGTTGCTTCTGCTCAAAATGAGTCCATAATCGAAACGAAATTAGCGCCAGACGTTTGGATTAATTCGCAAAGAAAAAGTTGCATCATGTTCACGTTTAAAAAATAAATCATTTAAATCTTGGCGTTGTGTACGTAACGATAAGAGTTATATTTAATAAATTTCAACTTTCAGCAGAATGTAAGTGAAGGATTTTCCCACACGTGATATAAATAGCTTGATAAAGTTAATCAAATGATAACGATTAATGCAATCAAAACCGCCAAATTTCCTCGTTCGCATCGGAAACGACGTCTTTTCGTTTCTATTATTCAAAATCTTTTTCGTAACTCGTACGTTGACCTGCTTACGATAATGAAAAGAAAATGCGACAAATTAGCAAATTAATGGAAATTTCTGCATCAAACTTTTTTACAAATCATCACGTATGAATCAGAAGCGAGTGACTCATTAGACAAATAAATGCTGCAATTGTTTGGATGAGCCACAAGAAAATTTCGAATTTCGATTTTTCAAGAATGAAAACTCAAAAACAAAAACAACCGAATTTACTGTTGCAATTTTGAATTTTCCTTTAGGAAACACTTTCGACAAGGACAATTTACTCGAACAGTGGAAATCTTAAGACTTTAACCTTAATTGCTGCTAAATGACACAAGCAAATTTTATAATAAACGATTCACCTCGCGAACTGAAATGAACCTTCGCTAACAATTTTAAATTAAATTCTCTGATCACCTAACGAAAATTCAATTATTGCCCGTTGCAGAATTTTTTTTTTGCTCTTAAAGCTGATCCGATTGCATGTTTTGGGCCGTTAAAGAAGTAAAACAACATCAATCGACGTAGTTAGTTAATGATAATAGCGTGCGTGTGATACGTAATATTTGCAAATTCGCGAATACAATTGCAATAATGGGGACTGCGACGAACGCAAAAAGTCCGGAATTCATGCTGGTGAAGCAATAATGGCGACAAAAAAAAACAAATAAATAAACGTGATACATTTCTCGTTACGTGTGCGTAAATGTGTTTGTTCGATGAGGACGCGTGCACTTATCGAATATGCCAATAATAAACTTAAACTTCCATTTAGAACAGTAGAAGTGATTTTCGAACGCGCAAAAACATGCACGTACGGGGGCTGTCGAAAATTGACCGACTTAACCTCAAAATTCGCACGAAAACTGGCTAACATCTCGCGGGAAACCCGTTAGCCCCATTAATCCCGTTTTCGCTTATTGTCGACGACTTTTCGCACGCCTTTATTTACTTGATTTATATATGCGCCGTTTAATAATTTTTTTTTGCGTCTCGTATAAATCCTAATGTAGAGCTTGTTTTAATAAGTAACCTCCAGACGCAAGATTAATTTGAGCGACGGAATTTCGTGGAAGAGAAATTCGAAAGAACAATGCCAACACTAAATGAGAACTAAAGATGCATAACGACGTAATTGCAAGTGTTAACGATGAAACGATTATCGCAAATTATTATTATTGCACGAGCATTGTCTTTCGTTTTTTTTTTTTAGCGAGCAAAATGATTTTTCGAGCGAACCAACGTATTGTTCCAACGAATCTTATTAGTTGTTGCCAATCGAATGTTTTCCTTAATGCGACAAAGAATTAAATATAGGATCGTTGACATTTAGCAAGACGAGTATGACGGTTGTTAATGCATGTGCTAATTTAATGTTGGAGCGTATATAATTGAATTGGCATTAAATTGCGTACAGGTAAAGTTAAATTGTTCGCGAGTAGAGCAACAAAACGAACGTATTGATTCTTTGGCAAACGCTAATCGATGGCGAAGAAGGCAACGTACTCGGGGAATTTGCAACGAGCGAGGTTTGCATAACCGTTTTGCGAGGGAAAAAAATCGACGAATTGAAAGAATTCGTAGCTGAAAACGAGCTTTTACTAGCACGAGAGGACGAATGGCTATTTGCTTTGGAACTTGGCGCAATCGGCATTTCTTGAGTTGTATTTTTGCGCAAAATTACCAGTTACTGGTGGTTGTTCTTGCAAAACAACAACATGCGTATGATGAAGATGATAAATTTATGATAGGAAATCGTTATCGACTGGAGGCAAGTAGCGAAAGGTTGTAAAAACGTTAATGAACGCTGTTGGAAGAAGTTAAAAACCGTTTATTATTATTCAACACAATGCAATATTATTGGGAAGTTGTTGTTAAAGAATTTCTTTCTTCGCAAGTAAGTTTTCGAACGGAATGCGCTTCATTAGCTTTAGCGCATTGTTCGATAACAAAAAGGGGAAGCGCGCATTTCTTTTTCTTTATCTTTTTCTTTAGAAGAGCCCGACTGCAATTATAAATGTACGACTGAAACAATTAGATACGAAAGAATTTTCATTAATATGCACGTACGTTTCCGGTTCTAACGGAAACGAACACAAAAGAAACGTTTCTATACGAAAAAAAAAATGTGAAATTTGTAGAGAATATTTTATTAAATTCACCAAAGCTAATCGCGGTGTCAATTTATTCCACATTCGCTGATCGAATATGAAAATGTTTGTAAGATTCACGAGTTCTAACGCGGCGAAACCCGAAGAATGTTGTGGTCTTTGAGAAAATAAAGGAAAATTGAAGGTCGCGGTACAAAAACGAAAAGAAAAGGTTTCAAAATCGGAAAATAACATTTTACCTGTCGAAAATAATGCATTTAGAACGACCAAAGACCAACATCCTACGCTTTTGTGCCTAAACATTCCTTTTCGCCGGTAATCTGCGTTAAAGAATCAATAACAATCGATAGGAAGAACGTTGTTGATGGCAGAATTATAATAAATCATCACCAACAGGTAACCGGATTGAAGAACGAGAAATTATTTCGTTTTACGAACGCCAACAATAAAAACGTTTCGATGATTTAAAATAAACAAAGAAAACAAAGCGCATTTTACACCGGAAACAAAAAAAACAGATTTTTTCTAGTTGATTTCGTATTTTTGTAATCGTGCAATTCTTACAGACTGTCGATCCATTTCCAAAAATTGACAACAAATTGTTCAAAGTTTGTTTGTTTTGGCGATATACCGAGTGTCTAAAATTAGTTTTTTTGCTCAAATCTGTACTGGAAAAAAAAATGTTTACCAAAAATACGTCTTAGACAGGAGCGTCCCCTAAGTTAAACGCGAGTTTAAACAACAATAGGCATCGGATTGACGCACCTATCTCAGACGTGCGATTAGTAAACAAATATTTTGCCACGGCACTCTTGAGCATATTTGGACGCCCAATATTTTGCTGCTGCGATATTCTAAAACAATTCAGTGAAACATCGTAAGCAGCGTTTTATTTAACTTGACATAATGACAGGAACTGTCAAATAATGTGCGTCTTTCGGACGTTTGTTCCTCATTTGTTTTTGACACACTCGATTCTAAAACAATTGAAGTGAAACATCGCAAACGGCGCTTTATTTAACTAATCAAAGAAGTCAATCAGCGACTTGATATAATGACAGTAACTGTCAAATAATGTGCGTCTTTCGGACGTTTGTTCCTCATTTGTTTTTGCGACACACTTGATTCTAAAACAATTGAAGTGAAACATCGCAAACGGCGCTTTATTTAACTAATCAAAAAAGTCAATCAGCGACTTGATATAATGACAGTAACTGTCAAATAATGTGCGTCTTTCGGACGTTTGTTCCACATTTGTTTTTGACACACTCGATTCTAAAACAATTGAAGTGAAACATCGCAAACGGCGCTTTATTTAACTAATCAAAGAAGTCAATCAGCGACTTGATATAATGACAGTAACTGTCAAATAATGTGCGTCTTTCGGACGTTTGTTCCTCATTTGTTTTTGCGACACACTTGATTCTAAAACAATTGAAGTGAAACATCGCAAACGGCGCTTTATTTAACTAATCAAAAAAGTCAATCAGCGACTTGATATAATGACAGTAACTGTCAAATAATGTGCGTCTTTCGGACGTTTGTTCCACATTTGTTTTTGCGACACACTTGATTCAGTGCGATTGCTTATTGCGCCAAAAACTTAATTAAAATTGCAGACAGTTTAATTAGTAGCAATTAATAATTAACTCTCGTAATTAATCGCACCATAAACGTGTGACCACGCACAAAGCGGGAAAACTGAATTTCCCCCAAAAAAGAAACAATTATTGTTATCAAATACAGGGGGGCAAGTGAAACTTTTGCTACCTGCACGCGTAGGCATTTTTTTTGTTTGTTTTGTTTTCTAGTTCCATTTCGATGTGGTAATAAATTATGCGATTTCTTTTCAATAAACTCAACAATAATGTTGCAAATGTATGTCACTATTACACGAAAATGAAACAATAATCGACGATCGCTTTTACACATAAACAACGTCATATTGCAACTCGACAATTCGATACGTTAATTTCGTCGTCCTTATTCATTTCACTCGCAAAACATATTAAGTGCCTTTTCTTAACAAAAAAAAGTAAATAAAATATTACGTTTCACTAACAAACAATCGCACTTATTAAGTGCAGGTGTTCGGTCGTCCAAGTAAACTCCGTATTTTCCGTTCGGCCAACGTGCATTTACAATTTGCAAACGAGGAATTTAATTAAACCGACCATAATACGAACGACGGTATCAAGTTAATACGTTCATGCGCCTCCAATACTTACTTAAGAGCTTTATTAATTAATCCCGTGCGATTTTATTCGCACAACAACAATAACGTACGTGTGTGACCTTTGTAACTGTAAACCGTGAAAAAAAAACAAAATAAATAAACGAGCGAGAAACGTGAAATGCGTCGTCGTTGAAAAATGCTAAAAACGATTTAGTGGCAAGGGGAGACGAGAGGTGAAAGACAAAGAGGGAAGAACGATGACTAAAGGTATAAGGCGAAGATAAAAATGTGTTCAATGTACGGTAAATTTAAAGGGGATCGCCGGCTAGTCGCTGCTTGTAGAACCGGTAGAAGGAACTTCCGGTGACTCGACAACCCTTCGTCGCGTAAAAGTGGATGCCAAAAAAACGCCGTTTGACCTGCCTCGTTGTTAACATCGTTTCACAACTTCCAAGTGGAACTGGTTAATAGCGAACGACTTTATGAATTCGAGATCATTTTCCACGATATTGCGGAAAAGTGCAAAAGTGCAAACTTTTGCGGCAATTTGGCAAATTTTCGATTGTTTCGTTTAAAACTGGTCAAAATTGCTGCCGGACAATCCCCATTTATGAATTTGCTCCGGCTTTGTAAATCGCGATCGGAACTGCGGAGAATTCGCTTTAGCCTAGTTTGCAAGCTTAATGATAAAATACTGCAACCAACAACAACAAAAATAATTCGCAGCTTGTCCATGCGTTTATTGCGTAAACCGTGCTTTAACAATTAACAGATGAAGAAGTAAAGCTAAAGTTGCGACAGTTTAGCCGCAGCAAACGACCAACATCTCTTCATTAACCGAACGGTTCGTTGTATACGATGGTAAAATAATTCCTAATCTCGAAATTCCTCTTGCTCTCCGTTGGTAAATGGTAAATTGTTATTTATCCGTGCGATCGTTTACGGTCCACGGAGGCTCAACCATTAACAATGGCCGTGCACTGTCAAAAAGGTCGACGAGATAGAAAGGCAAATCAAAATGAAAGAAGTTACGAATAATAATACCGTTAGCGGCTGATTAGATCTGTCACGTGGATGTTGTGGCCGATTGCGAACAGGCGGCGAATGGGAAAAAAAGAAAATTAGAAAGCTTCGTTTTTTTTTGTTTGCGCGAAAGAAACGTCCGTCTAAACAGCAAATTCTGATGTTGTAATTGTAATTAATTTCCAAACGCACGGTTATGCTTATTAAAAAAACAACAACAACAAAGTATGAAGGAAAAAAAAAACGATAATTCTCTCGCTTTTATTGTGCCCCAATGAAAATTAAATTATTTTACACGTACGGCTTAATTAAATTAAAACTACGATGATGTGCGGGAACGTTGAAAGCCCTGCATACATGAAATTACAACGGCGACAACAAAAACGACAAACGGGGAAAAAATTAATTAAATGCGAGGCGGGGTAGTTTGTGAGTGCTAAAGGGTTGTCCGTCGACATACACATAGGCAATTATCATTATCACTAACTGCGTTGTCTCTTAAGTTGGCAACAATCCCCATGTTGGCATACATGCTTAGATTCAAATTGTTGAAAGCTTTGTTCAAAAGAAAATTAGTCAGAAAATGATAGTGACTTTTTCTGTTAAGTTGGCAACAATCCCCATGTTGGCATACCTGCTTAAATTCAAATTTACGAAAGGTTCGTTTAAAACAAAAAGAGGCAGATATTGTTAGTGACTTTTTCTGATAAGTTGGCAACAATCCCCATGTTGGCATATCTGGTTAAATTCAAATTGATGAAAGCTTCGTTTAAAACAAAAAGAGGCAGATATTGTTAGTGACTTTTTCTGATAAGTTGGCAACAATCCCCATGTTGGCATATCTGGTTAAATTCAAATTTACGAAAGGTTCGTTTAAAACAAAAAGAGGCAGATATTGTTAGTGACTTTTTCTGATAAGTTGGCAACAATCCCCATGTTGGCATATCTGGTTAAATTCAAATTGATGAAAGCTTCGTTTAAAACAAAAAGAGGCAGATATTGTTAGTGACTTTTTCTGATAAGTTGGCAACAATCCCCATGTTGGCATATCTGGTTAAATTCAAATTTACGAAAGGTTCGTTTAAAACAAAAAGAGGCAGATATTGTTAGTGACTTTTTCTGATAAGTTGGCAACAATCCCCATGTTGGCATATCTGGTTAAATTCAAATTGATGAAAGCTTCGTTTAAAACAAAAAGAGGCAGATATTGTTAGTGACTTTTTCTTATAAGTTGGCAATAATCCCCATGTTGGCATACATGCGTAACTTCAAATTGATGAAAGCTTTGTTCAAAACAAAATGGGTCAGAAAGTGATAGTGACTTTTTCTGTTAAGTTGGCAACAATCCCCATGTTGGCATACGTGCTTAAATTCAAATTTACGAAAGCTTCGTTTAAAACAAAACGAGTCAGAAATTGATAGTGACTTTTTCTGATAAGTTGGCAACAATCCCCATGTTGGCATACGTGCGTAAATTAAAATTCACCAACGTCTAATTTAAAATAAAACAACAAAAGGCAAACGAATGCGATCCGAGATTAATTTATAAAAACTCAGTGCTACCAAAGTAAAATTTGAATATTGCCAACTTATATGAACAAATCGGAACTATTCATTGGCACATTGCATATTAAATGTATCGCTTTAAAATAAATTTAATTTAGTTATAAAAATTGAGATTAATCATTTAGGCTAATAAATCACTGGTTAGAACAGAGTGCGTTTGATTGTTCCCTACCGAGAACCGCTTTTTCTTCATTATCAATTATTAATTGACCCTTATTATAAATTACATTCGATGCATAGGATAATTTATGTTTTATACAAATTATAAACGCCATCATAATAATGAATAACGTTAATCACATGCAGCTTCTTTTCTTCCCTCTTTGGCGTACTAGATGGCAGAGATTAAGCAATTATTATCTATTAATTTATGTACATTGTTATTGTTGTTAGAAGACTAAATCAACAACTTTTTGTAATGGCGACATTTACGACACGACAATTATCCCGTTGTATATCAGTAATTGGGCAATATTGATGTGTGAAAATTGGGCAAATTCAAAAACGAACGAACGACTTCGACAATTCGAAACAATAAGACTTTCGGGGCTGTTATGCCTATTAAAGCCAACTCGTCATCGTACTATCTCGCGTTTCCTCTCCATAAAGAATATCGAATATCATTTCCACACAGATAAAGCACTGAATGGTTTAATTAAAATGCGATCGAATTACAGAAAAAATAGACACAAACAAATGGCACATATGAAAAATAAATGACTGACGATGATGGCGATAAGTTGTGGAAGACTGCGAAATGAAATCGGCGAGAGGGAGGCGAAAAAAAAAATAAGGCAGAAATTGTTAATACTTCAATGAGTATTATTGTTAATTGACAAAAAAAAATGTTGTATATGTATGACCTTCGTTTTTCTTTTATCAGAACTGAAATAGCAACGTTATTGTATTACAAAAGATAACATTTTATTATTTCTATGCAATAATAACAATATAAAATGTTTTCTTTTAGCTTTGCAAATCGTAACAACGAAGAAAAAAAAGCGATTGAAATGGAGCTAGGCAAAATAATCAAATCGCCAATTTAATCACGAATAATAAGGACAATCACCTGGTCGATGATTCGATGATGGTAGACAAAAGAAAAAAAAACATTTTGCAAGAGAATTGTTTCGACAAATTCACTTCCTGCTACTTTTACACCAACATTTTGCATGCTAATTTCCACCGGGGTTAACTTCGGGCCGAAACCGGTTCGAATTATAACGACAATGACAACACAACAAGCAAAAACAATTTCAAATGTTTTAAATACGCGCTAGATTGCGGAATGTTTGTGCTAGTTGAATAAAAATGATTCATCAATTCCGAATCGCCAACCCGGACCTACACACACACAACAATGCATTTGCAGGGCGAACGAATAAACGGGGGGAAAAAAGAATTTAATTGGTGACGGCAACGTCGCGAAGGCACATGTGGAGGAAAATCGTCCCGGTTTCCGTATAATGCTTCTTGTTGTTGCAGCAAACGGTAATAATAATAATAGTAACCCACACCCTTGCATTTACGAGGAGTACGTTGTCTAAACCGTAGATCTACACAAAACGGATCGAAGTGCAGCTGCCCTACGAAAAAGAATCGCCCAAAAAAAAAGCAGCATTCGAGGTTACCCACTTTCAGCCATATGCTGCTATATTAATACATTCGGCACATCGCTACTTGGATCCGCATAAAAGAGACGACCAAGCGATTGTTTTTTTTTTGTTAATATATTACGGGAATTATGGCGATACGAGTTAACAATCCCAGTTGCTTTATTAGTTGCTAACTTCTTTGCGTTCCATCAATTGTTTATCGTTGTTGAATCGAAATTTCGTTTACTGACGTCTTTGTGAAACAACCATAAAGGAACAAAGAACTTGGACTTCTGCAATACCCGATCCTAACAGACAATTTTGACAACGCTCCCACAGAATTCGTATCTTATCTCAAAAAAAAAAAAAAAAAATTCATGCGATAGCTTATTACAAGCGAAATTTCGAATGGAAATGAAACCGACGAAATTCAACCGGTTTTTCCTTTTCACGAATCTCTCGTATCCTAGCAAAGAGAGTACGACGTGCCCGGTCACAAAAAGGCCGTCGTCGACTAGATGCGAACGATACGAACGACTTTTAATTCAGCAATTTTCGACAGACTCACCGATTAGTTTGTTAATTCCGTTTTTCCTCAAATTTAGCCTCTCTCGCTTTGCGTTGCCGGTTCGATTACGTTTACAAACCGCTTCACTATATAATTTTTTATACTACAATCTCTAACATACATATAATTCTCGCACAATGCCGGTTACCACTTTCTGAACAACTTTGGATTGATGGGAAAACGCGCACGGTCGAACGGAAACGGCGGCTTCGTGCCCCTCTTCGGCTCGTCGATCGCGCGATCGGATTGGTCGTTTCGAATCGGGACGCTTCAGTGGTGCCAACGGACGTTTCCTCCGTTCGGAAAGTTCCCTTTGCGTTTGTTTAGGGCGGGGTGCCCAATATTCGTTTAAATAATTCGTTATATTCAAACGAATCGTTTGAGTTTCGCCGAGAAATCCGATCGCCGATTGCTTGCGATTAAGAGAATATCGATTGATTGCATCCGATTAACACGCGTTTAAACGGGTTAGTTTCGTTTTGAAAAGGTTCGTCAGATGGAATAAGCTTCGAATTGAAACAAGTCGATTGCGAATCCGTGGAAAATATTATATTTTAAATCGAAATTAGTGCGTTCGTTGTAAAAAGTTCGTAGGGAAAAAAACGCGTCAGGCCTGGTAACTGTCAAACGATCATTGCACTACGTCCACGTCTGGTGACATTCGTGTTATGGTTGCCTTTTAATAAATAATAATGGCTGAATACTTGGCTTCAATTTTCGGTACCGAGAAAGATAAGTAAGTAGCGGAAATTTTATTACGCATAATAGCATTTTAATCGAATCCATTTCAGGGTCAATTGCTCGTTTTATTTCAAAATCGGTGCGTGCCGACATGGGGATCGATGCTCCAGGATCCATAACAAACCCAACTTCTCGCAAACGTGTCTCTTGCAAAACCTCTACGTGAATCCGCAGAATTCAGCCAAATCCGCCGACGGCAGTCATCGTTAGTATATTGCGTTATTTTTGCAAGTGACAATTAACCAACAATATTGTTCCTCTCTTTTAGTCGTTGCAAATGTTTCTGATGAGGAGATGCAAGAGCATTACGACAACTTCTTTGAAGACGTCTTCGTCGAATGCGAAGACAAATATGGCGAGATTGAAGAGATGAATGTATGCGACAATCTCGGCGATCATTTGGTTGGTAATGTTTACATCAAGGTAAATTTATAACACAATTGTGTGTATGCGGATTAATAACAAGTATCGCTTGCAGTTCAGGCGCGAAGAGGATGCAGAACGTGCTGTGAAGGATTTGAATAACAGATGGTTCGGTGGCCGTCCTGTTTATGCGGAATTAAGTCCAGTGACCGATTTCAGAGAAGCCTGTTGCAGACAGTATGAAATGGGCGAATGTACGAGATCGGGATTTTGTAATTTCATGCACTTGAAGCCAATTTCGAGGGAGCTGAGAAGGTTTTTGCTTGACGTTTATTGGTTAAAAGCAACAAATAATATGTGGTTAAATTTGTAGATATTTATATTCAAGACGTAAGGCTGGAAGAAGGCGCTCACGCTCGAGATCGCCTAGACGTCGGTCCAGATCCAGGGATAGAAAGTCCAGGTCGCCAAGGCATCGTTCTGGCAGGAGTGGCCGATATTGATGAAGAATTTTAATATTAATTCCATTCACAAATCAGTCTTAATGCATTGGATTATAACTGGACGTTGGGGGATGATCATAATATTAGCAAAAAATTATATCTTAAGTAACTTTAATTTGTCATTGTGGCATGTACATGACCTAATGTAGAAATACATTTTGGAATAAATATAAAAGTAGAGAAACGATTTTAATATTTGATATTTGATTAATCACATGAAGACTACTTGTAACAGTTTATTCTTGTGTCGATTTAATTTGCAATTCTGCTTTGGTAATCTAGCTTTATGAATTACAAATACAATCATATGGCTAAACTGCCAAAGCAAAATATCGCAATCAATTGATAGAAACTGAATTTATTAATTAGACATTCGCGTTAACAAATAGCAACCTGAAATATTTATCGTTCAGCTTTTTTTTCTGTACACAACTTTTTTAATAATTGTCCTGCCATTAAACAAAAATGTAATTTATCAGAATATCAAACTAAAATTACTATTTAGTGCGGAATTTTGTTATTCTTTTTCATCACTTTAAAATCTTATTAGGTAATACATTTATATCGATTATTTTTTAAATAAACGGAGTTAATGAAGCAACTATACTCGGAGAAATGATTGACGCTGAAGTTTGCTAATAACAACTTGAAAATAGTCAAACACGCAATTCCCTAACAGTTATAATGGTGGTGATTTTAAAAATGTCACATCTTCGAATATAACTGAATATAGATGGAGAATCAATTCATCTTTGTCATCAGCAAAAGAATTTGAATATAATAAATAATAATTATTATTTAAGTTAAAATTTTAATTCTACCTCTAATAGAATTTATTAAAATAGTGAAGTAGAATTGAGTTGTGTGATTCAAGGTAAAGCAATAGACTTTCTTCGCAAAGCCTCGTACTTTATTTAAATCGTAAATTTTTCGCAATTCATAAACTTTGCATTCAAATAACTTGTTTTTATCTGATAAGGAACAACTGCATCGACACAAACTGTTATTTTTGCAAAATATATATGTTTCGGTTTATGCGTTTTTGCACATAATCAAACGATTGTCCCATGCCAATAAAGTTAATTTAATTAAATTCAATAAATAGGAAATTCCATTGCGTAAGTGGGTATAACAAGCAATTAAAAATACAATGCAATGATTCATTATGTGATAATTTTTATCCTCGTCTTGTGATATGTTTCAGTGAAAACATTTTCCTGTTCTCTTTTTAGTTTCGATTTATTAGCGGTGTCATCACATTGTTGCGTTTCACAACAATAATAATAATAATAGAATTATTTGTCCGTTTTGATCTTATTTTCGTGTTACTAATTATAATTACATCGAAACAACACACGGTAAGTAATTAAATTTCATTTTATGATCGAGTCGAATTGATCTGAATCCAAATGTTAACATAATTATTGATTACCTCTTTGTTTGTTTGTTTTATACATGTTCTAATATTTCCTGTCCCAATTTTACAAATTTAGATATTCGCCATGTCTCTCTATCCGAGCTTGGAAGACATGAAACTGGACCAAATGGTGCAAGCACAAGCCAAAGCATTCAACACGATTACTGCCAATAATATTAACACAAATTCAGATGCAATGACAGACACTTATAACGGTAAACTCGACTTGTATCCTGCACTAGGAGATTACATGGGTCTGGAATTATCCGAGCAGATTATAGCAGTGAACATGCCGGAATATTCGGCAATTGCTATCAGGCAAACGCCAACCAACAATCAAATGATTGCTCCAATATCAGGCCAATCGCTTGGGCTACAACGTGCCCAATGCACGAATGGAATACGCGAAGTAACGTACTACCAAACACCAGAAGAAACTCGCAGCTAATCGATCATTGATTTCAGTTAATCCTATGCAAGGACAAAGACGGTAAAATTGGATTACGCGTGAAATCGATTAACAACGGGGTATTCGTTTGCTTGATTATCAAAGATTCGCCAGCGGCGCTGGTCGGTCTGCGTTTCGGCGATCAAATATTGCAGATTAACAATGAGGATGTGGCGGGTTATTCGATGGAGAAAGTGCACGAAATGCTACGTAACAGTCCAGTTAATGGCATATCGGTGATCGTGCGCGATCGGCCGTTCGAAAGGACCGTCACATTGCATAAGGACAGCACAAACCATTTGGGTTTCCAATTTAAGAATGGCAAAATTGTTAGCTTAGTCAAAGACTCGTCGGCGGCCAGGAATGGTCTATTGACGGAACATCAGATATTGGAAGTGAATGCCCAAAACGTTGTCGGTCTAAAAGATAAAGATATATCGAAGATTATTAATGAAGGCGGTAACGTCGTTACGATCACGGTCATTCCATCCTTTATCTACGATCACATGGTCAAGCAGTGAGTGGAAACGTTTGAAAATGTTTGCAGATTTATAGTTTATTTTATTTTTTTTTAGAATGGCGACGTCCCTGATCAAGAATTTAATGGATCACTCGCTCACAAGCATTTAAATCCCTTCAGAGGATCAACTAATTTACCAAAAAAACGAGTGCAATGTATACATATATCGTGCATTCATTTATGTCATGTTAATCACTTTGCTCGTTTCTAATAACACGATTATTTTTATACTAAATATTTTATATCTTGAAACTGTATTTTTTAAGATTGATTCCTAGCACTTTGTGGAGAATGTTTATGTTAGAGTTATTTTTTAATTTGTAAGACGTTATAATTGCATGTATCTATTTTGTAATAATCCTTAATGTAGTAAAGTGATACCATTTGTTTATAGAAGAAGGATTTTATCTGATTGTGATTACACGTGCCACATGGATTATTATTATTACAGAATTATTAAATATATATCATATTACTTGGAAAATCTTATTTAGAATGCCATCGGTGTTTCTACAATAGATTCAATGAATAACATTTTTGGAAGAAAAAACTGAATTGCTCACCACCCATTTTCCATTTGGCATCCAAGACTTTCAGAAACTCCTCAAAATGATTCACATACTTCAGCAAGTTACTTTTCCTGTAATCCTTAATTCGACTAATCACTTTGCTTTCTACTAATGAAGGTGCAGGTGTGGCTTCTTTTGCTGTTCTTTAGTTTTTGCATCATGAGCATGAATTGCCTCAATCAGTAAACTACAAAAACAGTGATAATGCAATCATTTACTAATTTTATGAAAAGTTTACTCAATCATTGGCACACTGGACGAAACGATCGACAATCTTCTGCGAAAACGGTACGCTAATTTTGCCGGAAACCGGATGAATGCAAAAGGCCGCTTTTAATAAATGCTTCACAATCTAATTGAATTTCCTCTTTTAAATTTTGTAGATTTCTAGAAATTTCTTGTTGTAATGAATCAATCAATTAATCACTATTACAAAACTTGTGATTATTAATACCTTTTTGAGGAGGTAATCAAATGTTGGTATGAAAGCCTCCCATCTTTCTTCACAACCTTCATGTTCTTCATTCTTTCATGGAAACGATTCCTTAGGGCAACAAGATTCTTCAATCCATCATCTGTTCCTAATATGCTTTGTTCAATTATGACTAGTTCTTTAAAGTAATGCTCAATTATTTTTAAAGCTCTTCTGAAATTAAACATTTTAAAAATCATTATGCTCACTCCAATGTTAAAACTTACAAAATTGATGGATGAATTTTTCCATTCGATGGAAAGATCCACCTCATTTGTGAAAACTTTTGAATCACACTCGAGTACTCTACAGTTGACATTCTACATGTGTTGCTTGCATATTTTGCATCAGTATCACAAACACAACAATGTAATGCACCCAGAGAAGACCCACAACAGGTGCTTAAGACCAAAATCTTCAAATTGTACTGCATGAAGTATTGTACATGCAGGTATCGTGAATTTCCAACATTTATTGCAAATGTCTACTTTCATATCGATATAGAAGACAATCTCTTTCTTCTTTGGGTAACAGATTGGACTATTTCATATAAACCTTTGTAAGTAAATTGCTCCAATATCGATCTTTGTTGGCAATTTTCTCTGCAGACAGGAAACGAATTTGTCCAACATGTTGAAAAATTGGTAGCCAAGATACCAAAGAGGGTAAAATGCAATTCCCTTCCTTCCATTGATCCGTCATCTATAAGGAATTAAGAAATTATGACTTGATTTAAGACAATAACAAAACTTACCTGCACCTGCCATCAATACATCTGATTGTAGAGTTATAATCGTTTGTAGTAAACTGGCAGATAATCTAATAAATAGTTCCTAAATATTTAGCAGAAAAGTGTTTGAAAGTAATTCGCGGTCTTTTAAGTAATTGGAAGGTTAGTGTTAAAATAAGGAGCAAATTGATTTCTAACAAAATATGGGCGCGTAGAATTAAATTTTTCAATTCTCTTGATATTTATCTACCCTTTTAAAGTAATTTCATAGACTGATTTGAAATCATTGCAATTGACTTTGGTGCAAATTGTTAATTCGATTTATTTGCTGCACTTTGAAGCAGCTTCAGTTTATAATTTGCAAATTTTACGTGAGATTTAATTAATTACGTTTTCTATTAGTTTTTGATAAATATGAAAATAAACGCATATGTTTAATGAAATAATCATACTTTATTATATAAATGCTAAACGATACATAGCAATTACTGCGACATTTATTCCTAATTAGTCCTCCAAAATGTAACGAACATTATGAAGAAGTGTTTATTATAGTAATAATTGAATGAATGCTTTTGGAAGTGATACTTGCGTCTAAAAGCATTCATTGTCTACAATAAGTGTTTATATTTTACAAGTATTACATATTAGAATGTACGAAAGTGCTAACATAGTAAACTAAGTCCACATAATTCAACTATAATATTATTATCACTCATGAGGTCACTTAGGTGCAATTATCGAGTTGCATCTCTAATGGCACGCCGCGCAATTCGTAATTGATGCGGTGCAACAATGGATGTTTGCCGCAACCGCATCGGTTCCTGAAATCGTCCAAGTCCAATGCCCATATCATGCCGCCGCCAAGGTTCAAGTCTTTTATCAATTGCGACTGGAAAATGAGTAGAAAAACAGTTTAAAATTCGTAAATAATTAGTTAAGAAGTGATTGAAAACTGGCATTAATTGAGTTTGTTAATGGGCATAAAAGTTGGTTAAAAACTGACAATAAAATAGTTTAAAATTAGCAATCCTCCAGTTTAGAAATAATGAAAGAAATCAGTTTAAAACGGGCAGCAAATTTATCTAAATGGTGGAAAATACAAGTTTAAATTAAAGGGGAAGAACTCAGCTTGAAATTGGTGAAAAGTCAATATAAAACAGCTAAAAGAAAATTATTTTAAAAGTAGCGAAAAATCAATTTAATAGTAATGAAAAAACAGTTTTCAATTACTGGAAAATACCAGTGTAATAGTGGCAAACGATCAGTTTGAAAGTGGCAAAAAAAATATCAGTTTAAAATTGATAAAAATCGAGTTAAAAGTGGGGAAAAATTAATTGAAATCAGGGGAAAATATCAGTTTAAAAGTAATGAAAAGTCAATTCAAAACTGGCAGCAAATTTATCTAAATGGTCAAAAATGAGTGGTTTAATCGACGTGAAAAAAGTCAGCTTGAAATTGGTAAAAAGTTAATACAAAATCGGTAAGAGAAAATTATTTTAAAAGTAGCGAAAAATCAATTTAATAGTAATGAAAAAACAGTTTTCAATTACTGGAAAATACCAGTGTAAAAGTGGCAAACGATCAGTTTGAAAGTGGCAAAAAAAATATCAGTTTAAAATTGATAAAAATCGAGTTAAAAGTGGGGAAAAATTAATTGAAATCAGGGGAAAATATCAGTTTAAAAGTAATGAAAAGTCAATTCAAAACTGGCAGCAAATTTATTCAAATGGTCAAAAATGAGTGGTTTAATGGACGTGAAAAAAGTCAGCTTGAAATTGGTAAAATGTTAATACAAAATCGGTAAGAGAAAATTATTTTAAAAGTAGCGAAAAATCAATTTAATAGTAAAGAAAAAACAGTTTTCAATTACTGGAAAATACCAGTGTAAAAGTGGCAAACGATCAGTTTGAAAGTGGCAAAAAAAATATCAGTTTAAAATTGATAAAAATCGAGTTAAAAGTGGGGAAAAATTAATTGAAATCAGGGGAAAATATCAGTTTAAAAGTAATGAAAAGTCAATTCAAAACTGGCAGCAAATTTATCTAAATGGTCAAAAATGAGTGGTTTAATCGACGTGAAAAAAGTCAGCTTGAAATTGGTAAAAAGTTAATACAAAATCGGTAAGAGAAAATTATTTTAAAAGTAGCGAAAAATCAATTTAATAGTAAAGAAAAAACAGTTTTCAATTACTGGAAAATACCAGTGTAAAAGTGGCAAACGATCAGTTTGAAAGTGGCAAAAAAATATCAGTTTAAAATTGATAAAAATCGAGTTAAAAGTGGGGAAAAATTAATTGAAATCAGGGGAAAATATCAGTTTAAAAGTAATGAAAAGTCAATTCAAAACTGGCAGCAAATTTATTCAAATGGTCAAAAATGAGTGGTTTAATCGACGTGAAAAAAGTCAGCTTGAAATTGGTAAAAAGTTAATACAAAATCGGTAAGAGAAAATTATTTTAAAAGTAGCGAAAAATCAATTTAATAGTAAAGAAAAAACAGTTTTCAATTACTGGAAAATACCAGTGTAAAAGTGGCAAACGATCAGTTTGAAAGTGGCAAAAAAATATCAGTTTAAAATTGATAAAAATCGAGTTAAAAGTGGGGAAAAATTAATTGAAATCAGGGGAAAATATCAGTTTAAAAGTAATGAAAAGTCAATTCAAAACTGGCAGCAAATTTATTCAAATGGTCAAAAATGAGTGGTTTAATCGACGTGAAAAAAGTCAGCTTGAAATTGGTAAAAAGTTAATACAAAATCGGTAAGAGAAAATTATTTTAAAAGTAGCGAAAAATCAATTTAATAGTAAAGAAAAAACAGTTTTCAATTACTGGAAAATACCAGTGTAAAAGTGGCAAACGATCAGTTTGAAAGTGGCAAAAAAATATCAGTTTAAAATTGATAAAAATCGAGTTAAAAGTGGGGAAAAATTAATTGAAATCAGGGGAAAATATCAGTTTAAAAGTAATGAAAAGTCAATTCAAAACTGGCAGCAAATTTATTCAAATGGTCAAAAATGAGTGGTTTAATGGACGTGAAAAAAGTCAGCTTGAAATTGGTAAAAAGTTAATACAAAATCGGTAAGAGAAAATTATTTTAAAAGTAGCGAAAAATCAATTTAATAGTAAAGAAAAAACAGTTTTCAATTACTGGAAAATACCAGTGTAAAAGTGGCAAACGATCAGTTTGAAAGTGGCAAAAAAAATATCAGTTTAAAATTGATAAAAATCGAGTTAAAAGTGGGGAAAAATTAATTGAAATCAGGGGAAAATATCAGTTTAAAAGTAATGAAAAGTCAATTCAAAACTGGCAGCAAATTTATCTAAATGGTCAAAAATGAGTGGTTTAATCGACGTGAAAAAAGTCAGCTTGAAATTGGTAAAAAGTTAATACAAAATCGGTAAGAGAAAATTATTTTAAAAGTAGCGAAAAATCAATTTAATAGTAAAGAAAAAACAGTTTTCAATTACTGGAAAATACCAGTGTAAAAGTGGCAAACGATCAGTTTGAAAGTGGCAAAAAAATATCAGTTTAAAATTGATAAAAATCGAGTTAAAAGTGGGGAAAAATTAATTGAAATCAGGGGAAAATATCAGTTTAAAAGTAATGAAAAGTCAATTCAAAACTGGCAGCAAATTTATTCAAATGGTCAAAAATGAGTGGTTTAATCGACGTGAAAAAAGTCAGCTTGAAATTGGTAAAAAGTTAATACAAAATCGGTAAGAGAAAATTATTTTAAAAGTAGCGAAAAATCAATTTAATAGTAATGAAAAAACAGTTTTCAATTACTGGAAAATGCCACTGTGAAAGCGGCAAAAAATATTAGTTTAAAATTGATAAAAATCGAGTTAAAAGTGGAGAAAAATTAATTGAAATCAGGGGCAAATATCAGTTTAAAAGTAATGAAAAGTCAATTCAAAACTGGCAGCAAATTTATCTAAATGGTCAAAAATGAGTGGTTTAATCGACGTGAAAAAAGTCAGCTTGAAATTGGTAAAAAGTTAATACAAAATCGGTAAGAGAAAATTATTTTAAAAGTAGCGAAAAATCAATTTAATAGTAATGAAAAAACAGTTTTCAATTACTGGAAAATGCCACTGTGAAAGCGGCAAAAAATATTAGTTTAAAATTGATAAAAATCGAGTTAAAAGTGGAGAAAAATCAATTGAAATCAGGGGCAAATATCTGTTTAAAAGTAAGGAAAAGTAAATTCAAAACTGGCAGCAAATTTATCTAAATGGTCAAAAATGAGTGGTTTAATCGACGTGAAAAAAGTCAGCTTGAAATTGGTAAAAAGTTAATACAAAATCGGTAAGAGAAAATTACTTTAAAAGTAGCGAAAAATCAATTTAATAGTAATGAAAAAACGGGTTTCAATTACTGGAAAATGCCACTGTGAAAGCGGCAAAAAATATTAGTTTAAAATTGATAAAAATCGAGTTAAAAGTGGAGAAAAATCAATTGAAATCAGGGGCAAATATCTGTTTAAAAGTAAGGAAAAGTAAATTCAAAACTGGCAGCAAATTTATCTAAATGGTCAAAAATGAGTGGTTTAATCGACGTGAAAAAAGTCAGCTTGAAATTGGTAAAAAGTTAATACAAAATCGGTAAGAGAAAATTATTTTAAAAGTAGCGAAAAATCAATTTAATAGTAATGAAAAAAACAGTTTTCAATTACTGGAAAATGCCACTGTGAAAGCGGCAAAAAATATTAGTTTAAAATTGATAAAAATCGAGTTAAAAGTGGAGAAAAATCAATTGAAATCAGGGGCAAATATCTGTTTAAAAGTAATGAAAAGTCAATTCAAAACTGGCAGCAAATTTATCTAAATGGTCAAAAATGAGTGGTTTAATCGACGTGAAAAAAGTCAGCTTGAAATTGGTAAAAAGTTAATACAAAATCGGTAAGAGAAAATTATTTTAAAAGTAGCGAAAAATCAATTTAATAGTAATGAAAAAACAGTTTTCAATTACTGGAAAATGCCACTGTGAAAGCGGCAAAAAATATTAGTTTAAAATTGATAAAAATCGAGTTAAAAGTGGAGAAAAATCAATTGAAATCAGGGGCAAATATCTGTTTAAAAGTAAGGAAAAGTAAATTCAAAACTGGCAGCAAATTTATCTAAATGGTCACAAATAAGTGGTTTAAATCGAAGACGAAAAACCAATTTAAAGGTATCAAAAACATCAGTTAAAATTGATAACAATCCGCTTAAAAGTTGGAAAAATCAATTTAAAACTGGGAGGTGAGTTATCAGCGTAAAATTGGTACAGAAATGATTTTAAACGTGGTAAAAAAATGAACTTAAAAGCAGTGAAAACACACTTTTAAAATACTGGAAAATATCAATGTAAAGGTGGCAAACGATCAATTTGAAAGTGGCAAAGGGGAATAAATTTAAAATGGTTTCAAAAATGATTTTAAATGTGGCAAGAAGTCACTTTGAAAGTGGGAATGAATCAGTTTAAAACCGGCAAAAAGGTCGTTTAAAATGTGACAAACCATAACTTTAAAAATGATAAAAAAATCAGTTAAAGGGCGACAAAAGAGCTGATCGAAAATAGTGAACAAAATGAGTTTAACAGTAGCAAAACATCATTTTAAAATTCGCAAACGAAATCATTTTCAAAGTTGTAAAAAAAAAAACCATTTTACAGATAGCAAAACACATTAAATGATGTTAATTTTGCATTCTTCATCCTACATACCTTCCGTTTCATTTCCGCAATATCATCGTACGAGACCCATTGATTGCCCAAATAAGCGTACGGCCCGATTCGTCCTAATGGATCTCTAACGACGTTCCAACTCCTTCGCTTCACCCTCTCGCAAATCTAAAAGCATTTCAAAGTCAACGGATCAGACTAAAATGCCGCATAACAAAAGCACGTCACCTCGTAGAACGCCAAGAAACCGCCGGCACGCGTGAAATCGCCCGCTTCCCCAGGTCCATACGATCGGGCATTCAAACCGTGCTCATTGGCATCGGCCAAACTGAACGATTGCCCATACAATGGCATACCCATGACTAGTTTTTGTGGCGACGCACCTTTTTCGATCCAATAGTGCAGCGAAAAGTTCTGCAAACGACGATCAAAACTATATTAAATTTGCTTCGAATTGGTCCTAAATCGAAACCACGAGGATTAGTGTTAACCCAGAACCGTTTTGCAAATTGACGAACGGTTTTAGCTTAAATAAAAGTAATGGCGAGTTCCTAATTCGCACCAGAACAGCAAAATATTTCACCGTAAGATATTTCATTGAAAACGCCAAGAGAAATGCTTGTCCGCCAATCGAAATTAAGCACGTACATCGAATGTTGCTCGGAAAATTTGGTCGTAAAGCAAAGCGTTCGTGAATTAACGTTCCTACTTCTGATCATTGGATGAAATAATTCAACAGCCAATTGCGACTTTGTGTCCAACTTACAGCGTTAAAGTAATCGTACGTGTCGCCCGGATAGTAATACAACGGAGCCACGTGGCCGGTCTTCTTGTCCCAGTTCCCGTGGAAGTCGTACGTCATGACGGCGATCCAGTCGAAATACCGACTGAGCACCGGCACGTCGTAGCCGGCATCGATGACCGCTTTGCTGGGCGACACCGCCGTCGACAGTAACAAACCTTTCGGGCGGAACGCCTCGCTCAATTCCCGCACCCAACTGGCGAATCCTTGCTTGTCCGACGCGGGCCCCTTGTTACAATCCACTTGCCAACACTTTGGATACTCCCAGTCCAGATCCAAACCGTCGAAGCCGTATTTCTGAATAAACTCGACGACGTGCTCGACGAATCGCCGCCGCGCCGCCGGGTCGTTGACCAGTCGCGAGTACTTATCGCCCAGCGAATCGTTCCAGCCGCCGATGGCGATCAGCACTTTGATGCCGCGCGACTTGTACTCGACCACTTTGCGATAGAAGTCTGCGAAATTGAAATTTCGTTGAGCAAAAAAAAGTAAAAAATGCGAGCTGATTTGCGAATCGTTGCCAACCGTTATCGATGTCCGCCCACGAGTCGTGCGGCTTAATCTTCAGCGAGCTGCCGTCCAACACCGCGAAGCCGTACGTGATGTGCGTGCACAGATTCGCATCGATGTCGCTCGGCGTGTACTTCCCGTCGCCTTGTCTGAAACAAATCAATTCGGATTGTTCGATCGGTCAAAAGCCAGCAGGAAGACGTTCGCCTTACCTGTACCAAGCCCAATTGGTGAAGTAGCAAACGACCTTGTAACCGGAATCGCCCGGTCGCCAGTCCGTGCCCGAATCGATCGGCCGCGACGGCATTTCGACCGGTGGCGTAACGGGCGTCGTCGTGTGTTCCTCGTGCGTTCCCGTCGGCGCAATCGTCGTGCCGTCCGGATGGCATTTCGTGTTCTCCGGCCAATCGCAATGGTCGACGTTCCAATACAAACCGCTCGGACACCGTTGCAACTGCAACTGGCCCTGATTGCACAAGTAGTACTGATTGCAATCGCCCTTGTGCGGCACGAACAGCCTCCCGTCGCACGACATCGGCTCCTGCTCGAACGGACGATCGGTTTGCGGCTGTTGTTGCCAGCTCGGTTGAGTCGTCGTGGGCGTCGTCGTCGGTCGCGGTTTGTGCGTTATAGGTTTCGTTGGCGGCGAGCCGAGTTCGCATTTCGGCGCCGGCGACGAATAGTCGCGCAGCACGCGATTGATCGTCTTCAGTAGCGGATACTTTTCGCAGCCGCAAACGTCGCGGAAATCGTCCAGGTCCAACGCCCAGATCATGCCGCCGCCCAGGCCCATCGCCTTGATGTACTCCGACTTGTGCCGTATCATGTCGATGTCGTCGAACGAGACCCATTGGTCGCGCAAATACGCGTACGGCCCGATGCGGCCCTTCCTGTCCCGCACCACCGACCATCCTTTGTCTTTGATGTTAGCGCAGATCTATAGACAGAGCAACCGCATGGCATTATTACATGGGCATGAAAGCAATGGATGAGCTTGGGTAATTTGTCAGAAAGTGATTGGGAGATTCCCCAAATGTTAATTTGACGCCACTGACGTTAAGATTATTTTTGATTGGAGCCTTTGGGCCAAATATCAGCTAATGAATTGTGTATCAATACATAAGCTAATCAGTGATACCAAAGTAATTCCTTAGAGGCGTAGCCAACTCCTGCGGTAAAATTCATGACATGAGCATGAAAGCTATGCTGAGCATCTGCAATTTGTCAGAAAGTGATTGGGATATTCCGCAAATGTTAATATGGCACCACTGATGTTAAGATTATTTTTGATTGGATCCTTTGGCCTTTGGACCAAGGATTGGTAAACGAATTGTTGGCCTTTGGGCCAAAGATCCGTTAACGAATTGTGTATCAATACATATGCTAATCAGTGATACCAAAGTAATGATGCTTGAGAGGCGTAGCCAGCTCCCGTGGTAAAATTAATGAAATGAGCGCGAAAGCAATGCTGAGCATCTGCAATTTGTCAGAAAGTGATTGGGATATTTCCCAAATGTTAATTTGACACCACTGATGTTAAGATTATTTTTGATTGGATCCTTTGGCCTTTGGGCCAAGGATAAGTTAACGAATTGTTGGCCTTTGGGCCAAAGATCAGTTAACGAATTGTGTATCAATACATAAGCTAATCAGTGATACCAAAGTAATTCCTTAGAGGCGTAGCCAACTCCTGCGGTAAAATTCATGACATGAGCATGAAAGCTATGCTGAGCATCTGCAATTTGTCAGAAAGTGATTGGGATATTCCGCAAATGTTAATATGGCACCACTGATGTTAAGATTATTTTTGATTGGATCCTTTGGCCTTTGGACCAAGGATTGGTAAACGAATTGTTGGCCTTTGGGCCAAAGATCCGTTAACGAATTGTGTATCAATACATATGCTAATCAGTGATACCAAAGTAATGATGCTTGAGAGGCGTAGCCAGCTCCCGTGGTAAAATTAATGAAATGAGCGCGAAAGCAATGCTGAGCATCTGCAATTTGTCAGAAAGTGATTGGGATATTTCCCAAATGTTAATTTGACACCACTGATGTTAAGATTATTTTTGATTGGATCCTTTGGCCTTTGGGCCAAGGATAAGTTAACGAATTGTTGGCCTTTGGGCCAAAGATCAGTTAACGAATTGTGTATCAAAACATATGCTAATCAGTGATACCAAAGTAATTCCTTAGAGGCGTAGCCAACTCCTGCGGTAAAATTCATGACATGAGCATGAAAGCTATGCTGAGCATCTGCAATTTGTCAGAAAGTGATTGGGATATTTCCCAAATGTTAATATGGCACCACTGATGTTAAGATTATTTTTGATTGGATCCTTTGGCCTTTGGGCCAAGGATTGGTAAACGAATTGTTGGCCTTTGGGCCAAAGATCCGTTAACGAATTGTGTATCAATACATATGCTAATCAGTGATACCAAAGTAATGATGCTTGAGAGGCGTAGCCAGCTCCCGTGGTAAAATTAATGAAATGAGCACGAAAGCAATGCTGAGCATCTGCAATTTGTCAGAAAGTGATTGGGATATTTCCCAAATGTTAATTTGACACCACTGATGTTAAGATTATTTTTGATTGGATCCTTTGGCCTTTGGGCCAAGGATAAGTTAACGAATTGTTGGCCTTTGGGCCAAAGATCAGTTAACGAATTGTGTATCAAAACATATGCTAATCAGTGATACCAAAGTAATTCCTTAGAGGCGTAGCCAACTCCTGCGGTAAAATTCATGACATGAGCATGAAAGCTATGCTGAGCATCTGCAATTTGTCAGAAAGTGATTGGGATATTTCCCAAATGTTAATATGGCACCACTGATGTTAATATTATTTTTGATTGGATCCTTTGGCCTTTGGGCCAAGGATTGGTAAACGAATTGTTGGCCTTTGGGCCAAAGATCCGTTAACGAATTGTGTATCAATACATATGCTAATCAGTGATACCAAAGTAATGATGCTTGAGAGGCGTAGCCAGCTCCCGTGGTAAAATTAATGAAATGAGCACGAAAGCAATGCTGAGCATCTGCAATTTGTCAGAAAGTGATTGGGATATTTCCCAAATGTTAATTTGACACCACTGATGTTAAGATTATTTTTGATTGGATCCTTTGGCCTTTGGGCCAAGGATAAGTTAACGAATTGTTGGCCTTTGGGCCAAAGATCAGTTAACGAATTGTGTATCAAAACATATGCTAATCAGTGATACCAAAGTAATTCCTTAGAGGCGTAGCCAACTCCTGCGGTAAAATTCATGACATGAGCATGAAAGCTATGCTGAGCATCTGCAATTTGTCAGAAAGTGATTGGGATATTTTCCAAATGTTAATATGGCACCACTGATGTTAAGATTATTTTTGATTGGATCCTTTGGCCTTTGGGCCAAGGATTGGTAAACGAATTGTTGGCCTTTGGGCCAAAGATCCGTTAACGAATTGTGTATCAATACATATGCTAATCAGTGATACCAAAGTAATGATGCTTGAGAGGCGTAGCCAGCTCCCGTGGTAAAATTAATGAAATGAGCACGAAAGCAATGCTGAGCATCTGCAATTTGTCAGAAAGTGATTGGGATATTTCCCAAATGTTAATATGGCACCACTGATGTTAAGATTATTTTTGATTGGATCCTTTGGCCTTTGGGCCAAGGATTAGTTAACGAATTGTTGGCCTTTGGGCCAAAGATCAGTTAATGAATTGTGTATCAAAACATATGCTAATCAGTGATACCAAAGTAATTCTTGAGAGGCGTAGCAAACTCCTGCGGTAAAATTCATGACATGAGCATGAAAGCTATGCTGAGCATCTGCAATTTGTCAGAAAGTGATTGGGAGGTTCCCCAAATGTTAATATGGCACCACTGATGTTAAGATTATTTTTGATTGGATCCTTTGGCCTTTGGGCCAAATATCAGTTAATGAAATATGCCAATCAGTGATACCAAAGTAATGCTTGCGAGGCGTGGATAACTTCTGCGATAAAATGGAAATGATTTATGATGATCTAGTATTTACCTCGTAATATGCCAAAAATCCTCTGGCTCTGGTTTGGTCGCCGGCTTCACCGCCGCCGTAAGTCGGTGCGTTCAGTCCGGTGTCCTGATTGTCGGCGAGCGAGAACGATTGTCCGTACGTCGGCATGCCCATGACCAATTTCTTTGGGTCCGCGCCTTTCTCGATCCAATAGTGTATGGTGAAATTCTGTCACATCCAAAATGAACCGTCGAAATCGATTGCACGCGCTCGAATTAAGAAAGAAAAAATGCTTACGCTATTGAACGTGACATCGATATCCTCTGGATGCGCGTACATCGGTGCCACGTGGCCGGTCACCTTGTCCCATTGCCCGTGATAATCGTAGCACATCACGGCGATCCAGTCCAAGTATCGCGACAATATTGGCACGTCGTAGCCGGCGTCGATCACGCGCCGACTCGGCGACACCGCCGACGACAGTAACAAACCTTTCGGTTTGAAGGATTCGCTCAATTCGCGCACGAAATCGGCAAACGCTTGTTTATCGGATGCGGGGCCTTTGTTACAGTCGACTTGCCAACACTTCGGATACTCCCAGTCCAGATCCAAACCGTCGAAATTGTTCTGCACGATGAAATCTTCCACGTGCGTGATGAAACGTCGCCGGGCCGTCGGATTGTTGACTAGTTTCGAATATTTATCGCCTGCCGAATCGTTCCAACCGCCGATAGCGATCAGCACTTTGATGCCCTTCTTCTTGAACGCCGTCACTTTCTCGTAGAATTCTAAAAGATTGCACGTGTTAAATAATGTGAAAAATATGCTTTATGAGGTTAAGGTTTGGGGAAAGGACAGAGTTTTGACATTGGGTGAAGGTTTCTGGCCGAAACATATGCGACGATGAGCGTTACTTATGACTTTTTATGGTTATAGCATTATTACCAAAATAATTAAATTAATTAACCGTTAGACACAGAAATTCTAAATGCAGAGGTTTCCAGAAAGAGACACACTTTGGGCTCTATGTTTAAATGATTCTTTATATGACCATGTGCCATTAGTAATTGGGAATACAGGAAGAGACACACTTTGGACTCTATGTTTAAATGATTCTTTATATGACCATGTGCCATTAGTAATTGGGAATACAGAAAGAGACACACTTTGGACTCTATGTTTAAATGATTCTTTATATGACCATGTGCCATTAGTAATTGGGAATACAGAAAGAGACACACTTTGGACTCTATGTTTAAATGATTCTTTATATGACCATGTGCCATTAGTAATTGGGAATACAGAAAGAGACACACTTTGGACTCTATGTTTAAATGATTCTTTATATGACCATGTGCCATTAGGAATTGGGAATACAGAAAGAGACACACTTTGGATTCTATGTTTAAATGATTCTTTATATGACCATGTGCCATTAGTAATTGGGAATACAGGAAGAGACACACTTTGGACTCTATGTTTAAATGATTCTTTATATGACCATGTGCCATTAGTAATTGGGAATACAGGAAGAGACACACTTTGGACTCTATGTTTAAATGATTCTTTATATGACCATGTGCCATTAGTAATTGGGAATACAGAAAGAGACACACTTTGGACTCTATGTTTAAATGATTCTTTATATGACCATGTGCCATTAGTAATTGGGAATACAGGAAGAGACACACTTTGGACTCTATGTTTAAATGATTCTTTATATGACCATGTGCCATTAGTAATTGGGAATACAGAAAGAGACACACTTTGGACTCTATGTTTAAATGATTCTTTATATGACCATGTGCCATTAGTAATTGGGAATACAGAAAGAGACACACTTTGGACTCTATATTTAAATGATTCTTTATATGACCATGTGCCATTAGGAATTGGGAATACAGAAAGAGACACACTTTGGATTCTATGTTTAAATGATTCTTTATATGACCATGTGCCATTAGTAATTGGGAATACAGGAAGAGACACACTTTGGACTCTATGTTTAAATGATTCTTTATATGACCATGTGCCATTAGTAATTGGGAATACAGAAAGAGACACACTTTGGACTCTATGTTTAAATGATTCTTTATATGACCATGTGCCATTAGTAATTGGGAATACAGAAAGAGACACACTTTGGACTCTATGTTTAAATGATTCTTTATATGACCATGTGCCATTAGTAATTGGGAATACAGAAAGAGACACACTTTGGACTCTATGTTTAAATGATTCTTTATATGACCATGTGCCATTAGTAATTGGGAATACAGAAAGAGACACACTTTGGACTCTATATTTAAATGATTCTTTATATGACCATGTGCCATTAGGAATTGGGAATACAGAAAGAGACACACTTTGGATTCTATGTTTAAATGATTCTTTATATGACCATGTGCCATTAGTAATTGGGAATACAGGAAGAGACACACTTTGGACTCTATGTTTAAATGATTCTTTATATGACCATGTGCCATTAGTAATTGGGAATACAGGAAGAGACACACTTTGGACTCTATGTTTAAATGATTCTTTATATGACCATGTGCCATTAGTAATTGGGAATACAGAAAGAGACACACTTTGGATTCTATGTTTAAATGATTCTTTATATGACCATGTGCCATTAGTAATTGGGAATACAGGAAGAGACACACTTTGGACTCTATGTTTAAATGATTCTTTATATGACCATGTGCCATTAGTAATTGGGAATACAGAAAGAGACACACTTTGGACTCTATGTTTAAATGATTCTTTATATGACCATGTGCCATTAGTAATTGGGAATACAGGAAGAGACACACTTTGGACTCTATGTTTAAATGATTCTTTATATGACCATGTGCCATTAGTAATTGGGAATACAGAAAGAGACACACTTTGGACTCTATGTTTAAATGATTCTTTCTATGACCATGTGCCATTAGTAATTGGGAATACAGGAAGAGACACACTTTGGACTCTATGTTTAAATGATTCTTTATATGACCATGTGCCATTAGTAATTATGAATACAGAAAGACACACTTTGGACTCTATGTTTAAATGATTCTTTATATGACCATGTGCCATTAGTAATTGGGAATACAGAAAGAGACACACTTTGGACTCTATGTTTAAATGATTCTTTATATGACCATGTGCCATTAGTAATTGGGAATACAGAAAGAGACACACTTTGGACTCTATGTTTAAATGATTCTTTATATGACCATGTGCCATTAGTAATTGGGAATACAGAAAGAGACACACTTTGGACTCTATATTTAAATGATTCTTTATATGACCATGTGCCATTAGGAATTGGGAATACAGAAAGAGACACACTTTGGATTCTATGTTTAAATGATTCTTTATATGACCATGTGCCATTAGTAATTGGGAATACAGGAAGAGACACACTTTGGACTCTATGTTTAAATGATTCTTTATATGACCATGTGCCATTAGTAATTGGGAATACAGGAAGAGACACACTTTGGACTCTATGTTTAAATGATTCTTTATATGACCATGTGCCATTAGTAATTGGGAATACAGAAAGAGACACACTTTGGACTCTATATTTAAATGATTCTTTATATGACCATGTGCCATTAGGAATTGGGAATACAGAAAGAGACACACTTTGGATTCTATGTTTAAATGATTCTTTATATGACCATGTGCCATTAGTAATTGGGAATACAGGAAGAGACACACTTTGGATTCTATGTTTAAATGATTCTTTATATGACCATGTGCCATTAGTAATTGGGAATACAGGAAGAGACACACTTTGGACTCTATGTTTAAATGATTCTTTATATGACCATGTGCCATTAGTAATTGGGAATACAGAAAGAGACACACTTTGGATTCTATGTTTAAATGATTCTTTATATGACCATGTGCCATTAGTAATTGGGAATACAGAAAGAGACACACTTTGGACTCTATGTTTAAATGATTCTTTATATGACCATGTGCCATTAGTAATTGGGAATACAGGAAGAGACACACTTTGGACTCTATGTTTAAATGATTCTTTATATGACCATGTGCCATTAGTAATTGGGAATACAGAAAGAGACACACTTTGGACTCTATGTTTAAATGATTCTTTATATGACCATGTGCCATTAGTAATTGGGAATACAGAAAGAGACACACTTTGGACTCTATGTTTAAATGATTCTTTATATGACCATATGCCATTAGTAATTGGGAATACGTATGTGATATAAAGAGCGACAAGCTAATTTGCAAATTTTATCTGATCATTCAGGAACAATCTGTTTTCTGACTTTTCGACAGAGAATTTATAAATAATTTCCAGCGAAGAAAAATATTATGACCACATATGTTTTAATGTTTTTCTATGAGTAAGTTTAAGATTTCAGGACTATGAATTAGCATTTATAAATACATAGCAAGCCAGAAAAATTAGGTATTTGCAATTATTTCTTGATCACGAACTACCTTTTTGTTCTCTGCATTTTGAGGCCACAATTCATAACTAGTTCCAGGTTGCAAAGGCGTCCTTATGCTTGGAATGACGTATGACATTTTGTGAGTTCGTAATTGAATGTTTGTGTGATATGAAATGCGCGAAAATACTATTTGACCATGGACAATTTTACTGTTCTCTGATTTTTGAACATGGAATTGTTAACTAGTTCGCAAGAAAGAACGATAGTTTGGATGCTTACGATTTCATGTTTTTCGACAGCCAATCTTAAGTTCATATGACTGTGATTCGCTCTAAAGCTCACTTACTATTATCGAAGTCGGCCCACGTGTCGTGCGGTTTGATGATGAACTGATCGCCATTGAGCACGGCGAACCCGTAAACGATGTGCGTGCATAGATCCGGATCGATATCGTCCGGTAAGTATTTGCCATGACCCTGTCTGTACCACGCCCAGTTGGTGAAGTAGCAGACCACTTTGAACTCGGACCCGTGATCGACGTGCGTCATCGTGGTCGTTTCCGCCCGTACCGTGGTCGTCGTCGTCATTTCCGCGACCGATGGCGTCGGCGTTCGTCGATTATCGTTGCCATCAGGTGGCGACGGTGTCGGGAACGGTTCCGGTCGTCCGGCACCCGGCGCCGCCAAAACCTTTCTGATCGTCGTCAACAATGGATGCCTGCCTTCGCCGCATCTAAAAACAGGCATTTGTACGGAATACGATTTACTTTTTGCGAAAGCGAATCCAACCTGTTTCTAAAATCGTCCAAATCCAATGCCCAGATCATGCCTCCGCCGAGGTCCATCTTCCTAATGTACTCCGACTTCAAGCGGATCATCTCCTTGTCATCGTACGACACCCATTGATTGCCCTTGTAAGCGTACGGACCCATCCTGCGCTCGGCATCCTCCACCACCGTCCATCCCTTGTTCTTGACGCGGTCGCATATCTCGTAGTACGCCAAGAAGCCGGCGGCACGCGTGAACTCGCCCGCTTGTCCCGGTCCGGGCGCTTTCTCGTACAAACCGTTATTGTGCGCGCTCTCCAATTGGAACGATTGCCCGTACAACGGCATGCCCATGATGATCTTGCGCCGTGGCACACCCTCCGATATCCAATAGTTTATCGAATAGTTCTGTGAGGAAGCGAAAATTCCGATCGTAAGACTAAGGTTTCGCACGTCCAAAGCCTTGCCAAATACTTACGGCATTAAAGAACGCTACTTCGTCGTCCGGATGGTAGTATAACGGCGCCACGTGGCCAGTCTTTTTATCCCATTGCCCGTGGAAATCGTACGTCATCACGGCGACCCAATCCAAATCCCTACCGACCGATGCCACGTCGTAACCGGCGTCGATCACCGTTTTACTTGGCGACACCGCCGCCGAGAGGAGATAACCTTTCGGCCGGAACGCCTCCTTCAGCTCTCTGACCCATGCCGCGAACGCCGCTTTATCGGAGTCCGGTCCCTTTTTGCAATCCACCTGCCAACACTTCGGATACTCCCAATCCAGATCCAAGCCGTCGAAATCGTATTTCTCCAGAAATTCGAGGACGTGCTTAATGAATCGCGCCCGCGCCGCCGGATTGTTGACCAAACGCGAGTACTTGTCGCCTTGCGAATCGTTCCAGCCGCCCAGCGCCAACGACACTTTGAGCCCTTTCTTCTTGTAGGCCACCACGCGCTCGTAGAATTCTGCAAGCGCAAATTGCATTAAACAATTGAGAGTGACCTCGTAATAATTAATTGGTATTTTATGCATATAGAAATGCTAAATTGAAGAGGCATGAAATTTTCGCCATGCTATCCAACTCGAAAAACTTACTGTTATCGTAATCGGCCCAAGAATCGTGCGCTTTCACCACCAAGTTCTCGTAATCCAACACGGCGAATCCGTAAACGATGTGCGTGCAAAGATTGGAATCGATGTCTTCCGGCAAGTATTTACCGATGCCTTTCCTGTACCAAGCCCAGTTGGTGAAGTAGCACACGATTTTGAAATAGCCGGAATTGTCCGGCAACGGTTCGGACGGTATCGGCGCCGCGGTCGTCGTCGTCGTCGTGGCAGCCGTAACTTTTGTCGGTTTCTGCGTGGTGCCCCAAACGTTTGGCGTCGTCTCCTCGGCGGTCGGCCGGTGCGTGATCTCCTCGACGTCGTCGTCGTCGTTCGAGGAATCGCAACGTGCGTTCGATGGCCAATCGCAGATTTTACGTTCCTATCGATACGTCGACGAAGATGAAAAGAATTTGCAAATTACGAGCGAGATATTATTGGCTTACGTCGTTCCAGTGCAGACCGGCGGCGCATTGGAAGGGCTCGTACTTGCCCCACAGGCATATCAGATACTGGCCACAGTCGCCCGCATACGCGGACATCGTGCCCGAACTGCAAGAAGTGTACGGCTGATGTCCAACTAGGAAACGGGAAAACGATACATATTATTATATTGTGTGGCCGTGGAAAAGCGAGCATTTACTAAACACGTGGCGTGCAAATTAAGTAATGAGACTGATTAAAAAAAAATCTATTCGAATATAATCATAATTTAGCACTCTCTCCCTCAAAATAGTTCCTTTGGGAAGCCACACAGCGTTGGAGATGGCTTCTGCACTCTTCATAACAGCGCTGGAACTCGCTTTCTGGAATAACCTTCAAAGGGTCGGTTACGGCCACTTGAATGTTCCCCAGAGTCCCAAAATGAGACCCTTGAGGTGAATGTTTACTCATGGGAAAAGGAAAAAGTCACAAGGACTCAAATGCGGCGAATAAGAAGACTAAGCAGCAACAGGAATGCTTTTACCAGCCGAAAACGCGTCGCTGATATTGCTCTGTGACAAGACGCATTGTCATGCTGCAATACCCAGTTGTTTTTTATGTTTGGCCTTACACCCATGACCCTTTTGCAAAGCCTTTCAAGAACCGCTGGATAAAAATGCTTATTGACAGTTGGGCCTTGATGCAGAAACTCGTTGTCGACGTTTTCATCGGTCCTTGAAGTTGAAGGTCTTCCGCTGCGAGGTTCATCTTCGATGGATTCTCTGCCTGCTGAAAATGCCTTAAACCACCGAAGAGCTTGGGCTCTTGAAAACGGACTCTCGCCGTGTTGCTTGTTGTTTTGCAAAAGTTTCTATATCTAATATCTTTTTGGAAAAAAAACGCTACGAACCACCAAATGATAATCACAACTTCGCACTCATTCTGATAGCGTCCTGTGATTCTATTGTTGCCACATCGAGCGCTACGTTACCAATCTCATTACATAATTTACAAACCACGTAAATGCTGGCTAAGATTGCCGGTATTGTCTACAAAAAAACAATAGCTGTATCCAAGACCCCGTTGAGCATGAATTTATTTGGACGTGCAGTATTTGCTTCAAGGCGCGCTTTCTTTCTTTGTTAAACTTTTACACTCACCCCTGATGATTTTCTCGAACGACTCGTGATACTTGCGACGTCCGACGCATTTCACCTTGTAGATCCAATCGCACATGCCGGCGGACACGCTCCATTGCAGTCCGGGCGCGCATTTCTGCGTCACCAATTGCCCGTTGACGCACACGTAAAAACTGTTGCACTCCTCGTGTGGATAGTACTGGCCGTTGTTGCAATTCTCGAAACTCTCGGTCGGTACCGGACGGTCGGTGGTCGTCGTCGTCGTCGTCTCGTAGTACGGCGGTGCGGTCGTCTTCGTTTGCCAATAGGACGATGTCGTCGGTATCGTGCGGCGCGACGTTGGACGACTTGTTGTTGTGGTTGCAAGCGGTTCTAAGGTTTTTTGTTAATAATCGACTTTAATAGGGATTGAATCGAAGGAACAATTTAAGTTGAGAATTTAATGCCCGAACGTTTGCAAATCATGTTGCAAGCATCAGGTGAATGATAATAGGCAACATACAGTGTCGATCATAAGTTTGGCAAGTTTTGTTTTTTGTCCATAACTTTCGTTTAAATTAATGTAATTAAATTTTGTTTCCATAATTTTAATCCTTATTGAATGCATTCTTAAGTTGGTGCATTCAGTGAAAACAAGATGTACAGGAGTTTTGAAATGCAAGGGCTTTTCAACACGTTATTAATTGTTTTAAAAAGTTTTGTTGCATTGGGTTAAATATTTTGTTAGTTAGACAAATTTTTTTAAAAAGTTGTCAACCTCTTGACGCGTTAAATTTAGTTTTCTGCTATTTTCCAAAAATGTCTTTGATTTCTGTGATCTTTCGTTAGAAAATCAATTGGTGCATTCGACAAAGATTAAAATTATGATTTAAACGAAAGTTGCCAAACTTATGACCGATACTATATACTTACTGCGTGCTTGGCATTTTGCACTGTCCGGCCAATCGCAAATCTTATTCCTTCCGTTCCAATGCAGTCCGGCGGCGCAATAGTTCTTCTTCTTCTCGCCCAGAATGCATCGATAGTACGCGTTGCAGTTGGTCGGATCCGGTAGATACTCGCCCGGATTGCACTTTTCCCCTTCCGGCGCCGGTTGCGGCTGCGGCATGACGACGCCCGGCGGCGGCATTTCGTCGAATGGCGGCGACGTCGTGGTCGGTCGCCTCGTAGTCGTCGTCGTCGTCCACGTCGGTCTCGTTGTCGTCGGTCTCGTTGTCGTCGGTCTTCGTGTCGTCGTTGTCTGCGTTGGCACCCACCAAACGGTCGTACGTTTCGTCGTTGTCCACCAGGGGCTACTGGTCGTCGTCGGTCTCTGAGTCTCCGGATTCCACCAAACCGTCGTCCGTTTCGTCGTCGTGTGATGTTCGTGTTCGTGTTCGCCGCCCCACGACGCTTCGGTACTCGAAGCCGCGCCCGAATCCACGCCGGTGGTGAGCGTCGGCGCCGGCGGTGTCACCGGTTCGGTCGGTCGCGTGCAATCGCCGTTCACCGGTCCGTTGTCGGCCAACAGGCCGAGGCCGCGATTCAAGCTGCGCAACAGCGGATACGTGCCCTGGCAGCAGCGATTCGTGAAGTCGTCCAAGTCGATGGTCCACGCGGCGGCGCCACCGAAACCGGACGAGATTATGTATTGCGCCTAAAGTTTGAGACGTTTGTTTAACACTTATTCGTACTCTTAGCTAAGTTCACGCTGATTAAATAGTTTATGTATTTTATTTGTTAACACGAAGATTACCAGGACACTAAAAACTTAATAGGAAACGGAAGTGAGGAGCAAATTGCTCCCAAATAAGTTTAAATTATGGCTAATTATGAATAACCCAAAAGCAAAACTCATGCTTTCCCAGTTTTCATTAGGGTCAACAATTAAGAGTTCATGTCTAATTCATAGTCTCTTTTTTGACATATCTGAAACATAGTTTTGCCTTTTCTGAGACGTATGCTACCAGGACACTAAAAACTTAATAGGAAACGGAAGTGAGGAGCAAATTGCTCCCAAATAAGTTTAAATTATGGCTAATTATGAATAACCCAAAAGCAAAACTCATGCCTTCCCAGTTTTCATTAGGGTCAACAATTAAGAGTTCATGTATAATTCATAGTCTCTTTTTTGACATATCTGAAATATAGTTTTGCCTTTTCTGAGACGTATGCTACCAGGACACTAAAAACTTAATAGGAAACGGAAGTGATGAGCATATTGCTCCCAAATAAGTTTAAATTATAGCTAATTATGAATAACCCAAAAGCAAAACTCATGCCTTCCCAGTTTTCATTAGGGTCAACAATTAAGAGTTCATGTATAATTCATAGTCTCTTTTTTGACATATCTGAAATATAGTTTTGCCATTTCTGAGACGTATGCTACCAGGACACTAAAAACTTAATAGGAAACGGAAGTGATGAGCATATTGCTCCCAAATAAGTTTAAATTATAGCTAATTATGAATAACCCAAAAGCAAAACTCATGCCTTCCCAGTTTTCATTAGGGTCAACAATTAAGAGTTCATGTATAATTCATAGTCTCTTTTTTGACATATCTGACATATAGTTTTGCCCTTTCTGAGACGTATGCTACCAGGACACTAAAACTTAATAGGAAACGGAAGTGATGAGCATATTGCTCCCAAATAAGTTTAAATTATAGCTAATTATGAATAACCCAAAAGCAAAACTCATGCCTTCCCAGTTTTCGTTAGGATCATCAATTAAGAGTTGGTCTAATTCATTGTTTTCTTTTTGACCTATCTGAAAAACTATTATTCCTTTTCTGAGACGTATGCTACCAGGACACTAAAAACTTAATAGGAAACACCAGTGATCAGCAAATTGCTGGCAAATAAGTTTAAATTACAGCTAATCGTGAATTAGCCCAAACCAAAATTCATGCTTTCCCAGTTTTCCTTAGGGTCATCAATTAAGAGTTCATGTCTAATTCATTGTTTTCTTTTTGACCTATCTGAAAAACTATTTTACCTTTTCTGAGACGTATGCTACCAGGACACTAAAAACTTAATAGGAAACACCAGTGATCAGCAAATTGCTGGCAAATAAGTTTAAATTACAGCTAATCGTGAATTAGCCCAAACCAAAACTCATGCTTTCCCAGTTTTCATTAGGGTCAACAATTAAGAGTTCATGTCTAATTCATAGTCTCTTTTTTGACATATCTGAAATACAGTTTTGATTTTTCTGAGACGTATGCTACCAGGACACTAAAAACTTAATAGGAAACGGAAGTTATGAGTATATTGCTCCCAAATAAGTTTAAATTATAGCTAATTGTGAATAACCCAAAAGCAAAACTCATGCCTTCCCAGTTTTCATTAGGATCATCAATTAAGAGTTGGTCTAATTCATTGTTTTCTTTTTGACCTATCTGAAAAACTATTTTTCCTTTTCTGAGACGTATGCTACCAGGACACTAAAAACTTAATAGGAAACACCAGTGATCAGCAAATTGCTGGCAAATAAGTTTAAATTACAGCTAATCGTGAATTAGCCCAAACCAAAACTCATGCTTTCCCAGTTTTCATTAGGGTCATCAATTAAGAGTTCATGTCTAATTCATTGTTTCTTTTTGACATATCTGGAAAGCAATTTTACCTTTTCTGAGACGTATACTACCAGGACACTAAAAACTTAATCGGAAACACCAGTGATGAGCAAATTGCTCCCAAATAAGTTAAATTGTAGCTAATCGTGAATTACTTCAAACCAAAACTCATGCTTTCTCAACTTTCGTTAGGGTCATCAATTAAGAGTTCATGTCTAATTCATTGTCTTCATTTTGACCTATCTGAAAAACTATTTTACCTTTTCTGAGACGTATGCTACCAGGACACTAAAAACTTAATCGGAAACACCAGTGATGAGCAAATTGCTCCCAAATAAGTTAAATTGTAGCTAATCGTGAATTACTTCAAACCAAAACTCATGCTTTCTCAACTTTCGTTAGGGTCATCAAGAGTTCATGTCTAATTCATTGTCTTCTTTTTGACCTATCTGAAAAACTATTTTACCTTTTCTGAGACGTATGCTACCAGGACACTAAAAACTTAATAGGAAACACCAGTGATGAGCAAAATGCTCCCAAATAAGTTAAATAATTGCTAATCGTGAATAACCCCAAACCAAAAACTCATGCCTTCCCAGTTTTCATTAGGGTCATCAATTAAGAGTTCATGTCTAATTCATAGTCTCTTTTGGACATATCTGAGAAAGCAATTTTACCTTTTCTAGGACGTATGCTACCAGGACACTAAAAACTTAATAGGAAATGCCCGTGATAAGCAAATTGCTCTCAAATAAGTTTAAATAATTGCTAATCGTGAATAACCCCCAACCAAAACTCATGCCTTCCCAATTTTCGTTAGGGTCATCAATTAAGAGTTCATGTCAAATTCATAGTCTCTTTTGGACATATCTGAGAAAGCAATTTTACCTTTTCTAGGACGTATGCTACCAGGACACTAAAAACTTAATAGGAAATGCCCGTGATAAGCAAATTGCTACCAAATAAGTTTAAATTATTGCTAATCGTGAATAACCCCCAACCAAAACTCATGCCTTCCCAATTTTCGTTAGGGTCATCAATTAAGAGTTCATGTCAAATTCATAGTCTCTTTTTGACATATCAGAAAAACCAATTTACCTTTTCTGAGACGTATGCCACATCGTCGAATCCGACCCATTGGTTCCTGGAGAACGCATACGGACCGGTCGCCCTTTGCGGATCATTGGCCATGGACCATCGTTGGTTTTGCACCTTGTTGCATATCTCGTAATAGGCAAGCATGCCCGGTTGCTTCGTGTATTCGCCCGCTTCGCCCGGTCCGACCGTCGGCACGCCCTGATCATGCCGCCCATCGCTTTGGGCCAGCATGAACGTTTGCCCGTAGAACGGCACACCGACGATCAGTTTGTCGCGCGGCGCACCTTTCGACACCAGATACTCCATGGTGAAGTTCTGAAATCGTGATCGCACCGCATTTAGTTTACTTTGATAATGCCGATGTCGAAACTCGCTTACCGTATTGTATTGCGGATACTTGTCGCCTTGCCGATAGTATAGAGGACTCACGTGACCGGTTTGCCTCTCCCATGCCCCGTGATAATCGTACGTCATCACCGACATAAAGTCCAGTTCCCTGCTTAACGTCGCCACTTCGTACGCGGCATCGATCACCTCCTTGTAACCGGAAATCGACGCGGCCAGCAGCAGTCGCGGATTCTCTCGGTCGAACTCGCGCCTCAACTCTTGCACGAGTTTCGTGAAGTTGGGTTTGTCAGACGCCGGGCCCTTCTTGCAATTGCTCTGCCAGCATACCGGGTAGTTCCAGTCCAAGTGCAACCCTTTGAACCCGTTCTTCCTCAGGAAACTGATCACGCCGATGACGAATTTCCTTCTCAACGAGCCGTCGCTCACCAGTTGCGAATACTTTTCGCCGGCCGAATCTGTCCAGCCGCCGATCGACAGCATGACTTTGGCGTCGCGAATCGTGTTCACGCGTTGATACAAATCTGGAATTTTGATAAATCATTGTTTGCTCCTTGAGGGAATAGTCACGAGGATTACTATTCTCGATGTCCGCCCATGGGTCGAATTCCTTTAGCAGGAATGTTTCCGGATCTAAACTGGCGAACGCATAAATTATATGCGTGCACAATCGCGAGTCGATATGCTCCGGCACGAATTTGCCGTCGCCTTTACGGTAGAACGCCCAATTGGTGAAGAAACATACGACCTGTAGCAAAATTGTTGCTATTCATAATTTGCTCAGGGCAATGAAGCATTGGAATGCTCCAAGGCAACACAATTTCGTAAACATAAGTATTTTATAGAAAGCAACATTTTGGAAAATTTGCCAACAAGTTTAATACATTCATCCAAAATTATCAAATGTCATGCCAAGTGATGCTTTGTAGACCTAGAGCATTTTCGCGCTTTGCAGTTTCCCTCATTTTTCGTTACTCTGAGCATGTTCACACTCTCCACTGGCAAAAATCTAAACGTCTCCTACCTTCTTCCCGCCGTCCATCAATCGATTATTCCGAATGCTCTGATCCAAATCGTTTCGAGCATTCGCTATGTGCACCGTTTGCCCGGGTCGGCACTGCTCGCCGCCGTAATAACCGCACTTGCCCGTCGCCGGATCGAAGGTCATCTCGCCGCCGCACGACAAATGATACGACAATCCGTTGCGGCAGATGTAATACGAGGCACACGCGCGCGGATCGCTGAACAGCCCGTCGATTTGACACGTGCCGATCGGTTTCGTCGGCGCGTTATATTGCGCCTTGTTCGCGTTCAACTCGGCGCCGAGCAAGTGCTTACGGACGACGTTCAACAGCGGCCAGCGTTCGTGACAGAGTCCTTTGAAATCGTCCAGGTCGATCGCCCAAACGGCGGCACCGCCCAAATTCGTCTCCTTCACGTAATTCATCTGAAAGTCAATTTCTTTGTTTGCTGGTCTCCCGAAGAAATTGAAACTCGCGCTACGCACCTTGCGCGATATGCTTTCCGCGTCGTCGTAACCGATCCATTGGTCGCCGTTGACGATGTACGGCGAGCCGGACGGGTCCGTCGATTTCGTCCATCCCTCGTTCAGTATCTTGTCGCATATCTCGAAATAGGCCAGGACGCCCGACGTCCGCGTGTAGAAACCTTCTTTGCCCGGGCCGATGATCGACGCGCCGAGGTCGGTCGTGTTGGAAAACTCCAAGGTGAACGATCGCCCGTAGAAGGGCACGCCCAAAACGAGTTTCGTCGATGGGAATCCCCGCTTCAGCCAATACTTAACCGCGTAGTCCTGCGAGGGGCGATTAACAGTTTAATACACCGCTGGAGACGAGTGGCGACATTTCCTCGTTTACCGTATTGTAAAATATGTCGAGATCCATATCGTGCGGTCGCGGCCGTAACGGCGAATGATGATCGGCCGCCGGTTGTTTCTCCTTGTGGAAATCGTACGCCTCGAGTATGACGAAGTCGACCGATCGCGACAACGTGTTCAAATTGAACGCGTCCTCCGTGCGAAAGCGCGAAGCCGGCGCGGCGACGGTCAGATGCCACGATTTCGATTTGAAGATTTCGGAGAGCTCTTCGAGCATGTACTCGAAATTGGCTTTGTCGGTGACGCGGCCGCCGAACTCTTCCGCGCCCAAATACTGAAAGTGCAAGTCTAAACCGTCGAAATGGTAGTCGCGCACGAGGCGAATGGCCGAATCGATGAACGTCTTGCGTCGCGACGCGCTCGTTATCAGCTCGCTGAAGCGGCGCGTGTTCTCTTCGCGACTGCCGCCGACCGATAGCAGCACCACCAGTTCGGAGTTTTGACGTTTCAAGCCGGTGAATGCTTTGTAGCCGCCTGAAAGAGATTAATTTGCATGCAAGAGTTGCTAAAAGTATCATTTGTAATTTGGGTTTTGCCCAAATTGTACTTGCTTCAAAAATTACAAAAATTTAATAAAAAGCATTGAGCAAGCAAGTACCATTATCATGCCTTTTATGTCACGTAGTTGTTATATGTCTATATCCATCATATTCAAAGGGCATAGTTTTGTGCTTAATTATCATAAAAAGCCTTAGCATTCGTTTCTATCTAAATTGTTGGCAGCTTCATAACGATAATCCCCTCTTATTTTTTTAGATTTACTTTTGTACATAATGACCCTGACATTCTTATTATGTACCTAGTTTGCAAGGATATCGTTATTTAGCAAAAATCATGCTCATAGTGTTCACAAAATCTAAATCATAGTTTTCGTCAGCAAATGATAAATGTGAATCAGGAAAGAGATATTTTAATTTGCTTTATCCAAATAGGTCAAAAATTGTAAATTGAAAATAAGAATAATTTTTAGATTGTTATTAATCAAGCATTATTTTCATGCCTTTTGTATCACGTAATTATTATATTGTCTACACCCGTTAAATTTAAAGGGCATAGTTTTCTGCTTAATTACCATAACAAAACCTTAGCTTTTGTTGCTATCTGTAATTTTGGCAGGATCATAACGATAATGCCCTTTGAATACTTAATATTTTTGTAGATTTACTTTTGAACATAATGATCATGCTCATAGTGTTCACAAGATCTAAATCATAGCTTTAGTAAGCAAATATTAAATGTGCATCATAGAAAAGGGATATTTTAATTTGCTATGTCCAAATAGGTTCAAAAATTGTAAATTGAAAATAAGAATAATTTTTAGATTGCTATTAATCAAGCATTATTTTCATGCCTTTTGTATCACGTAGTTATTATATTGTCTACACCCGTTAAATTTAAAGGGCATAGTTTTCTGCTTAATTACCATAACAAAACCTTAGCTTTTGTTGCTATCTGTAATTTTGGCAGGATCATAACGATAATGCCCTTTGAATACTTAATATTTTTGTAGATTTACTTTTGAACATAATGATCATGCTCATAGTGTTCACAAGGTCTAAATCATAGCTTTAGTAAGCAAATATTAAATGTGCATCATAGAAAAGGGATATTTTAATTTGCTATGTCCAAATAGGTTCAATAATTGTAAATTGAAAATAAGAATAATTTTTAGATTGTCATTAATCAAGCATTATTATCATGCCTTTTGTATCACGTATTATATTGCTGCACTCGTTAAATTCAAAGGGCATAGTTTTTTGCTAAATTATCATAACAAAACCTTAGCTTTTGTTGCCATCTGTAATTTTGGCAGCATCATAACGATACTTTACTTTTGTACAGAATGATCATGCTCATAGTGTTCAGAAAATCTAAATCATAGCTTTCGTCAGCAAATATTAAATGTGTATCAGGAAAGAGATAATTTGCTTTATCCAAATAAGTTCAATAATTGTAAATTGAAAATAAGTATCTTTTTACATTGTCATTAGTCAAGCATTATTATCATGCCATTTTCCTCTTCTAGGTCATGTGTGTATTGGTTCTCAAATTTTAACTAAACATGCTTTATAATAGTTACTTTTTGCTGATGGCAATCAAACCATTGACCTTTCTTGCTCAATTATCCAGACAAATATATTTAACTGCTATTGTTAATAAGCGACTTTTGCAGCATTATAACCGCAATGCCCATTTGAACACTTATTATAATATATTTATACTTGCACATTTACCGTGTCACAGTAATTGCCTTTTCTTACCAGATTGCAAATACTATCTTGTTTTCGCAACAATCATGCTCATACTTTGTGCAAACACCAAAGGCATCAAGCTTAAACTTCATAATAATGTTTGCGAATAGAAGTCCGAAACTTTTTGCGCCGCTAAACGAATAAGTCTTCTAATTATAGGCACGCTTTCAGTTTATTCTTACCACCAATCATGCTGCATGTTATTTGCGGATCGCATTAAAAACGCAAAAGAGAAATAGTCGTACCTTGAACGATATCGAACTCTTCGTCACGCGGTATCAGCTCGTACGTGTGCGGATCGATCGTGGCGAAGGCGTAAATGAGATGCGTGCACGCGAACGGATCGATGTCTTCCGGCTTGAACGCTAACGGTTCCCGCCGATGATTGGCCTCGTTCTCGTAGTAGCAAACCACTTTTTTCTCGTTTTGGTGCAAGTAACCTGTAAAAAAAAATAGGAAAAAAAATGCTGCTTTAGAAGTTGTGCTAGTACATCATGCCATTTGAGCATGAACTTGTGATCAGTGAGCATTATTAACGTAAAGGTTTTATATAACGTCAATGCATTTTGATAATTATCACCGATAACAATCGAAACCGAACGATTCGCCCAACAACCAAATCGCACTTGCTCAAAGTGACTGTGAGCATGATTTCGTTCGCCTCATTACCGCTATCGACGTATTTCAGAGTTCTGCCCCTCGGCGAGACGACCAGCTGCTGATTGAAATTGTTCACTCTGTACGGCTCGGGCGGACTGCCGACCAGCGCGTGGAACCGCAAGAACGGATTGTACGACGTCCGGTCGACGAAGTAACCGGACTTCAAGAAACCGGGCGACGGATACTGCGGCGCCGACGTGTCCGCGTAAGAACCGCTATGCTGGAACGCCGCGTTGCCCGGCGACACGGCGGGCGTCTTGTAAAACGCCTGCTGAAGCAGCTCGTCATCGATGCCGATATCGATGTCCGCTTCGTACGGTTCGTCCGGCGGCAAACGTTTCTCGACGGCATCGCGTAACGGTAATCGCCGCGTTGTTTCGAATCTGATTGAAAGCAAATTGGCGATTGATTTTTCGCAAAGCCAGATAGCTGAAATGCCGCTTACACGTCCGGTACTTTTTCGACGGCGACGCGTAACGGTAAACTTCTGCTGCCGTAATCGGGTTCCTCTCGTTCCTTCAACGCGGCACTCCGGTGCGAATAGGCGATATCGATGTCGGGCACGCTCTCCACGGAATCCCGGAGGAACGTGCGCACGTGGTCCGGCGGGAAATGCGCGCGTTTCGTCCGCTTCGATAGCATTCGCTCGTCGGTGAATTCAATTGCACAGACGAGCAGCGCCAAGATCTGAAAGCGTTTTTTGTAGCCCAATTTTATTCGAATGAATTTTAGATTAAAGTCAAACAAAATAATATCGACTTATTCGTGTTCGATTTGTATGCGGCACCGTCTTGATCGTCATCATCATCGGCAATTTGGAAGCATGTTAATTGTTAAAGTGAATTCCGTTCATTTTTTTTTTTCCTTTTCGTTGGGTTGTATTCGCAAAATTGCGCATCATCTCTACGATTAATTCCGCACGAATACATTAAGATCGTATTTCGCTATGAACGATTTCAATTGGAAACCGTTAGATTTATGTAAATTATTCGATTAACATGCCCACTTTTCGGATTGGAATAATGAGGCGGTTAACGGTGGCGCAAAACTACTTTATGTACATATTCAAACTTCAATTTGATTGACAGCTTACTTTTTGTTCTAATTGCGAACTCATTTGCATTTGTTGGGTTTGAAATTATGGTAAAACGTTGCGTTCAATTAGAATTTGTTTTGGCAGATTACGGGGAGAGTTTAGAGAGATCGAGCCACGGAAACAAAGTTTTTGGGCCACATTTCCGTCAATTGTCAAAATAAAATGGTATCTTTGGATTCGTTCTACGATATTTTATATTATATAGTCATTAAGAATGTATTTAAACAAACTTTCCACAATGTTTAAAAAAAAATGTTTTTTCGAAGATTACTCGTTCATCTTTAAATTGTTTCCCCCCAAAGATTGTTCTTCATGTTTGCAATTTTTCACCGTTGCACTTTTAGTTTTATTTCGCTCATTCCTAAAGGAAAAAATCGTTTTATTAAGCGATAAACAAACTAGTAATCGATACCAAACTTTGTTTTTGCAAACCCAAAATGTCGCACAACATCGTTCGTCTTTTGTTTGACATCTATGCAAATTTCCGAATAACCCTCGTATAAACTGTAAAAATTGAATGTTTGTTCAATTGAAAGAAATTAGTAAGAGATTAGATAAGAACAGTTTAAACTGACAATGTTTACAATTGCGATCGGTTTATTTGCAAAGTATTACAAAATTTCTCCGGCAGGTTCAAAATATTTTTTGCTGTTCGAATGGACGAGCAACGAATTTGCGAAAAGTTTTCTAAACCATTCAATCGCAGGGTCATATCATAAGTATATGAAAAAAGAAAATGAACGAAACGTTAATTGGACGAGGTAATTTTCTTGTCGGCGTTATTTACGTTAAATTAATAACATCTCGTGTTGGTCAGGTATCGAATTTAAAGCGAGAGTTCGTTACACTTTGCCAAAAACAATTTGTAGATTAATAACGCTATTCAATTTTTTCCCCCGATTTATTAACGGTAAGTTTGTTCAGGATAAATTAAAATCGTATTTATATATTTTTTTGTTCAGTTAACCACAAGTAATTTTCAACAATTATCGCTATTGTTGAACGGCATTAAATGAGCGAATGCAAAAAGAACGTTTTTTTTTCCCGATGAGTACGATAATTAAAAACAACGAGCGCAAACTTTGTGGTTGATAATTAAATGAATTACGAAAGGAAAAATGTTTTTGTTGCTTTCGGTTTCTTAAAAAAAAACAACGCTTTTTGCAAAATGGACTTCATTTCGAATCCTTTGATTTCCGATTAACATAAACCATTTTCGCTTTACGAGGGATACGTTTATTTCGATATTATTTGTGATTCGTAAACTCCTAAACCGGTTCTTTAAAAATTTAAATATTCTCTCTTGTATATTTCTATTTTTTTGCTTCTTATTATCACCATTGATTCACTGTCAACGACACCGGGGAATGAAGACGACATTTAAATGTAACATAATTTATGATTTACTCGCATAAAACAAACAAATTATAATAAATTATCGAGAGGACGAAAGAAATCGAATTAATAAAAAAAAAAGACGCGTAACTGTTAGATGTCGGAATTAATTAATTAATAATCGAAATACTCACATAAATTGTTGTATATTCCATCGTTCAAGTCTCCTTTGCACGACGCATGAAATCTCCACACGAATGGTAACAAACCGTTTGTCGTTAATCCCGCATCATTTCTGCAAGGAAGACGAAAATTGCAACAACAATCGACGAAAGTTTCGTACGCCAAAATCGAAATCGACGTCAGGCGACAAATTCGATTTTTCTATGCGATTGGTTTCGTTTCGAAGAGCCGTATATGAAGACTAATCCTTCTTACTTTTGATTACTGCATACGTGAGTTCTATTGACCAATATAAAATAACGAAGACAATTATTGTTTTATTAATTAACATTCAGGCAGTGTCGTACCTTTTCTTTTTTAAGGTCTGTGTCTATTTTTCTTTTAATATTCTTTAACCTTAACGCGCTGCAAGACCGACGAACGAACGTAAAGAAAATTAACCACCAGACACTCCAATGAAATCGTATTTATATGCGCGAACAAAAAAAGTGCGTTCATTAAAGATACCAAACGATTACATTGTTTCGATAGTATTCGCAGAAGAATTGAATTGCTCCTCACCAAACAAAAGCAAAAAAAACACGCTGGCCGAATCGATTTTTATCGCGAATCGCAAATGGGATTAAATCGACGATAATTTTAAACAGAAAGAAAAACATAAACTTACCCGGCAATTAAATGACGAACGCTTTTCGGCACCCAGCGCAAAATAAATTCTTATTAACTGTTTATACTTGTGACAAAAAAATAAAAATAAACCGAAAACGAAAATTTCAAACACTCGGATCACTCAACCGCGGTCGGATCAAATGGTCCGCTTCATTGTGATGCGGGTCCTCTTATATTTGCAGCGAAACGACGGCCCCTCTGAGGAACGGGCGCGAGCATCGTCCAAAAAAACGAAAACGAAGAGAACCGCAGGAGAAGGACGGGAAGAGAAACAACGAAAGAGGACGGTCGTGATTGACTTAAGGTTCGGACGGCGAAGATTGTGTGCTGAACGGGTTCGAGAGGCGCAACATCTTTTTGCGTGCCGAATTTTATTTCACACCATTAAACAACCTATTTTATACGGCAGGGATAAATTTTGGCGACCGTTCTATTGCGTTTTTCCTTTTCCCTTCGACCGTTATCGCATTGGATCGTTTAATGGTTCCCCAACGATCTGCATCGCTTCTTTTTGGCGGACTGCACGCACAAAAAGTTGGAGGAGATGCACTTAAATTGCAATTTTATTGAAATGGCAACGTATTACCTTGAACTTGGGACAAAAATGCGAGGATGAGAGAGAGAGAGAGAGAGAGTGGGAGTTTGTCAAGAGATAAATTGACGCGATGATAATGCGAACGTGGTGGATGGAGCGAGATGCGCGTTCGTTTGTTTGGTGGACCAGTTTTTCTTTTTCCTTTTAGTCTTCTTGTAATCGAGCGCTTAAGTGAAACTGGTAATTACACGGGTTTAAATTACTGTAATTACAATTGGAATGGGTGCAAATGATGATCGACGGACACGTTCGCGAGAAATTGATTTTTAACTCAATGTTTTATAGCGAGCGTTGCAGTAAAATGATTGACGATTGGAGCAATTTCATTTGTACCAATTTCTCGAGCGAAAAGTTTAGAATTAACAAATACAGTCATAAGTTGGCGACGCTTCCCAAATTTTGCTTTGGTAACACTGATGCTTTTCTAAATTACTTTCGAATCATATTCATCTGTTGTTTGGTCAGGTGTGTCAACTGTGAGAAAAGGTCACCATAAATTACTTTGGTAACGACGTCCAAGTGACTTACGAATCGATTCGTCGCTAAATCTTATTTGCGATAAACGTCAATTAATTAATTGTATATTTATACGTCAAACATCAGTGTTACCAAACTAATGTTCGTGAAGACGTAAGAGAAAGAGCCAATCATTTATTGACACTTTATATTACTTTGGTAGCACTGATCTACAAACAATTTTCAAATCGAGTCCGTTTACCCGCTAAATATCGCTTTAGCAAATATCAAATAATTAATTGCATATGCAAAAAATGAAAAGAAAAATAATTTTCGTTACTGACCAAAATGGAATTTTGTTCAATAGTTTAATAACTCCAAAATATTTAATTTGTGTCGTTTCATTTCAAATTGCGCGCCTATCTGGGCCGTCAGGTAATGTTAATTTGATCAGTTAAGCCAACATTGTTGCCAACTTATTAGTAACCATTATCCTCGTTCTATTGACTCATGGTATTGAACGCGTCATTGGCGTGCACTTCCGTTGCGGCCACATCCTTGTGTACAATCGTCCAAAAGTGAGTCTTCTCTCGTTTCGAAATGTCCGATAAGAGGACGGGATTTCCACAATGATGCATCAATAAATTGCAAATACATTCACATTCTTCAATTTGCGAAATTATTTAAATGTTGCTCATCTTCGATAAACCGGTTTTATTGCTGATAATAAGAACGGATTTTCTTTTAAATCGAAGAGGAAATTAAAATGTTATTAATATTTGGCAAAAGCAACTCTCAGGATTATAAAACTGCAAAAAATTATTGTTTTCCTGAAGTTGTCTTTATTATTCTTTGCTTAGCAGGGATCAGCCACACATTTTCTTGCGCACGAATTAATGAATTCATAAAGGAAAATGAATGCGAATCAAAATTCGTTCAACGCTCTGCGAATTTATCTTCATCGAAATCGATGATGCTTGATGATTTAATGAAATTCCATTCGCGATTTGTTGCTCGCATCGAATCCACCAATAAATTACATCACAATTAACTGATTTATCAATTAATAAATTCGGTGACATCATTAGATTATTAACGGGACGAGAGATGAATGGATTAAATAATTTGGACTTCCTCGCGCGCAAAGTTGGTTTGTGGCGAAAGAATTTATTGTTTTCGCAAAATTGCACTTATTTTGCTTAAACGTTTCGTGTATTCAACCAGAAAAATAATAAATAACAACAATAATAAACTGGTAGTTGTAAACAATATTTAAAACATACTTTTCGGCCATGAGAATAATAATTACGAGATTAAATTTCTGGACGAAAATATTATTCCTAAAACAAAGGACGCGACGTAAACTGCGACAAACCTGAAATTCTGATAGCGACGCATCGGCAATCAATTGAGACAAGCGTTGGCTGTCTGGAAGACTTTTAAACCAGTTTCGCGCGGGTTTAGAAATTATAATTATAAATAAATTACTTCAAGCCGTCAAATTAAAAAAAAAAACTTCAATTTCCCCTTCTATCCGTTTATTTTTAATTCTCTTATTTTTGTGGAAAAATCCATTAGAATCCATTAATGGAATCACATGTGCGATTTGATAAAGAGTTGTCTCGCTTTAGTGTTCAACTCGCTTATCTATAATTATTATTCGTATTGTAACGTTCACGTAAAATGGTTTCGGAGATTTCGAACTAATTATAACGTCCCAAGAAATGTTGCGACATTTGTTAACAACAATAAATCTAAATTATAATTTGCATAAGAGAGAGAGAGAGAGAGAGAGAGAGAGAGAGAGAGGAAAAAAAGCACATCCGAGCCAAAACGAAAATTGCTAATCATTAATCTAACTAATCAATTAAAGCCAGTCGCGCTATCTTAAATACGACGTCTCGTGAGGTAAGAACATGAAGATTCGTAAATTTCAAACGCTATCTTCAACAGCGATCATATGGTCTTCGAAACGAAAAAAATTAAAATAAATCCATGTATAAAAACACACTTTGTTGTCGAGCGTTTTTTTTTTGTTCACAACAGTTTAATCCAAAGATTTATATACGCGGTTGAAATCGTAAAAAAAACGAGACGTACAAGACAAATGGTCGTTCTTTAATTTATTACCAACTGAAGGAACCTATATGATCGTGGAGGAAAAACAACGACTAAGAATTAAACAGAAGTTTATTGGGTACAACCAGGGAAAACATGGAATATGCTAATAAGAAATCTGCAAAAGAGTTGTTAAACTAAGTAAGCCGTTAACTAAATTTCGCAATACGTATTTAATGACAAATTTGGAAAGTGTAAATGCAAATGAGCAACAATAGACAGAGGAAGTCTTTCTTTGTTTTGCTCGTCATTCAGTTTTCCTTGACAATAATCCGCTCAATTCATATTTACTTTCAGATACAAGGTGGCAAAAATGTAATTGAGCATTAAATATTATCAGTTACCTGGCTACCACATTCGTAATCAAACCTACCAGAGCGATTCAGTAAAATATTTATTTATTTTCGAAACAGGTGAACGATTATAAATGTTTCGTTGTCAATCAGTTAACAGGACAAAGGTGTCTCGATTTGTACAATTGATGCGAATTGAGCGTAAAATAAACAGTATCTCAAGAAAGAAACGAACCATCCAGAAGGAGCTAGATGTTTGAAATTAAGGCAAGGCAATTGATGTCTTGAGACAAACAAACGATTAAAATTTGAAAAATATTTCGCATTCCAGAAAAAAGCTATACTCTGTTAAAAAGTTTTACGTCTTGCGTTTCTATTTACAAGGTTTTGCATTTGTTTATACTTTGTTTAAACATTATGAAATTCATAAATAATGCCGCAAGGTAGCAGGCATGAAAGTTTTCCTTAACTTACCGCGTTTAAACGTCGAAGAATGATCGGAATGCATAAGACAAATTTGGAAGCTTCAGAATGATCCAAAAACAATTTTCCAGCAACAAAATGTGTGATCTCACATTGCCAGCAAAACTTTAGAGCTCCTAGGTCAAAATGATATCAATTGTTTGTCTTGGCCGCCAAGATCTCCGGACGTAACCCCTATTGAACATGTTTGGAAGATGTTAACATTAATATTATGTCAATTGCTTAATGCTCCAAACACTTTGGAACAAGTAAGTGAACAGCTTCAGATAGCTTGGGACATGACACCTCAAGAGGCAAGAGACAATCTAATTTCCAACTTGTCCAGAAGAGTTGTTGAATGTATGAGAGAATGTATGAGTAGTTTTTGGGAATTACTATTTCTTTTATTAATACATTTTGTCCGATTTCTTTGAAAATTTAATCGATTGTTTCCCACAATGAGCTACACAAATTCACATAATTTCAAACATCTAGGTCTATTTCTTCTAAGTGGTGCAATATTTCTTGCGACGCAGTGTATATTTGTTTATGGAAGAACCATTTGAAATAAAACAAAAATTAATAAAACGACGTTTTGTTGCTTTTCGGTTAAATATTAATTTTCAACTAATTTTTAGTTTGTAAAAGAAACGAAAAGACAATGACTCAACCCTGTTGCCCTGTTGTAAGTCAAAAACCCCCCGTATATATTATTTCACCTTAACTTCTTTCACGGTTAAATGAAATCCTTTCGAAACACCCCTTGTAGAATGTAATAATTCCTCTTTAAAGTTTTTTGTTAATTCACAATTTCCCTTGCTTTTCTGCGTCCCTTGATAATTCATATTGACAATTTATGCAAAAATGGTCGTCCATTAACTATCTGAAGAGCCCACAGATCAACGTAAACGAATGATGAATTAATGTCCATCGCGTAATCCGCATGTCTCGTTGAACAACAATAATTCGTGTTTCTTTTTATTTATTTATCTTTTGTTGCCAAATTGTTATAAATCAATTAACAACTCGCTGCTTAATTGATTTTTTCTTTCGTCCATCTTCGCCTCCCATCCAACAAAACCGATCAAAGATTAAGCTCGTGTTATAATTGAGCAAACGATTTCCCATTAGATGAATTAACATAATTAATCCTAAACAGACACAATTTGAAGCATCAATATCGTAATCTGACAGGAGAGTAAGAAACCATTAAAATACCATCAGCGTGTCTTTTAACCAGCCGGTTTCTGCTCGTTTTCCAATCAATAATTCGATCCGTTCAATTACTCATTAACCTGTTCCTCGTAGACCGAAGAATTGTAATAAATGTGTCATTTTTAAATGTGCACGTTCGCCACAAAAATAAATAATAAAAGACGATTAATTTGCGTTTCTTTCGAACAGAAATCCGTTTGTAAAAAACGGTCACGTTCGTACCAATGGCATTGCCAATTGTTGATTAACAATTTCATTATGATACCCATTTACGTTCAATGATATTTTATGTTTAATTTTTTTTTTTTTTTTGAGAAACGAGCATGAATTAATCCTTTTTGTCTGCTGACGGGAGCATTTTTTTTTTGTATTGTCACTTTGATTGTTAATTGTCCATCGCTGCTGCATACAAAAAGTTCCTCCTAATTCGAGTCGCTTGTTCTTCTCGTACTGGCGCATCGTAAACAATTAACATGTTCTACGAAGAATGTGATTATGACGATTATTGCTGCTTCGAATTCGCCAAACAATTGTACGAATTTGAATAAATTTACATTCTTTTTGAATCGTCGTCGTCGTTTGAAACGGAATTTGCAAAGAAGAAAGAACGCGTTCAATAATAGAAACAATCATAACAACATCGACGGCGCAAACGTACAATAAATTCGTCGGCAAATCGCTTAATTGTTAAGATTATTCGTCTGAAATAATAATTTCCTAATAATTAAGGTGTTTTCGAACTTTAGCATTCGACGGGACGGAGGAGGAATTTTGTGCGATAAAAATGAAAAAAATTGGAAACGCGTCGATTTAGTTGAACAATTAAATTCTAATTTGATTATCGCACGGTATAAGTATCGCGTTAGTTTAATTATAATGACGATGATTTAAGATTTTTCTTTTTAAAATAAACCTTCCTGAATGTATGCAAAGTATTGATTTCCAATCCACACCCTGTATAGGCAATATACCAGGGTGAGATGAAAAAATAGACGCCTAGAATTATAAAAGATGTCAAAAAGTTTTATTAAATAGTTTGCATTGAGCTGTTTGTAGGTTAGACTTAGTTTTATTTCTTCTATTATTCTGTTGCTGCCAATGCGATAGCTAAATATTACTGTCTGATGCGCTCCTTTCGCCCGACTTGGCAACTTCGGATTTCAATTGATTCCAAAACCACAAAATCTTCGTGCTGATAAACATATTCTTCAGATTTTGAGGTTATAATAACCGCAACACAAATGCGTATTTTGAAGAGAAATCTATCAGAACTGTAATTGGAGTCAATTTAATGGGTTGACTATAATAACCGATTGCTTTTTTGTCTTCTTACTTTCACCGCCTATTTTCCGTCTCACCCTCGTAACTTGTCCATTTATTGAGTTCGCATTGAATGGTACTTTAAAAGCATTATTAGTGTCTTGATAATTTATTATTACTATTATCTTAGATGATAATAATCCTCGCATATGTCAGTTTACTCGCAAACGTCAGAAGGCTTCATGTTGGCAACAAATATCCCTGATATTTTGAGGTTAAACCCAAGCATAAAGGCCTATGATAAAAAGAACTCTTGAGACAAGCGTGCAGATATAAATGGGGATCAAGTCAGAAGAAAAAATCCTTTAGTCTACAGTTTTTCGTTGTTTTCATACTTTGGCCGGCTATTTTCCGTCTCACCCTCGTACTTTGTCATTGATTCGTTTCGCATGAATTATCTCAAAGTCATTATTAGTTTCTTGATTATTTATTACACTATATGTATAGATTTTTAAATCTGCATCTATCTCAGTTGATTCGGAAATGTCAAAGTGCTTCAAATATCCCTGAAATGTTGGGGTTAAAACCAAGCATAAAGGCCTGTGATAAAAAGAGAACTCTTGAGACAAGCGTGCAGATATAAAGAAATGGGGATCATATCAGAAGAAGAAATCCTTTAATCTACATTTTTTTGGTTTTCTTGTTTTGGTCGGTTATTTTTCGTGCCACCCCCGTATCTTATCATTGATTGGTTTCGCCTGAAATATCTCAAAGTCATCATTAGTTTCTCGATTATTAATTACGCTACACCTATAGATGGATGCTACTGATTAGTAAAAGAAACCGCAAACCATTTGTTTGGTCCTCTTCATTTGACAGTCATCTTTTTCGTTTTACCTTTCATTCCTTTTTTTTTTTTCATTTTACAATCATTCTTGTTTCGCATTCATCATCTACTTCTTTGCATCGAATCAAATTTCACAATAACCCACGGCCAAATTGAATTACGTTCTTAGAAAGAAGTGATTCGAATTGTAGCAATAATAATAATAATGACAATGAGGCATTTAATCGAGCAAACGATACCGGAATTTTTCGCAACTATTTTACATAAATCGTTTTTCCTTTTTTCTTCTTCTCGCATTAAGAATTAGCCTCGTCGATCGTCGTCTCCCCTGAACTTGATCATCATCAAGACTTTGTTATTACACTTTGCGAGAGAAAGTTCTTTGAACTTGATCCGTTGTTTGTTGTTATTAACACGAATAATAATAATTTGAACATTCGGTGACACGATTATTATTACTATTAATCGACTGACGAAGAAGGTCTTTAAACCTTTCGCTCATCGGTAAAACGTTTTTTTTTTTGCTTGGTTCTTCCTTCATTTGCATACGACAAAAGCGTATAACTGGAAGCGACGTTTATTTTTCCTGCATTTTCCAGTTGATAATGATGATGTGGCATCGTCGTCAACAAGTTTATGGCACAATAAAAATATTTGCACACCTTTATTTTTTGATTTTTGCGCTATTTCGACAATTTATTACACTTTTCTCGCTGTTTCGTTTTGTTTCGTCGAGGTTGTACGGGGAAACTTGAAACAATCGTATTACTACCCTGGAAGAAAAAACTGGTTTTGGTTGCAATGATTCGGTGCTATTCGATAAACAATTTGCACGCAGCGTATTAATTGTACAGGGTACGATCAAAATTCCGTACAATTACACATCCATCTTTCGATTCGCACATGTGACTGACAATAACTAATCAAAATCAAAAGTTAGTGTCAGAATTACACGAATTTTCCAGAGGAGAATTGGCAATACTTTTATCGGGCCCTGTATATAGTTTTTTTTAATATGAAATTCTTTATTTTTTAAAAATTAATTTAAAAAACGAAAACAAGTTCTGTGTTCTTTAGTAATTTATTTGAAAAATTAATTATCTCTGAATCTGAAAACGTATCTGTTACATTGCACAATCAATTACAAATTAGAGATTTGAAGCTTGTTCAAGTGCAAAGTAGCAGAAAACCTCATATAAAGGAGAATAATTATAAATTTTCAAAATAGCCAAAAGGATTTTGTCACTAATCTGTGAAGATAATTAAAATATTTGAAGATCACGTATAAATTTTAACTGATAAGCACATTCGTTTTCCTATCTTGTTTTCTTTTTAATTTAGATAAAAACGTTGATAAAATAAAAAGTAAAAACGAAACGCAGTCTATTTTTGTCTGTTATTTCGTAATTAACGTTCGGTGATTAATAAATTCACTTTTACAATCAATAAACAAAAAGTTTCGCATGAATTATTATTGGCATTGATTATCTAATCTGAGAGCTATTTTTGCTTTTTTTGCAGTCGATATTAAAATTAGGCCAAGTGCAACTTTTTGCTCTTTCGCGTTCATTCTACTGCTAAACAATTAATTTCTTTACTAGTTGATGCGCTAAAAATTCGCAATTTTTTATTAATACGTTCATCAAACTCGTTTTACAATCATTTTTTGCATTCCATTTCGAATAGAAATTCGCATTAATATTCCATTTTTAGCATCATTCATGTATAAAAAGAAACATATTTCGAAAATAATTCCATCAATTTAATTTACCAAAGGAGAGAATTAATTACAAGATGATTCGTCATCTGTCTTGTAGTTTGGCTTTGTTTGGATTTGTTTGATATCGAACTTTTCGACTTCAGCAAGATTTGATGGTACCATCGTAAAGGGCAGAAAATTATCATTATTTCAACAGAAGACAAATGAACATTAATTAGTTATTGCAAATCAAAATTATTGCTCCTAATGCGTTAAACATGACTCAAATCCTTAGATACGATAACAAAAGTGAACGGTGATTTATCATGAACGTGATCAAGGCCAAGAGTACAATTCACATTCGGAAACATATTGATAAACATTAAACAATTTGAATGTTCTTGTATGTTTTCTGTTCCATAAATAAGTTTAGGTAAATATTTGCGAAATTTCTCACCAAAAAGAAAACCCAATTTTAAATATTTACACGTTCAAATGAGCGAATATCCGCAAATATCGTAAATTTCTATAGATTTCCCCATCGACATTATTCTCAGTCCAATCGACGGTGATAAGATAACATTAGTTTCGACAATTGATTACAGTGCTTCGTTTAGCGACGATCGTGTGTGCGTTCCGTTAATTGAATCGATCTAATAGAATCGAATCGTGCAGATGGTACCGATGTTTCGTGATTAATTGATTATCGATCAAAATCGCTTTCTAATGGCTAATAAGGCGACACTTTTAATAACGATCTTCACGCTCTTGTTGCTCGCGAATGGACTGAATGGCATTAAGACACCGAGAATTCTAAATGGCACGTACGATACGTTATTTTCGGTAAATGTTGCCGTCGAAGAGGAACACACCTATTGGTTTGAAGCATTGCCGGTAAATTGATTATTTAAATAACAAATTGTTTTGGCGATTTAAGTCCATGCTTTTTGCACAATGTTTTGCGGATACGCATACTTATTGAGCGATTTTTTTATTTGAATTTGGCTTTTAAACAATCATAAACATCTTTATCCAAAAAGTTCGAATAAGTTCACGTCAATTTCATCAAACCATCAAGTGATTCAAGAGAAAGAAACATTTTAGAATTGTATGGAAACTTTTGATGACTAACAATTGCTAACAATCTCTTTTTGCACTTATGCTTAAAGTGATTTTGAAATGTTTTAATTTAAATATTATTAGTGGTAATCCACTTCCAGCGGGAAGTTAATAATTTTTTTTTGGTCAAAAGTTGGAAATTATCACAGAAGAATTACAGTTAAATCTACCATGACGCACATAAAGTGATTTTATTTCATTTATTATCGGAAGATGGCCAAACATTACGTTGTCAGCACTTACGTTTGATTTGATTTTGATCGTGTCTGCTAATTTTAGTTTTAGCAAGTGCTTATAATATTTACACATTATTATCAGCTTTTGACAAAACAATATTTATTTGTGACGTATTTTTTTTGCAAATTTAGCCAAGAAAATTAGTTTCGCAATGCATTAAAATGCTGGAGTTGTCGACGAAACGATTATGACGTTTTTTGCAAATACATAGTTATTGAGTTTAGAGATAGTGATTTTTTAATTTGTTTTTTCCAAAAACTTTGGATAAGTTCTCGTAAATTTTATAAAACCATGAAGTGATCCAACAGAAATAAACATTTTAGAATCGCTGATAATTTCCTTTTGCACTTTTGCTTAAAGTGATTTTCAAATGTTTAGTAGTAATCCTCTTGCAGAGGGAAGTTTTAGCACCATGAGTTAATAATTTTTTTTTGGTCAAAAGTTGGAAATTATCACAGAAGAATTACAGTTAAATCTACCATGACGCACATAAAGTGATTTTATTTCATTTATTATCGGAAGATGGCCAAACATTACGTTGTCAGCACTTACGTTTGATTTGATTTTGATCGTGTCTGCTAATTTTAGTTTTAGCAAGTGCTTATAATATTTACACATTATTATCAGCTTTTGACAAAACAATATTTATTTGTGACGTATTTTTTTTGCAAATTTAGCCAAGAAAATTAGTTTCGCAATGCATTAAAATGCTGGAGTTGTCGACGAAACGATTATGACGTTTTTTGCAAATACATAGTTATTGAGTTTAGAGATAGTGATTTTTTAATTTGTTTTTTCCAAAAACTTTGGATAAGTTCTCGTAAATTTTATAAAACCATGAAGTGATCCAACAGAAATAAACATTTTAGAATCGCTGATAATTTCCTTTTGCACTTTTGCTTAAAGTGATTTTCAAATGTTTAGTAGTAATCCTCTTGCAGAGGGAAGTTTTAGCACCATGAGTTAATAATTTTTTTTTGTCAAAGGTTGGCAATTATCACAGAAGAATTACAGTTAAATCTACCATGACGCACATAAAGTGATTTTATTTCATTTATTATCGGAAGATGGCCAAACATTACGTTGTCAGCACTTACGTTTGATTTGATTTGATTTTGATCGTGTCTGCTAATTTTAGTTTTAGCAAGTGCTTATAATATTTATACATTATTATCAGCTTTTGACAAAACAATATTTATTTGTGACGTATTTTTTTTGCAAATTTAGCCAATAAGTTTTGTAATGGGTTAAAATGTTTCAATTGTCAAACAATCGATTATGATCTTTTTGCAAATACATACATTTATTGCGTGAGGTTTTATGTGAATTTAGATTTTTTAGAAGTTCGAATAAGTTCACGTCAATTTCATACAATCAAAAATGATTCAACAGAAATAAACATTTTAGAATTCCATGGTAAGTTTTGATGCCTAACAATTGCTGATAACTTCTTTTTGCACTTTTGCTGCTAACAAAATGATAATCCAATTGTTAAAAGTTATTTCGATTTTTTTTAAATCAAATATTATTAGTAGTAATCCTATCTTACCAATTGATTTTTATCGTATCTGCTAATTTTAGTTTTAGCGAGTATAATATTTGCACCTTATTATCAGCTTTTGACAAAACCAATGTTTATTTGTGACGTAATTTCTTTTTGCAAATTTAACCAAGAATATTAGTTTTGTAACGCATTAAAAGGCTGGAGTTGTCGCAGAAACGATTATCATTTTTCCGCATAAATTGGCAAAGCTTCGCAAATTTTAGTAGCACTGATAATTAAATTCGAATTGAATGCGATTGCTTTCTGTGAACCGTTATACCAATAAGTCTATCTGCCAATTACCAATTTATGAGGAAAGATCACATAAGTTGCCAACGTTTCCCCAATATTACTTTGGTAGCACTGAATATTTAAATTATTTCTGAAGCGAATCTATTTAATCTTGAATTGCACGTGAACATTAATTTGAGCAGGTACGCCAACTGTTCGTTAAAAAATCACAATCAATAATTGTATTTCCTGCTTCAAATCTACCGCCTGTTAATTGACATTTTGTTCAAGTGACATCTGACAGGCAAACGCTTTGAAAACCGTTTAACCGTCAGTACTACCACAGCAACATTTGAGGCTCGTTACCAACCCACACGTGAAAATTACAATCGCTTATTGGCTCGCGGTACAACCAACCCTAGAAATTTCTTTAAAAAAAAAACGGATTTTCATTGATTTCAGGGTAGCAATCCCTGTAGGATACATGCATGGGCCGAGCATACGATAAACGATTATCCGGTGATGATCGTGATCGAGCAAGAGAAACAGATCACGTCGTGGCAGCTACCGTTATTGGTCAACGCGAAAGACAAACTGTACACGTTCGGCAACACGTCGCGTACGCTATGTTACAGCAGTTTGGGCCATTACAACGCGTTCTATCGCAATCAATTGCGAAGTTCGCGGGAGGAGAACAAACGGTTCAGTCTCACGCTGTCGACGTTCTCGCCGACGCCGATCGCCGTCCAGTTCAAGGCGGTCGAATTCGATCGTTACAACATCGAGCCCGACGTCAATTACACGGTGGAAACGTCGCCCAGTCAACCGGTGTTTTACTATTACGCGTTCCCGCAAACGGACACGATCTACGAATCGGTTTTCATCGATATCGATTCCACGGACGATCATTGCGTGGTCGTTTCCATTCAGAAGAGTTTCGTAAGTATGGCCAAATTGGTTTTCTAACGATTGCATCATCAACTGGATGGTACGAGGGCGGTTTGATGTATAACTTGTTTCGTATTGTTATATGGTAGAGGGTAAGAAAAGATTTCGATGTAGTCATCTTTTCATCTTTTTAAGCGACAAATTGCATTTTGCAAGCAATTCCGGCAATAGTAAGTTCATTTAAATTGAAGTGTTTCGAGTGATTAACAAAGTGGATAAAATTGGAGTTCGAAATGTTATTCAATTCTGCGTTTTTTTTTTGTTTTTTTTTAATGGGGAAACAGCTAAGGAAATCCATAAACGAATTCTGTCCAAATTGGGCGACTCATGTTCTTGCTATGAAACCGTTTGTCTTTGGGTGAATGAAGGAGTTTATTTGTTTTGCATTATGAATTGCACACAAAAAAGCCTTGCGAAAGATGGGTGCCACGTTTCCCATTATTCAAATGCAAATGCAAAAACGAGCTTTCAGCCGAAACACGCAGCAAAGGATGCTCCAGCAGAGGCCATTAAATTAGCTCAATCGCAGTAAAAATCTGCTCACGAAACTCCAAACATTTCTGGCCGAAAGAGATTTGCTCAAAGTGATAGGCGATAAAGAGTGTAATTGAGTGTTATCAAGTTCTTAAGAAATCCATTTTTGCTAAAGAATCGGAAAGCTTGAGGGACACTGGCACAAGTGCTTTGGGCTTCGAAGGGACCAAATTGAAAAATTAGATAGTTGTTAAAGCCGACACTGTTGTCTGCCGTTTAATATATGCATCAAAGCAAGTTATTTATCAAACCACTCTCGTAGATCTGCTTCGTTCCCTTAAGCATGAATGGCTGTTAAAGTGAATTCGCTCAATTAAAAGGGATACTTCATCGAACGTATTAGCAACTCCTTACCGCTTCCTTTTCTGTTTAGAGATTTTGATCTGAATTAATAACGCTTTGAATTATTTGCTGCTTGCTACTTTCTTCTTGGTTGATCAAAATCACGAAACACTCGAAACATATTTGCAAAATGTACTGATTCTGCTCAAAATATGTCGTGAAACATTGTACGCCTTTCATTAAAATTCCAATTCTAAATTGAAGCTACTTCAAATTGACGTTTGGAAGGTTTTGCAGCATCCCACATATCTTCGGAACTGTTTAAGATAGAGAGTTGAACTGCTTTCAGTTCTGTTAAGCATGAAATGGGCGACAGTTTGCACTGCTTAAAGTTTATTAAAAGCTCTACTGACTTTGCTTTGTGGCCTGTTAAACATTGATATTTTCAAAGGTGCTTAACCTCATCTTTTTAAATAGGACCATATAATTTTTATTATCGCATGAGATGGGTAAGCTCATTCGTTTTCGATCCTATGAAGTTAATATTGAGTATCTTGTGGACGGTTTTCGAGTGGTTCCCATTTAATTGAGCTTTTGTGCCATATGCAGGGTGTCCCAAAAGTACGGGCTCAGAGGATTATGACCAAACTGTTGACGCTAGAGGAGAAAGTTTCAGATCAAAAAGTTTTCTCTCAGGAAGCGCTACAATGTAAAAATATTTTCAAAGATGCCGCACTTCCGGATATACGCGGAACTGCTTCCAACTTTCTTATTTTAAATCGAATTATATCTATTTTATGGCTTTTTTAGATTTCTCATCGAATTTTAAATGGGGTTTATTTAAGCAATCACATGCCTCAGATGCAACATTTCAGAATTATTTCAGTGCTTTTCCGAAAAATGTCATTTGGAAGGTCGTGGAAAATAGCATATATCTCCGGAACTATTTGAGATAGAGAGTTGAACTTTTTCTACTTCTTCTGAGTATGAAATGACGACGACTTTGATCTGCCTGCATTTAAGTTAAAGTGTTGGTGACTGCAATTTGTGGCCTCTTAAAGTTTATTTTAATTATTCGCTTTCGATCTTGTTCAGGTAACATGGGGTCAATTCTTGATAGTTTTCGAGTTCTATACAATTCCTTACATTTATATAAGATTTTTCCACGTTTTCTAAATTACATTAGAAACAATGAGGAAATTGAAGAAAACTGAAATTATTATTAGGTATTTGTTTTAAATTGGACAAAGTTTTATTTATTTTCATAAGAAAAATTACATTGAAGTGTATAATTTTTTGAATTTATTAAGTAACGTTTTAATGAATAATTGGAAGAGCAACTTAAAAAATTGTAAACCTAACCCAAATATATTTGATTTTCAATTGTTTTTGCTGTTATTTGGATTATTACAGCATTAAGAGCACAAATAATACACAAGATATCAATTAATTGGTAATAACTCGAAAACCGCCAACAATAGACCCAATAATACCTTAATATGATCGAAAGAGAATCATTTTCTGCATCTAATGTCATAATAAAGAATATATGGTTCCCTTTAAAGAAAATGAGGTTATACACATTTGAAAATGTGAAAGTTTAATAAGTCACAAACCAAAGCCAGTTCCACTTGTAATTAACTTTAAGCAGTGGTAACTATTCGACATTTCTTGCTTAAAAGAACTAAAAGAAGTTCAACTCTCTACCCTTAAAAAGTGCTAGAGAAATATGCAATTTTCAACGATCTTTCAAATGATATTTTTCGGAAAATCACTGAAATAACTCCATCCTACGCATTTGATTATCGCAATAGACTCTCCAAGAATTCGACGAGGCATCCAAAAATGCCCTAAAAATGAATCCATTCCATTTAAAATAACGGCACAACTACTAGTTTCCGGTTTCCGGAAGTGCGCCATCTTGCAACATATTTTTACGTTGTTGTACTAACTCAGAGAAAACTTTCTTTATCTAAAACATTTTTCTGTAAACTCAAACGTTTGGGCGTAATCCTCCGAGTCCGCACTATTGGGACAACCTGTATATTAACAGTTCGGGAGAATTGCAATTTCATGCAGAATTCCGCGAAAATACTATACCGTGTGTGCTCGATTGCAGTTAGCAATTAAAACACGCGACGCTTTTCCATTGTTTCCAGTGTCCGGTGAGGGAGATGAGCGACGACATCACGTACGAGGGCGAGTATCTGACGATGACGCGAAAGGGCGGCCTATACACGAGCGTAATGTTGCAACAACAAAAAAAAAACAAATCCGCACGGTCTCAAATTGCAAAACAAAAAAAAAAACTGCTTCTTTGTTCCATATTCTCGCTCCCTCGCCACGCGTGTATAGAGACGATCGTATCCGGACGGTTTCTTCTTGGTGTTCGTCGTCCGCCCGGACAATTACGATTGTTCCGCACAGAATTCGCTCATCTCGCTGTCGACGCTCGCGAAATCGTTGCGGCAACAGACGAGACGCTCGCGACTCCGCTTCAAAGTGACGAAGGGCATCGACGACAAGGATTTCGTGCGCGCAATTATGGCCGTGTTCGGTGCGTACGTCGGGTTCTCGTCATTGATCGGCCTCCTCACATTCGTCGTCTACAAGTACAAGAACTGGCACCGGAGCGACGCGGTGGACACGAGCATCGAGATACCGCGGACGGACGTCAAACAGTTGCTCGGCTGTAAGGAGGACGACGTGAAACTGGTGGCGTTGGACACGAAGCCGCAGAACGATCGGAAAGCGTCCAATTATTGCTATCACATTTCGAATATCGGGCTCTTTTACGGGATACCCGTCGTACAACTGATGGTCACCTATCAGAGGGTAAGCGGTGAATGAATTTCGCAGGTATTCGCAACGGCTGTCCGTCGAGCAAAACTTCTGTTTTGGCACACGTGCTAATTTGCTTTATGCCTTTTCCCATATCCTATTCAGCTAGATTATGAATTGTGTGAAAATTACTATTAGGTCGGTGCATAATTATCCGCCGTTTTTGAAAGCTATTTTTTAAGTAGTTCGCAACAAAACAATATATCGTAAAGATAATCAACTTTTTAATAAAGGTCCAAATTATCGTCCATTTTAATTGAGCTTAAAAGAGCTAAAGATTCCCTTACCAAGTAAATAAATTTTTCCTACATTTTACCAGTTTTTCAACGAACGATTTGTGTGGTGATCTGTGCGAATATTTTTACTTTGTGACCGATGTAAGGGCATGTAAATTTGCAAAGTTTTAGCTCTTTTGTACACGTGGAATTGGCCATCTAGCAAGCAAATAGAAGGCTGCAATTGAAATGGATGATAATTTGGACTTTTGTTAATCCGATAATGGTGCTTCCGATAAATTTTTGTGTTGGAAACTGCCTAAAAAATTGCTTTAAAAACGGCGGATAGTTATGCACCGACCTAATAGTAATTTTGATGGCGAGTAATGGAATTTGAGGGAAGCTTAAGGAAACTTCAGGTGATATATGGATGAATTGTAAAGAAAATGAAACTCGATCAATTTAAATTACATCTGTGAAAATTCGTGAAAATCAAACGAACTTCAACGACCCTTATTGCAGCTTCACATATTTGTATTGAGAATGAGATATTGCCTTCAACGTTAAGAGAAAGTGAGGACATTTTGATAGAGGTTGAAGCAAACTGAAAAATAATAGAATTTCATGAAAAAAGAAAAATAGAGAGTTGATGAAATTTCGATTCAAATAAACGAAGATTAAAGGAGTTAAAATGAAATTTAATTGAATTCAGTGTTAAATGTTAATGAAATTTAAAGAGAAGTTCGACAATGGTTAATTTAAAATGCAAGAGTAGAATTGAAAATTCACGCAAATTTAGAGAATTTTAATATAAATCGAGGAATTAAAGGAACTTTGATTAAAATTAAACAAGTTACAGAGAAAATCATTAGAAGTCGCAGAAATCTATAGAAATTCTAACGAACATTTTAAATTAGGAAAATTTCAATAACCATTAATAAAATTTAGGGGGTTGGTGAAATTTGAACGGATTCAAATGAGAATTGGATGCTTAGCTAAAAATTAAAAGGGTAATTGTGATAAACTTTGGTGATAAGGAATCTTAATAAAAATTTTAAAAAATCATAGAGAAACTTACAAAATTGAAGTTTCCATGAAAATTAAAAGAAATGCACTGAAACTCAATTAAATTAGGAAAATTTTAATTTAATAACTGAAATTCGACGACTATTAATGAAATTTTGAGGAAATTGCAATGAAAATTTAACCTTCCGCGAAAGAACGGGAAATTTTCATTTAAATAGTAGATTTTGATGAACATATAGATCATATTGCAATCAAAATCAACTAAAGTCGAGGGAATTTTGATAATATAAAAATTGTAGGAATTGCTATTAAAATAAATTAATATCGTTGGAATTTTGGTGGAAACCAATCAAAATGCAATCAATTGTCAAGCAAATTAAGAATAATTCGCAGAGAATCAATAAAAAATGCAGGAGTAGTTGTTAAAATATAAATGATTATTGCGAAAGTTTCGAGGGAAACTAATGAAAATGGAGTGAAGTTACAAGAAAATACGATGAAAATTAAGCAAAATCAGAGGAATTACGATTAAAATTAACGAGTATTAACATAAATTAAAATTCAGTCGATTTTGAAGTGTCATAATGTAAAGAACTTATCTGAAAGTAAATGAAACTTAATATTATAAAATTGCTATGAAAATTTAGGAAATTTCCATGAAACCCTTCGCAACTCCTTAAAATTAAACTTTTTTAAACTTACGTTGTAACAATTGTTCGATCATCGAACTATGTATATACGAATCTAAGTGAAATAAACGACTGTGGAAACTCTGCAAATTCTATCGAGTGACAACAAAAAGGTTTGAGCACAAATCTATGTCAAATTAATAAAACCAATCCGAACTTTATGTTGTCACATTTCTGGCAAATTAGTAATAAACATAAAAACGTGTAAAGTAACACCGATCCGGCTCGAAGGACCAATGTTAGTTCGGTTCGAAGGACCAATGTTAGTGTGGCTCGAAGGACCAATGTTTGTCCGGCTCTAAGGACCGATGTTAATTCGGCTCGAAGGACCAATGCTAATTCGGCTCGACGGACCCATGTTAATCCGTCTCTAAGGACCAATGTTAATCCGGCTCAAATGACCACTGTTAATGTACACGTTTTTATACTTATTATTAATTTGTGCTTGTTGTTGTCACTCGATAGAATTTGCCTAGTTGACATTCCTGTTGTAGGAATTTACCAGACATGCAACATTCTGACAAATTGTGAAACTTTATTACCTACACCAGTACATAATTCGATGATCGAACAACATTCAATTACCTATTTCGTTTTATGTTGTGTTCCTATCACATTCGCTTGCTATTGGCCATTAGCGAATCTTCTTCCATTCAAGTTAATCGACATCGATTTGCAGGCAGTGCAAAAGTCCGGCAACCAAGACATTTGTTATCACAATTTCGCGTGCGCCCATCCGGTATTGGGGATCGACGATTTCAATCACATTTACTCGAACATCGGCTACATCATGATGGGCATCTTGTTCATCCTCCTCGTGACGGCAAAGAAATATACGACCGTCTGCGCGCCGGTAACAATTCTTAGATTGTCGAAGAATTATCAACTTGAAATTAACATTCTCGATTCTTCAGCACGACGGTATCCCGAAATATTACGGCCTCTTCTACGCGATGGGCGTCGGCTTAATGTTGGAAGGTCTCCTATCCTGTTGCTATCACGTTTGCCCAAATCAGATGAACTTTCAATTTGGTACGTCGAAAGGAACGGATGGCGTGAGTGTTGATATGGAGATTTCATTTCTCTCTGTTTTCAGATACGAGCTTCATGTACACGATGGCAATTTTAATTATCGTCAAACTCTATCAGAGTCGTCATCCGGACCTGAATGCTACGGCTTATGCTGCGTTCACGATCCTAGGGATCGCCGTATTTCTGGCAATGATCGGCATCATCACCAGTTCGATCGTCGTACTCGTATTATTCATCGTTTCCTATTTCACCTTGTGCCTTTACGTATCGTTCAAGATTTATTTCTTCGGGCAAGTCCTACAAACGCTTATCGACGTTTATAGGAGCATCGCGGATAGGGACGCGGACGTCAGCATTTTGCAAATCTTGAAACCGTTACGCAAACGTACGTACATTTTAGATTAGGTCGATGCGAAAGTATGCGCAGTGTTTAAAGGAAAAGTGTCACAAACTTCAAGGGGTCATAATATGGCCTAAGGTAAGCAGAAAAGTCTCAACATGGTTTGGGAAATACGGAGGATTACTTCTTCTTGTAGCATAACTCGTCTACTTCCCTTTTCATTCACGAAACTGGCATGCTCGCGTCGTAATTAACAGAGCTTTTGCTCATACAAAGAGCTTGTAGTTGATGTTAGTTCTTAATGTCAATTTTACGAATTTTCGCTCTCTTTTTGCTCTAAGTTTTGAATTAGCCGACATGTATTTTATGGATGGTTGTGCCAATGACAAATGCCAGAGAAGCGCTACGTCATCATGCTGAAGATTATCCCAATCACTACATTTCTTCAGGTCGTCTTCTTAGAGAACATATGCACAGAACTTTTAAAGAAAGATGGTTGCAAAATTTGCAAAATCGCCAGATTTGAACCCTCTAGATTTGCTTCTTCGGAAGGATTTGCAAAGTTTAGTGTATCCTTCGTTTGGAAACTGAAACAACGAATAGGTCAAAGACGCCACCGAATTCAAACCAATGCTTGATTGCCAACGATTTTCCGAAAGAGTTCGAAGGTCCTTGCGGCAAAGACTACGGCTGTCTTCAAACCGAAGGAGGGCACTTTGAACATCTTTTTAGAGTTATTCTTCCTTTGTTCTTAGTTTGCTTTATTTGTACCTAATCGTAAATATTATGACATAAAAGTTGCGAAATGTTTCCTATATCCGAAACCGTCCATTTCCGGCTTCATGTTCATTAAGACTTTTCTCTCATCTTGGGCTATGTTATCACCCATTTAAAGTTTGTGGCACTTTTTTAGGCACCCTGTATAGTGATGGCAATTCAAGCAAACTTCATGTTTCCTCCTTAAGCATTTCCCCAGTTTTCTCGCCCAAGACATATTAATCAAAAGCAATTATTCGATCATACATTTTAAATGATCTAGCTTTAACTTCAGAACAGCAAATAATTTGAGTCAATATAATATCATTGTGCTGTTTTCACACAAGTTGGCAACCCTTGCAGAGAAGTCGTACCGAAGAAAAAACTGCTTTCCGCGTTGCATAGCAAATTTTCTTCGATTTAGTGTCACTTGCATCCCCCACAGCGCTCCACGATTGGCCAATTTAAAAAGGGAAACCATTTTCATGACACTAGAGGGATGAAGGTATTGGTATCGCAGCTTTGGAAAGTAATTGTTTTTTCGATAAACTTTTGCGCTCACGATTCACACTATTTCTTGTGACTTAATTTTAAATGACGCGCCTGTGATAATCGTCAATTAAGTATTTGGCTGCCAACTTTATGAAAACAAATCATTAATTGATTCCTCCCCTCAACAAGGCACTCAAACTCGAGTTTTTTCATTTAGAATATTGTTAATTATAATTTTGTGTCGTGTTATGGCAAATTTCAAAGTAAGCATAAACGATTTTTTTAGGCCAATTCATCATACTGATACTGGCGAATATAATCAATTATACGATAGCCGGGGTTTGCATCTACTATTATCCGGCGATCATCGACTTCGGAACGTACCTCTTGATAATACTCATGAGCAATGCCGTTTTGTACATGATCTTCTATATCGGAATGAAAGTACGTATATCAATTTGAAGCAAACTGTTTCGCGAAATAACATTTGCAAACTTCTCCAACCTCCAGTTCCACTACAAGGAGAGATTATGTGCAGAGGCGATCATTTACGCCATATTGACGCTATGCACCTGGTTACCATCGGCGTATTTCTTCTTCGACGCATCCACATTATGGACGGTTAATATTTCTTTCGATTCGTATCCGCCGAAAGTTTAAACTTTTGTTTGTTTTCTCTCTCTCTCTCTCTCCGTAGGTGAGCCCCGCCGAATCGCGACAAATGAACACCGAGTGCATATTATTGAAATTCTACGACGGTCACGACGTATGGCACATGTTGAGCGCACTTGCACTGTTCTTCAGCTTCATGCTACTGTTAACCGTCGACGACAATCTCAATGACAAACATAAGGTCGACATACACGTATTTTGAATTTAATTAATCATCCCTTACTTGATTGACTGTGAGTCAAAATGTATTTAATTCGGATCGGTGCTTTAAATAAACGGAAACCGAAAGTTTTACGTAACCGGAGACATTTCGTTTCTTCTTCTTCTTCTCGTGCATAAGCCATTCAAATCCAGATCGGTTATGAATTTAAAAAAAAAATTGACAATTTTTCCGTAACAATTCGATAAATATAGATTGCGAAACGTCGAAAACATGCGTTTTATTATACAATTAAATGGTAAATAAATCGAGCGAGCGAGCGTTCTTCTTACAACCCTCAGTCGGTTGCTGTGTCAATCAAGCGAATGGGTATTTAAGAATGAGCGCGTTCGCATTGCGATTCAGTCCGCAGTATCATCGTACGGTTGACGATTATGGGGTAAGTGAGGAATCGATTTGTTTGTTTGATTTTTTTTTTCGTTTTAAGTAATTACTTGTTGAAAAGAATTTTAATGATGAAGGGACTAATGTTTTAAGGAAAACTGGCCACAGGATGCGCACTAGCAGTTTCGTCGTGCTTCTTTGGTTTATATTGGCTCTGCTACCGATCGGCAAACCGTTTCCCACCGACGAAGACGAATTCGTGGATGTAAGTAGGCAATCGGATAATAATCTCGTAAGGGGGCAGAAAACATAGATTTTGCAATCAGTGCTAATGCTAATTTACTCTAACAATAACAATAATTTTACACTGTCCGAAAAAAAAATGCAGTTTTTGAGTTTTCCGATAAAGTTTGTTACAAAGAGTAAAAGTGGTGAACATTATTATTTTACTTGTTGTCTGGACCATCATTCTTAAACGAATCGTCTTCTTAAACAGGGTTTATTCTTTACGCTGACAGTTTAAGTATTTTTATCGAGAATAATGCTGAATTGTTAGTTTTCAAGTAACATTGTTCCTTTCTTTTGTTGTAATCTTTGCCTGATGACAGTAAAATGCTTCTGTTCAAACCAAACAAATTGCTAATAATAATTCCAAAGACGAAACACTGTAAAGGGTAGTGAGGCATAGGTTTTAAAAATATGAATTGATTTTATATCTCAACCAAACAACGGGTCACTTCCACCACCCTCTTCAGCCCCACAAAGACTATAAGTGCATTAGAAGAAGTTCCCAATCAATTACAAAACGTAAAACAGCTAAGAAAAGTTCCATCATTTAGCACAAATAATGTAAGTAAAAGCACGTTCACGGCCAAGTCTTGAGTCGACATTTCGTTTAGGCATCCCGAATCGCAACATGGTGTGAATTGAATCTCGAGAGCAAAATCTCATTGACGATTTATTTTGGTTGCTGCTGATTAATTCACGCACTTTCTCAATGTTATTTTCGTTGCTGCTGTTGTTAATCTGCTCGATCGATGATCATCCTTAATGCCTTCGCGATTCTATCTATACGTCACTTGTACGAGAAGCATGATCATAACCACGAGCATGTTCCATCATTTGCAGTTATCGTAGTAAATGGTTTTCCAAGTTTAAAACAGAATTTAAATGTTGCGCTATCATTTTCTTTGCGATAATCGAAACCGCGAAATTTTTATCGTGCAGCAACAATAAATTTATTGCTTTCCACAATTCAACAGAATTCATGCTGGTGAATCGAACGTGCGTCATTCTGCAGTAATACAACGTCAAAATCACACACCGTCAGACAAACGAAGGAAATATTCTTCCTAATCCAATCTATCGGTTGGACTTGTGTAACATCCGATTGCCATCTATTCCAAGCATTGGCAAAATTCATTCGCTAACGTCACTTCCGCTTTTTCATCTTGTGTACAATAGTTGCTTTCGATACACTAAATCTGGACGATGCTTCGACAATTTCGCATTCATTCTTTTCAATTGCTTGCCGTAATGTTTGGAAGTGGTCAAAAATCCATGCGGGAAGAAATTCGCAGATCACGCCTTCGTAGCTCCCAAAAGAGGTTTTCACTTGATATTACTTCTTGCGACCACTGGAAACGTTCACCAACTGAACTAGGATTAGTACTATTTGACAAACTGCCATTTATTGACTTCCTATGGAACTGTTGGCTATTTACTTATCGCAATAAACATTAGACATCGATTAACAATTACTAACATGTGAATTCTATTAAAGATGTGCAGAATCTACTACTTTGTAGTTGGATGCTTTTGAAAATCGAATACCTTTACGGCCTTTCAACAAGGAAATTATGCTGTACTAAATGAAAAGAGAAGAAATCAGAGGAAAACAGTTCATTGTGGCTCAGAAATACTCAGGTCCAGTTTTGCGACACGCCTGTGCTACTACAAAGATTGTGGTCAAAATTAAGTTTTTGATCGGCAAAAAAGCATACGAATACATTTCGATTGGGGCTGCAAATGCGTCCATTCCTAGTTTTTTTTATTAAAGTTCCCCCATTTGTTGCAAGTATTTTCATTATGCCATTTTAGCGTTTCTTAAGAAATTCTGATTCAATTTGACACTATTTGCAGACGTGCAATGGAACTCTTACAGTTATTGCTTACGAACGTAAACTTATTTAAAAGGGGCATCAATTGATGAAGAATTCATTAACGCATCATTTTTCTAACGTTGATTTCAGTATCGTAACGTCGGAGCGAATCATTTGGCTTCGTGGATCCTCTCGCAGATCAAGCACAACGGAATCGCGCAACCGTCGATCGTACCGTTCGGCATTCCGTTGATGAACGATAAGCGAAATTCGGAATTGACCAGTTCAATTATGGGCATACCGCGGACGATGATCGACAACGGGAAAAAGTGATCGGATCATTGATAAACATAACAATTATTATGAAACATGTTGCGTGTGTTCGATGTTAAATGTTCAACTGTAAACGATCCAGCAATTCCAATTTGTTTCAGTAAACGATTTAAGCTGCTATGCTCCGTAGTTCTTAAATTAAAAAGCGAAAATCTTAAGTCTGCTACCAGAGTGAATGGGTGGTTAAGTCGAATTTTCGCCCTTTCCAGAGGAGGACTTACAAAGCTTTAATTTAGGGGTTGGCAATAACAAAACAATTTCCTTACAATTATATATGTTTAATGTTAAGCCAATCTTGTTCGTGTTGGGAGACACGATTAAAGCTATTTACATTCCCTATTTGTACAACGATTTCAAAACTTGAGACTGAATCCGCCGCCCATCTGAAGGCGGCGCGTCTCAGCCGCGGTTATTCCGATCCTAAAACCGATGCCGTCGTCTTCGCCATCGCCCTAAAACGAAACAAAAGCTTAAAATCCATACAATTCGAATTATTCCATAACCCAACTTACGAGTTGCTTATATTCGCCGCCGCCGGAAGGCGGTTTCGGACTGGCCGCTAGTGCCCTCCTGTGGCCCAATTCGCTCTTCGCCGGCCACGTCGGAAACATTGCCGGATCGATAGGTAACGGCATCTCTTTGAAATACGGATTGTCCAGCGCCTTTTCGGCCGTTAGTCGCTTCGTCGGATCGTACGTTAGGAAACCGGTCAACAGGGCCAGTCCTAATTCCGACAACATGCTGAATTTCGATCGCAGATTCGACACGGGATAATCGTTGAATTTCATCTTTTGCACCGCCGGCAATTTGCCGAATCCGCTCCATATGTGCTCGTTGGGCGTGCCCAGTTCTTTGAACACGCGATTCAATTGATCCACCTCGGACTTGCCCGGGAACAACGCGTTCATCAGCAACAATTCGGCGAAAATACAACCGACCGACCACATATCGATCGGCGTCGAATATTCTTTCGTGCACAGCAGCAATTCGGGCGCCCTGTACCACAACGTGACGACGATCGGCGTGTACGCTTTCAACGGCGATCCGTATTCGCGGGCCAATCCGAAATCGCCCACCTTCAAGATGCCCTTGTGCGACAGCAACAAATTCGACGTTTTCAAATCTCTGTGCAATATCCAATTGTCGTGTAGGTGCGCAACGGCCGAGAGTAATTGTCGCAACAAACACTTCACCTCGCCCGGCATGAACATTTGCTTCTTGTGTCGCATCGTTTCCATCAACGACTTCAAATCGTGCTCGACGTAATCCATGACGATGAAAATCTTGTCCATGTTACTGCCGACTACTATCTCGCGCACGGTCACAATGTTCGGGTGTTGCCCTTTCAACAACGTGTTGATCTCTCGCAACGACGTTATCGGGAAACCTTCCTTTTCCTTTTCCATTTTCAACCGTTTGAGTGCGACAATCTCCTCGGTCCTCTTATCCCTAGCCCTGTACACCACGCCGTACGTCCCTTCTTCGATCTTGTTCAAACACTGAAACTCCTCCACGGACCTACAGCCCTGTATCGCGGGATAATAGGGCGGCAAGTCTTCGTCGATCTTCGGCGTTTCCGGCTCGTCCGCATTCGACGCCGCGTTCATTTCCGTCTGATCGTTGGCGACCTCTTCTTCGCGCTCCTCGTCCTCCTCCTCCTCCTCCTCCTCGACGCTCTCGTTGTTCAGCCGTTTCGGCGATTGCGACAGAGAACGCGATTGCGTCACGGACCGTTCGCTGCTGACGCTGCGCGAACGCGATTTGTGCTCGCTGATCGGCGACGGTTCGCGCGATCTGTCGCTGCTGGCGTTCGAGCGCTCGCTCAACTGCGACTCGGTGCTGCTGTCGCGATCGCTCGCTTCGCTGCGGCGCTCTTCGTAATCGGAGCCCATCATCTCGTCGTCAGTGTTATCGGAGACTGTGACGACCACGTTGAAATCGTCCGTTTTCATACGCTTATTGGTCACGTTGTCTTCGGCCAATTTGCGCTTGGCTTGTTTCTCTTGGTGTCGGCGTTGCCGTTGCAATCGGCTTTCCTCCTTCTGCCGCGCCATTTCCCTCTCTGAAACAAACAATTCGATTGTGTAAACAATATCGACGATCGATGAAGCGGAAGGTTTCCGGTTAACCGGCGTACCGGCTTCTAATAGTTTGACCCGTCGCAGTTCCTGTTCGATTCGCTCCTCGTCGACGATCATCTTCTCGTTGTCCTTGTACTTATTTGCGTCCTCCTTCCTGCCGGCGCCGTGCCGTCTCTCGTCGCCCGTGCTAATATCGATGATCTCCTTCACCAGCATGCCGGCGGTGCCCTGAAACGCCGTATCAATTGCATCGTCCTTCGCGCGTCTCTCCTTATGCGCATCACTTTTATCCGGCCGATAAACAACGTCCTCTTTAATTGACCTTTTGCTAATTAGTCGCTCGCGCAAATCTTGTAACGTTTTATCACCTCTATCCTTTCGATTACTATCGTCCTCGTACTTGTCCCGTCTGTGCTTTTCGAGCTCGCGCGTATACGCGAATCGCACTTCGCGACTTTGCTTCATCAACTTCCGCTCGTCGAACTTCCGCATGTCGGAGTGCCGGCCGCTGCCGCTGCCGGCGCTACTGCTGCCGCCGCCGCCGCGCATCATCTCCTCCTTTCGTTCCCGATAGCCTCGTTCGCTCAAATACTGTAACTCGCCGAATGATTCTTTATAGCTCGCCTCGTACGCCTGTTTCTCTTTATAGTAACGCTCTTTCTCGCGCTGATAGTGCTCGCGGTCGCGTTGCTTGTCGCGGTGATGCTTCGATCGGTGCGAATGGCTTCGCTCGTCGCCGTGTCGATCGGATTTCTTATGATGGCTCTTGCTTTGATGCATACCGTGTTTCTTCATTCTCTGCGACGACACATGTGCCTGTGGCGGCTTTATGTCTAACGAATCGACGGTTTCTTGGTCGTCCTCCGATATACTGTAACGTTAAAAAATTAATCTTGAATAATGGCAATCCACGATACGATCATTTTCGGTTCGTTTAATTATTATCGTGCATAATAATCGAGCAATTATTCGTACATGTTCCATAATTGTGTGGGATAATGCAATCAGCAAAATAATGAAATGGAAAAAATCGATTCTCTCAAGTGAGCATTAACACATCAGAGGTAAAAACTAACCTGTATTCACCGATTTCGTGTTTTTGATTAATATCAGGACTTTGCCTTAATTCGCCATCCTCGCTTTGTTCGTCCGAACTATTGTTAGACATTTTACATGAAATGCTAAATGTTTAAAATTAAGAAACATAAAGGTTTTAATAAAGAAAAATACAAATTTCACAAAACTACCACAATTCGTTCCAAACAACAATTGAAAAATAATAATGAAGCATCCGTGTGAAGTGAGCAATTTACGAGATAAGCAAACAACTTCACATTTGTAAATGTAATGTCATTCCTCTTCCAACATATTCAATTCTGATAATATATGCGTATGGTGTGAAATTAAATTGTTTAATTGTGAATGAAATAAATCATAAATTGGAACGATTTACCCAGATTTTTCTTCATTTAATCAAATTATATTGATTGTGTCAATAATGGCTGACTTAGTTCCACTACTGTTAGCAATTTTAGCCATTCTCATTACGTTAGGTAAGCAGTCCAATATTTTCACGTGAAAATTATTTAATACTTTTCGTTACAGTTGTATTCTTTATCTATCAGAGAAAGAGGACATTAAGAAGAGGCGTCTTATTAACTGGTTTATGTGATTCAGGAAAAACCTTACTATTTGCCAGATTAGTTCATAAAAATTATGTCAACACACAAACGTCCATAAAAGAAAATTTGGGCGATTTATCATTTAAAAACGTAAATATGCTTACAATGATGACTTAAACACTAATTGAAAGCTGCCTATTGATTTTAGGGATCACTTAAAGTAATTGATATACCTGGACATGATAGATTAAGGTATAAATATTTTGATCAATACAAAAGCAGTGCAAAGGTAATTGCTTATGTAATTGATTCCATCACCATTCAAAAGGACATTCGTGATGTAGCTGAATTTTTGTATAACATATTAACTGATCCTGAGATCATAAAGTACTCAACACAAATCATTATTGTGTGTAACAAACAAGATTTGACATTGGCTAAAGAAAGCAAAGCTATCAAATCAATTTTAGAGAGAGAATTGTATGTATTCAGACTATTATTGAGGTGATTGATTATGTTATTTCTCTTCTTTTAGAAATACATTAAAAGTAACTAAAGCGAATCAATTAGATTCTGTCGATCCAAAAGGAAAGAAGGCAACAACTCTTGGCAAAGATAATGCACATTTCGACTTTTCCTCCTGTGCATTGAAAGTGGACTTTGTAGAAACCAGTAATAACAAAGATGTCGCAAATATTGATAAGTTTGAAAAACTTTTGGAGAAGGCACTGTAACTTTTATATTTCATTTTATTTAAATAAAATTTATAGATAACAATTAGCGAATTAGTTGACACGCATTTAAAGACAAGAAATATACTAATTTTATTGCATAGAAGAGCAATTTATGTTGAGCAAAAGTTTAAAATGCTAAATTTGGCGGTTTAGTGGCTTCATCTATCGCGTAGTGGCTTCAATTTCAACACCACGTATGTCATCTATGATTGAATTTTCTAAGTCTCCTTGATGCAAAACTAGAAAAAGGCGGTTGAATTATTTACATCTGATTTTGTGAACGAAATTTTATCTAAATTTCGCCTTAACATTTAATCAAACGAAGTAATTAATACAGAGACAAACAATGTCAGAAGTGATGGAAATAGATGATGGTGAAGAAGGAACGTCAACAATAAATCAAAAGGAGAAATCCAACGTACCATGGTGAAGATTTAAGATTTATAAGCACAATGTATACAAACAGAAAAACTAATGGCATTTATTTATTTGTAGGATTGAAAAGTACAGGCCGCAATCCTTCAGAGATATTGTTGGCAATGAGAACACAATCTCAAAATTCTCGATTTTTGCTAAAAATGGAAACATACCAAACTTTATAATAGCTGTGAGAACCTGTTTTTATCTTCTCTGCTTAAATCTTGTCCACTGTTCAAATAATAATGCCATTTATTAATTTCAGGGTCCACCAGGTGTGGGGAAAACAACGACAATATTGTGCTTGGCAAAAGAGCTGTTGGGATCGAATTATAAGGAAGCTGTACTAGAATTGAATGCTTCAAATGACAGAGGAATCGATGTTGTAAGGAACAAAGTGAAGATGTTTGCTCAAACCAAAGTCACCCTACCTGAGGGCAGAACCAAGATTATCATATTAGACGAAGTTGACAGGTATATGTTCAGCAGGAATTAAATTGTAATTCTAAATTCTTATGTGGCATTTGTAGTATGACAGATGGTGCTCAACAGGCATTGCGGAGAACAATGGAAATTTACAGTAAAACAACTAGATTTGCATTAGCTTGCAATTATAGCGAGAAAATTATACTGCCCATACAATCTAGATGTGCTATATTGAGATACACAAAACTAAGTGATGCACAGGTTTTGGCGAGAGTATTGCAAATATGTGAAAAGGAAAATGTGAATTTTACAGTATTAAATGAATGCCACTTAATTTGCTAATGCTCTAATACTGTTACAGGTTCAACATACAGAAGATGGATTGGAAGCGATAGTTTTCACTGCTCAAGGCGACATGAGGCAAGCGTTAAATAATCTACAGTCGACGCATAACGGATTCGGTTTGGTAAACTCGGATAACGTATTCAAAGTATGCGACGAACCACATCCATTGCTCGTGAAGGAAATGCTAAAATCGTGCATGGAGTCGGATTTTAGGAGCGCTTACAAAGTATTTTATTTTACTCATTTGGCGTTTTCATTATTCATTAAATCGTTTTGCTTCAGGTGATCAGTCATCTGTGGAATTTGGGGTATTCGTCTGAAGACTTGATAAAGAACATTTTCAGAGTTTGCAAAAATTTGGACGCAGACGAGCGTTTATTATTGGCTTTCGTTAAGGTAAGTTTTTTTCGTAATCGACCAATTTCGAAAAGTCTGTCTATATTCATTGCAGGAGATTGGCAAGACGCATTTGCGAATCGTCGAGGGTTTGTCGTCATTATTGCAGTTCTCCTCGTTATTGGCGAGGCTATGCCAACAAGCAGCGAAATTAGGCAAATGAATGTGTTCGTTTGTTGCCGTTCATTAATTAAGCCACAATTTGTAACATCAAGAGAACACGGTTCAATTGTGATTCCTTTTTTTGCATTAACTTTTCGTAATAAACTTTCCCAAATTAATCTGCATACGATTCAGCAAGGAACTGGCCATTTCCCAAATTGTATTGAGAATTTGCTGCAGACCCGAATTTATTCTTCACGAAAAGAAGTCTCATGCAGAAAAACGAACAAACTCACTAACTGAAACATCAATTTGAAAACGCTCTTAATGTAAGAGAACGTACATCATCGACGATCGTAACTTATAACTGTTCACTTCTTGAGCGAGCCGTCATCGTCGATCGATTTGAACGCGTTCAACACACCGAAATGGACGTGAAGATTCGGCGATTCGTTCGCGAAATGAACGGTCCGTTGGACGGACGCGCCCAAACGACGCAACGTGTCGCCGAACGCTTTCTCTTCGCGTCGAATCCACGGTCGCCGATCGTCTTCGATCTGATACGGAGAAACGTCTATGTGAACGATAATGCCTACGAGGAAAACGACAAAATAACGAACTCTCGTTTTCAGTTAAAACAATTCTATTATTATATGAACGCGTACCTAATCCGGATAATGTTTCTAAAAGCGGTTTCGACGTGATCCACGTGTTCTTGCCACCGGAATGACCGCCGTCGAGCCAATACATTTCCCTTATGCGATTGATCGTGTCGATGGAGGTTTCGGAGTCGTCGTGATCGTTGGACGATAACGTTTTCAAGTGATGGAACTCGTATAAAAACTGATTGAGAACGACCGTGCCCTTGCTGAACCCGATCAAAATTAAACGCTCGTTGATTAGTTGGAAGGTCGATTCGTTGTTCGCTTTTAATCGCGCCATCAAATTGATTAGCAATTTGGCCAAATGGTCGATGGCGTGATGCATCGGCGTGAATTCCGGCGCGCCGCAATTGTTAGACGGTACGAAGTTCTTAAAGCAACTAAAGGTCTTGTATTCGATCCTGAAACATGCAGAGAGTGGTTGAATAATCTAATAAAGGTGTCCAATTTTATGGCGAACCAAATGTTTTTTCCGTTTTCTTTTCTAAATTCATCGCGACGTTGAAAAAATCGTTTAATTCATTTTTTAATGTTAAAAATTGTTTATATTTAATATTTTTTAATCCAAGAAAAATTATGTATAAAAAATACAGTAATTCGCGTACTTTTGCGCTACTATGAGACACAAGGCCTCAATAGAAGTGTTGCCGCAAAGAAAATTTGTAAACTGGAAGCTGATGATGTGATCCTAACCGTAACTTCCATAAATTCAAGGGTGTCAAAAAAAATCAAAAAGAGGTGCTGTAAGTTTGTCGCATTTAAAAACGAGAAATAGTAGCGATGCCGGATCGTACAAATTGACTCGTTTTTATAAAATTAACATTTAAACTTTTAGTAAAAAAAAAACGGAAAAAAGTTCATGGTTCATCCTAGTAATTTGATAGTATTAGGATGTTGAATGAGTTCTCGCTGTTTTTTAGTGAAAATTAATGCTTTATTCTAAAAAATATACAAATGACACGTCCTTCACTGTATTGTCCATCGCTAGCCACAACTTTTGCCCACATTTTTAGTAACATTTGAATTCCACATCGGAAAAACAAGACATCCTTTGAGACAATCCAAAAGTCGACCCATTTTTTGGCATCTTCATGATAGTGGAAGTGCTGTTCAATCAGGCGATGTGCCATCGATCAAAGCAAGTGACTTTCCATTTAAGCAGTTTGATGTCAGTTCTATTCCTTAAATGCTTGGCTCAAACGCATCAATTGCAGTCGATTGCGATTTCCCTTAATGGCTTCCACCAGTTTGAACAGCTCATAGTTAACGACACCCTGCAGATCCCATCAAAAGCTGAGCAGACGCTAGGAATCGTGGATGTTCAGCTACGCCGACGATGTTGATGCTTTCCGCATGATTTTCTAAACGTAATTGATCCACTTTTCATCTCCAATCACGATCCGATGAAAGAACTTTTCCTTTTCTGTCGTCGAAGCAGCTGTTCACACATGAAAAGACGTCGTTCGACGTCTCTCGGCTTCAACTCATTCCGTGCCAAAAGTGCTTACCTTTGAATCATTCCTAAAGCTTTCAAAGATTTGCAAACTGTTGTGTGGTCAACTTCTAATGATTCGGCAAGTTTAGCTTGCGTCTGACATGAGTCTTCATGAAGTAGCGCTTCCGATTCTTCGCCTTCAAGCTGATACGGTGCGTCACAACTTCAAAGTCAAAAACGTTATTTTTGAAGCTTTTCAAGCATATTGTTTCCGACAGAGTATGGCCGTCGAAAGCCTCAGTACGAATTCAGCGTTTCAGCTGCAGCTTTATTTAAAATAAAGTAGTGCAATAACATTCCCTGCAAATACTCTTTTCTGTCACAAAATTCGACATGTTTAAGACTATGAAAAGGAGACTTGTTTACATTGCAGCAAACTGAAACCTACTGAATTTCAAACTTCCTTATAGTATTTAATTATAAATGCGTTATCAACTTAATCCACACACAGGCAAGTCTGGTGAAACCGTTTGTTGGAAAACAGCGAGAACTTATTCAACATCCTAATAAACATTTTATTGATTCGGTCAAAGCCAATAATAATTGAATGACGATGAAAACTTGCAAGAAAATATGCATTGTAATCATTTTGGCACTAACTTTGACGGCCGCACCACGACGATATGCGATTGCGGAAATCCGCGCCTCAACACTTTGGCCGTCTCCTCCAGATTGTACTGCAGATAGTGCTTGCTGTCCCTGTGACTTTCCATGTTCTCCGGAAAATCCTTCACCGGAAGAAATCATGCAATCGATTTCTTTTTTTTATTCATTTGCAATTTCTTCTAATCTCTATCGATTGTTATTTATTCTCCTTTACGTTACTTACTTGCATGTCACCGCCAAAGTAAACGACCGTCGATTGCTGGTCGCATCGCTCGAACGGCCGGGAATAGATCAGATCGTTGGTGCGGCCATCGTAGCCGTCGACGGTGCAAAATCTTTGCGTGTCGTCGCCGGAAGCGACGGAAGCCATCGATCGATCAATTTTTTTCGCTGCCGATGACGATTTTGTTTCTGCAAAACGGAGAAACTTTGGATTAATATCGCCAATTTCATCATTTTTTTTTGCGCTCGTAATCGACTATTTCGCTTTAAAGGCAAGTCGTATATAATTCGAGATGGATTATTATTTAAGAGGAAGTTTTTTATGGCGAGAAGAGTGTTTTTTTTTTATTTGGTACGTTCTTTTTTATTTATAGCGTTAATGAATGGATTTAGATGAACGAGTTGTTGAAAACAAACAATTCGCGTACGATTCGCGCAAATTCAGGCTAAAACACAAATTGGCCGATTGCCCTCGTTGTTCCTCGACAGTTGCCAAATTTGAACGGTTTTCCGAATACACAAAGAGAAATTAAATGGAACGACTGAAAAAAGGTGAGAAACAGCGAACGTATCGATTCGTTTACACGGAGCCAAGTTTTCGTTCAGAAAGGAAATTGTTGAATTAAAAAAATGTACGAACACCAACCGATCACACAGTATCGTTTCCTACATTTATTATTAAGGAAATTTCAATTAACATTACTCGTAATTAATTTATTTGCACTTGAATTCGGAGTAATTCAAACACGATTTTTACAAGTTTCCATAATGTTGTTACTAATACTATCACTTGTTAACGACAGCAAAATTATCAAACTAAAGTTATATTTGATACTTCACGTAGTCATTGCGTTTATTTTCATTAAGTTGGTTTAAGTGCACATTTTATTAATTAAAAAAACCCATGCAAAATTTATAAAGCCATTTATCTTCGACAACTAATAATTGCTTCTTCAAAAGTTGGATAGAATTGCAATGAATTAATCATCTTACTACGGCGATTAACATAATTTTTTTCAAAGCTAATATTCAATAAGAACATGTTTGCCTTATTTCGCTTTATAACTTGCGAAATGTTTCACAAAGTTGTCGCGACAACGCTTGAAAAGTACGTCTGTTCGTTATTTATGGCTGCAGCGGCAAACAGATAGTTAATCGTGACAAACTGAAAGATTTACTGGAAGCAGATCGACACCTAACTGGTGTAAAGCTTGAAGAAAGGCGGGCAGATGGTCACCGAACAAACTGGACAACATAGTTTAGACTTTAACGAATTTAGAACTTTAACAACGATTTATATGAATTAGCAAGAAAACGCAATGATTTGTTGAACAACTTAATACTATCGTAATGTCATCAATTGAACTTATCCTAAAGGAATTGCTACAATGGCCTTAAAAAAGTTATACATCGAATGTTATTTTTAGGTGAATAAAGAACTAAGTTAATTAACTACTTGTAAGATAAGGCACAATTACTTATGTTCGTGTTATGCCTAATATAATCAACAATGAACTTATTCTATAGATTCTATTACAAAAAGAAGTTAGTCTCTACTAGCTCTGATGACAGAAAAACACTTGTTGGAAGATTATTTGACTCCAAAGTAAATATAACGTTCATTCGGGTTCTTCTATAACGACTTGTTCATATATTCTCTGCGGCATTTCGTGCTTCCTCGATTGATAATCCCGAAATTAAATCAATCAAACGTTGGCACGCAATTCGAGCGAAATTACTGAAATTCCGCTCGCGTAAAACCATTTCCATAAATCATCGTTTTCCACCACGTCGAACGTCCGTTCGTTATCTCTGAGTGAGCCCGCACTTGGCCATCCAGATCACTAGACGCGATCGCGTGTCGTCGAGGCATTGCCTGAAATCCTCGCGCATCTCCTTCACTTTGATCTTGATCTCTTCGCGCATCAGATTGTAGCACATCGCGACCAAGCCGAGACCTACGAGCATATAAATGAAATTGATGATCAGCTTCGTGTTGTTCCCGGACTTCGACGCCAATATATTGGCGCCCGGCACGAAGTCGCCCAGACCGATCTTGCACAGGCTGGTCACGCAAAAGTACGTGCTGTCCATGTAACTCCAGTTCTCCCATTCGGCGAACATGATCGCGCCGGTCGCTATGTAACCGCCGATCACCCACAGACAAGCGGTCGACGGTACGACGACGCGTCGCTGCGCCTGCTGCTGTCGCTCGTCGCTTTTCTCCTCGTCCGGATGGCTACTGCTGCAATTGTACAGCCACGCGTAGATCCAACGGAACGTGCTCGCCAGCACCTCGCCCATGTTCATGAAGTACAACACGTAGAGCGGGATGCCGAAGACGGCGTATAAAACGGTCACGCCCTTGCCCCACGCCGTTTTCGGCACCATGTTCCCGTAGCCGATCATCGTGATGATGCTCAGCGAGAACATCAACGCGGCGGCGAACGTCCACGTCTCGGTGGCCGTGCGGCCGTCGTAGCCTTTCTTAATCGACTTGACGATATCGTCCTGGAACGTTTTCAGCGACACGCTCACGTTCAGCGCGAACTTGGTGCGATCGAAGACGTTCTCGTGCACGATGATTAACCACAACTCCTCGGCGCAGCGGTTCCGCGTCTCGGCCACTTTCAGGTACTCGACGTACTCCTCCATCGACTCGATGTGCTGGAACGTCGCGGCGCCGACGATCGTGTAGCCGACGACCAGGCCGCCGACGCCCACTTGCGTGCACATGAACGCGACGAATTTGCGGCAACAGTCTTTGATCTTTTCGCGCGTGTTCACGTCGCTCGTCGACGACGACGACGTCCTGAGGGAGGCGCGAAACAATTCGCCGCGACGGTTCACGTCCCGATACTTCTCCATCGCGATCGCTACTGGATGCTCCTCGGCAATTTACGATCTCCTCTATGATTCCTCATTCTCGAAATCCTCGATCTCCAAGTTCGTAGCGTCTCTCTCTCTCTTTCTCTCTCGTTTCGTCTCTGGCTGAAAGCAAGCGATACTTTAATTTCGCTCTCGCTCGTTTACCAATTTTCCAATCTATTTTCGTTGTGATAACTTGGCAACGTGCCCGCGTGCGCTTGCAACGCACATTTCAACAAAATATTTACGAACGTCGTCGTCGTGATTAAAACGTGTGGAATCCTTTCGGCATCTGTTATTGTTGTTGCGTGTGCAATTTTATTCCCGACAAAATCAACAATCACTCAAACTAAAACGAATCGTAAAAATAACTCGCCGGCCGACAACGGTTTGTTGTTTACAAACAAGGCAAAAATAGGAAATACCAAGTCGACTTACTTGATGCGGCTATCAACAGTTGCGAATACTTGCTAAACTTCTTCAGCGATTTAATAATATCCATTTAACATTTGCGAAATTCGAAAATGTAAACAATTACAGTTGAAATTGTCGCACAATAACATCCTTGACAGTGACATAAAACATATGATCGACTGTCAGGGCGAAAACAAACTTGTTCCCCTCATAAATTGGCGGCTAAATTCGAATTTCCTTCGCAACGCCTCAATAAACAGATTTCTGTTCAAGCATTGGCGCCTAATGGAAATTGGAAACTTCGAATAACTGCTACTATTGCGCATAGATGTCTTAGGGGTCGGAAAATTTATGGGTTTCGCGGCACTTTTCCAAAGTTTGAATTTGACCACAAGCCATTTTTAATAAATTTTGATCCACACACAATTGAGAAACATTTCAACTATTCGCAACGGATTCGCGCGTTATCTGTCAATATCTGCAAACAGTCTTACTTCTTTGTTTTCAAACGATAAAAAAATATACAGATTCCTGTTCAAGTTGGGCATTAAGGCGTAATAAAAATTGGAAACTTCGAATAATTGCGGCTATTGCTCATAGATGTCCTAGGGGTCGGAAAATTGTGGGGATAACCACATATAATAATTATAATAAAAATCAAACCAACTTGAGAGTTGCTTGAATTGTCGCTGTATTTTTCAAGTGCTTCCTATAGAAACTGATTGCGCCGATGAAACGTCTGAGTTCGACGATGGTCTTTTGATTGGTTTCGCGGCACTTTTCCAAAGTTTGAATTTAACAAACTATTTTTAATAAATTCTGATCCACATACAATTGAAAAGTTTCAAATATTCGTAACGGATTTGTGCGTTTTTATCAAGTGTTTTTTTAGAAATTTCACCCATCAATATCTGCCAAAAGTCTCTCTTCTTTGTTGTGAAACGACCAAAAGAAAAAAATATATACAGATTCCTGTTCTGGCATAGACGTGTAATGAAACTTGGAAACTTCGAATAATTGCGACTGTTGCACATAGATGTCTTAGGGGTCGGAAAATTGATTGCTTTCGCGGCACTTTTCCAAAAAATTTAACAAACCATTTTTAATAAATTGAAAAGCTTCAACTATTCACAACGAATTTGCGCGTTTTTAACCAATGTTTTTTTAGAATTTTAACCCATCAATATCTGTCAAAAGTCTCTCTTCTTCGTTGTCAAACGAGCAAAAAAGAAAAATACACAGATTCCTGTTCAAGTTGGGTATTGACGCGTAATAAAAATTGGAAACTGCGTATAATTGCGACTATTGCGCATAGATGTCTTAGGGATCGGAAAATTGATTCGTTTCGCGGCACTTTTCCAAAGTTTGAATTTAACAAACCATTTTTAATAAATTCTGATCCACATACAATTGAAAAGTTTCAAATATTCGTAACGGATTTGTGCGTTTTTATCAAGTGTTTTTTTAGAAATTTCACCCATCAAAATCTGCCAAAAGTCTCTCTTCTTTGTTGTGAAACGACCAAAAGAAAAAAAAAATATACAAATTCCTGTTCTGGCATAGACGTGTAATGAAACTTGGAAACTTCGAATAATTGCGACTGTTGCACATAGATGTCTTAGGGGTCGGAAAATTGATTGCTTTCGCGCCACTTTTCCAAAAAATTTAACAAACCTTTTTTAATAAATTGAAAAGTTTCAACTATTCGCAACGAATTTGCGCGTTTTTAACCAATGTTTTTTTAGAATTTTAACCCATCAATATCTGTCAAAAGTCTCTCTTCTTCGTTGTCAAACGAGCAAAAAAGAAAAATACACAGATTCCTGTTCAAGTTGGGTATTGACGCGTAATAAAAATTGGAAACTGCGAATAATTGCGGCTATTGCGCATAGATGTCTTAGGGATTGGAAAATTGATTCGTTTCGCGGCACTTTTCCAAAGTTTGAATTTAACAAACCATTTTTAATAAATTCTGATCCACATACAATTGAAAAGTTTCAATTATTCGCAACGGATTTGTGCGTTTTTATCAAGTGTTTTTTTAGAAATTTCACCCATCAATATCTGCCAAAAGTCTCTCTTCTTTGTTGTGAAACGACCAAAAGAAAAAAAAATATACAGATTCCTGTTCTGGCATAGACGTGTAATGAAACTTGGAAACTTCGAATAATTGCGACTATTGCGCATAGATGTCTTACGGATCGGAAAATTGATTCGTTTCGCGGCACTTTTCCAAAGTTTGAATTTAACAAACCATTTTTAATAAATTCTGATCCACATACAATTGAAAAGTTTCAATTATTCGCAACGGATTCGCGCGTTTGTAATCAGTGTTTTTAGAAATTCAACCCATCAATATCTGCCAAAAGTCTCTCTTCCTTGTTTTCACAAACGACCAAAAAAGAAGATGCCAAAAAATCCGTGCTTTCAATCGTTTCGCGAGACCGTCCGACGCGACGCGTTATTGTCCGCACTGAGCGGTACTTTATTCTTCGCCGGTTGGTGGTTGGCGATAGACGCTGCCGTCAATTGTTCGCATGCGATGACGAAAAGGAAAATCTACCATTTACCGGGATTCACGGCCACCGTCGCTCTAATAATCGTCAATTCGGTCTCGAACGACGCGATCAAGCGGAACGCTTTCGGCGACGAGAATTGCCGACCGCAATACGCTCTGTCGCTCCTATTCTTCGGCTTCGTCGTCGCGTTCGGATCGATGATCGGCGCCACGTACATCTTAGCGTTCGAGATGTATAACGGCGGCGTCGATGAGGATTGTCGCTGCGTTCGAGGATCGATGTGGTGGTGGCCCGGTGCGGCAATCTTCGGACAAAACGTCTTAGTTCTTGCGGCGAACGCGATCGCAAAGTTTGGCATCAAGCACGACGAGTCGTTTATTTAGGTCTTGCGATCCGCGGAACGGAAATTGCTCGCTTGGTTTATGGATGCCTATTGATTTGTGCACGTGATCGTAAATGCCAATACGTTTTAAAATTGTTTAGTTTTTTTTTATTATTTGATCATTTTGCCTTTTATTTATTTTTGTTCGTTTAAATCGAAAATGAAAAATCTGGTGGTCGTTTTTTTTTAAATTTTTATAGACAAATTGTAAATAAATTTTATTTCACACGAAATTCTGGTTAATTGCGACCATCTTTTACTATTTTGGCGATGAATTTTTCGTAAACGACGGATTTCCGTAAGTTAACGTACTCCAAAACATTGCAAGCAATTTCGTTGCTTTTTATTTCGCTTATTTTATCGTTTTTATCTTTCTCCACTTTTCAGTCCCAAACAGCATCTGTTGACAATATATTTCCATAATTTGGCAAATGTCGGCACCCGAGCAATCGGAATCGCGCCTACGTGGCATAATTGGGGCCTGCTTGGAAATTTGCACTTGTTGTGGGAGGCTGGCGAAATTTGGTAACAAACTCGTAAACGACCAGAGCGATTCTCACGGATCATTGTTAAATGTCGATCTGTTCGATACGCTACGGCACCAACAAAACGTGGAAACGTTAAGACGGCATCAGTGTAAAAGGAATCCAAAGTTTCAAAGGCATCGACTCCAAGAAATGAACAATGGTTTCTTATACGCGTTCTTGTAAATGTTACACGATACGTTTGAGGATTGCGGCACTTTAGTTTCAAAATCCATTCGTGATTATTAAATATACGATTTATGCATTGAATTTAGTAACTCTTTGGTTGTTTTTGATATTAGTATTTTTTTTTTCAGCCACTTGTGAGTAATCCTCCATTATCCTTGCCTCGTTGAATTGAAATTATTTGATCATTTTGCCTTTTATAAATTTTTGTTGGTTTAAATCGAAAATGAAAAATCTGGTGGTCGTTTTTTTGGTTTATTATAGACAAATTATAAATAAATTTTATTTTACACGAAATACTGGGTAATTTTGACCATTAATTTTTCCTAAACGATAGATTTTTGTAAGTCAACATACTCCAAAACATTGCAAACAATTTGTTGTTTCTTGCTTCGTTTCTTTTAGCATTTTATTTTTTTCCTTTCTCCACTTTTCAGTCCCAAACAGCATCTGTTGACAATATATTTCCATAATTTGGCAAATGTCGTCACCCGAGCAATCGGAATCGTCTGTCGGCCACAATTTGGGGCCTACTTGGAAATTTGCACTTGTCGTGGGAGACTGGCGAAATTTGAGAACATTGAACTCATGCACGACGAGAGCGATTTTCACGAATCATTGTAAAATGTCCCATTGTTCGATTCGTTACCGCACCAACAAAACGTGGAAACGTTAAGACGGCATCAGTGTATAAGGCATCCAAAGTTTCAAAGGCATCGACTCCAAGAAATGAACAATGGTTTCTTATACGCGTTCTTGTAAATGTTACCGATACGTTTCAGCATTGTGGCACATTCGTTTCAACATCCATTCGCGATTTTTCAATATACGATTTATGCATTGAATTTAGTCACTTTTTGATATCAGTATTTGTTTTTCAGCCACTTATCAGTAATCTTCTATTATCCTTGCATCTTTATTGCAAAGGATGTTGTTGTCTGAAACGTGCGGAAAAGATGAAAATCGTAATTGAAATCAAAAATGAAATCGAATGCGACGAATATTAATGTTAACTTACAGAAATAAATGGCCAAAATAGTCCATTAAAAAAAAAAAAAAAAAAAGAAAAAACGAAAAAACGGACGTAATTACAGAGAATTTACTGAAAACTAAAATGTGTTTACGATTTTGCAACAAAAATCAACAAACGACCACTTCGATTCGCTTCGAAAGCGAGTGATCCAAACGGTTCGATTTTCCGCTGCACGCGGCATCTAACCGCGGTAAGTGCAACCACACGAAAGTTCCCATTTCCATAAGATAGACGTCAATTCGCAGCTTAAAGAGGCAGCGATTCGTGTATTAACGCGAGTCGCACGCTTTCGATGATTCGACACGATCGCGTACGTGATTATGACCGAAATTGTCGCGTTACCGCACGAGTTACGCTCGAAACTGAGCGCGTCGACGACGATCGCCACGTTGAAGCGCTGCGTCGAGGAGCTGGTGAGTGAGACAAGACACGACACAGAAAAACCGCTCAACATTGCGTTACTCGTGCGTCTAGGTGTACAATAGCCTCGACGCCGGCGCGGTATCGATAGCGATCCGCGTGGACGCGCGCGATTTGAACGTCCAAGTGATCGACAACGGGCGCGGCCTCGAACGCGACGATTTCGACCGCATCGCCGCGCCGCATTCGACCGACAAACCGTGCGACGCGAAACTGATCGCCACGCGGTACGGCTACAAAGGTCGATCGCTGCACGCGATCTCGACGAACGCCGAGAGCGTGCGCGTGGCGTCGCGCGGTTCGACGCGCGATACCTACGAACTAGACGTCGGCACGCGCCAGCTGAAAGCGGTACGCGAGCGGCCGTGCCGCGGCGTCACCGTAACCGTGACGAAAGCGTTCCACCACGTGCCGGTACGCGAGCGGGTGGAGCGTCACGATGCGATAACGGACGCGGTTAAAGCGTTCGTTCGCGAGACTTCAATAGTGAATTACGCGGTGGCGATTAGCGTGCGCGACGATTCGCGCGCGAATCGACCGTACGCGTATCGCTCCGAGCGGTACGCGACGTTGGAGGACCGCGTACTAGCCGAGGCGACGGATTTACAACGGAGCGATCTGCTTCCGTTGGCGTTGTACCGCGGCGGCAGGAGCGGCACGAACCGCTTGAAGGTGAGCGGTACGATATCGCAGAAGCGGACGCGTCGCGACGATTTGCAATTGGTTTACGTCAACGGTCGCGCGGTCGCGTCGCGATCGTTACACGCTAGCGTGCGCGCCAAATTGAAGAGGGCGTCGGCGATCGGCGAGAGCGTTACGGATCCGCGTTTCAGTTACGCGTACGTCGTTTGTTTGTGGTGTCCGCACGGCGACGTCGATTTCATCTACGAGCGTCGTCGCACGCGCGTCGCCTTCTCCGATTACGATCGCGTCGCAAACGCTCTCGACGCCGCAATAGATGGCGCTCTGATTGCGTCGGACGACGGGAATCGGTTAAACTCGGATGAGAATCGGTTAGCGATCGAGGAAAATCGACCTAAAGTTGATGAAAATCGGTCGCCGCCACGCGAAAATTGCTCGAAGCCAATCGAAAATCAGTTGATAGCGGTTGAAAGTCGTGAGAAATCGAAGAAAGATCGGTTAAAGTCGTGCGAGAATCGTTTAAAACCGATGAAAAATTCGTCGCGAGCGTTACAAGCGATCGCACGCGACTCGATCGTCGCCTCGTCGATACCCGGCGCGTGTCGCAGCGAGTGGATCCGAAAACGTGCGAAACCAAACGACGACGAAACCGACCATCGTCGTCTCGATGACGATGCGGTAACGTCGCGGAAGAGAAGCGGGAAGAAACGTAAGCGAGGCGTCGATAAACGATTGAAACGGAAATCGAAAATGATCGCGGCGCCCGTCATCGATAGACGCCGCGTTCGCAGCTTCTTCGACGAGTACGAACGCGGTACCGCGATGGAAAGGGCGGAAACGGAGGAGTCGACGCCTTGCGGTAAACGGATGCTATTGGACATGTTCCTCAAGTCGAACCGCGACCGGGAAACGCGCGAGAATCGCCGGCGACGGCGCGACGATCGCATCAAACGCGTCGAGACGTCCGTCGTTACGATGACAACAACGCGAAGCGTACGATATTATCGCGGCGACGTCGCATCAGAATCCGGAACGGACGACGGACGAGTGGAAGAAGTGGGAGAAGAAGAAGTGGAAAGGGAAAGAGAACAATTGTTACAGGTGGAAATAGAAAAAGGTGGGGGGTGTAAAAGTAAAAGGAGTTGGAAGAAGTTGGCGAAGGGGTTAGATCGCGGAGGGGAGAAATTTAAGGGAAATTCGATTAGTAAGAGTCGGAGGAGGGACGCGTTTAACGTTGACAAAGCGGTACAAACGGATGCGGAAGCAGTTGTTGCGCGAACCGGCGCCGAGAAACAATTAGAGGAGCCGGAAGAACATGTCGACGGCACAAATAATAACTACGGCAAACAACGACGAAACGATAAGGAACCGCGCCGTGAAGCGATAAACGCGATATTCCTCCAGGTAGACGACGAGGCGAAAGAAACGTCGGCGGTACCGCGATTCGGATTCGATTTGGTCGGCATTGATGAAAGCGTAAGGTCTCCGTCGAAACCGCTTTCTCCGGCCAGCGACGCAACCTTCGTCAGTCATCGTTATAACCGCGCAGTAGAGCGTTCGTCGCGCGATAAGGAGAATAAACGGAAGAAACCGCATGGCAAAGTGTCAGATAAGTACGTGGCAGTTGTAAAACAAGTGGCAAATGAGCGGGCATCGATTCCCGTGGCACCTGAAGCGATCGTTCAAGGCGGGCAATCGCTAGAAGTTCAAGTTCAACAGTCGCTTCAATTGAATCCACAAGTGCTAGAAACTGATCGAAACTCGTCTCAGACTCATCAAAAATTGCCGCAATTTGATCCAAGGTTAGCGGAAATTGATCCGAAATCATTTTTTGTTGATCCAAAATCTTTCCAAATTGAGCAAACCTTTTTTAGAACTGATCCCAAATCATTTGAAAATAGACCAAAATCACTGCACTTTGAACTAAAATCATTTAGAATTGATCCAAAACTAAATCGATTTAACTCAAAATCGGATCAGAGTAGAAAATCGGTACAAATTGATCGAATATGGAACGAATTTGATCCAACAGCGATTCAAGTTCAAAAATCGTTTCGAATTAATCCAAACCCGCTACAAATGGATTCAATATCCAACGAATTTGATCCAAAATCTACTCAAATTCACTCAGGATCGTTACAACGTGATTCCATGTCGAACGAATTTGATCCAACAGCGATTCAAGTTCAAAAATCGTTTCGAATTAATCCAAACCCGCTACAAGTGGATTCAATATGCAACGAATTTGATCCAACAGCGATTCAACTTCAAAAATCGATTCAATTCGCTCCAAAACCATTTGAAATTGATCTAAACACGCCACAAATTGCGCTGAATGAGTTTCAAACAGATCAACAATCAGTTCAAAACCAGAATCGAAATGCATCGCTATTCCAACTTCTCGACTTTGACAAATCGCAACCGGAAGTCGACTTGCCATTTTTCTCCAAAAATCGCAACAAACGACCGAGATTAAGCGGTGGAGCGATTGATTTCGACGTGTTCGAACGCGTCACGACGTCGCCGCCGCCACCGCCGCAAAAATCGCCACCATCATCTGACGATGTCGTTGCTTTTGCCAAACGAAATTTCGCCTCGAGCATCGCCGACGCTTGCGACCTTGACGTTTCGTTCACGTCGTCCGTTTTCGTTGCGCCACCGAGCGACAACGAAGACGTGCGAATCGAAAATATTCGCGAGCAACCGGGAACAATTTTTAGGAGCGATCACGAACAGAATCCGCAACAACAGATGCTACCGCAAGTGTTATCGCCGAATAAACAAGTTGCGAAACAGCAAGAAAGAAATGAAGCAATTGGCAAATTGGCGGATGCAACGGTGACTTCGGTTTCGATCGATCGCCAAGCGGAAGTAAACGACGAAGCGCTTGACGTCATCCCGACGACTCCATCGCCGCCCACGACGCGGGAAACGAGGCAAAAGCCCGAAGACGGCGCGACGACGACGTCGCAAACGACGGGCGTCGATTTTGTGCAGTTGCGAACAGACGATCGGGACGTTTTCGTGGATAAAGTGACCGGTAAGAAATTAATTTTCCTCTCGTTAAAAACAAACGTTTTTGGTCAGATGGAAGAGATTTGGGCAATAAGTTGAAAGGTTTTTGCCATTCATTTAGGAACTTCTGCGGCAAAACAAGTTTCTCTGCAACGAATTGAATGTTTTCTGCAAGGAATTGCGAAGAATAATCGCGCCAAACCCAATTTCCGTATCAAATAATCGCATTCGTGTCATTCTTTCAAACGCTCAACTTAACTTTTATTAAGGTATGTCTTACTATCAAAGACCAACGACATCGGCAACGATTTCAACGAACGGAAACCCTAAGATCGACGCCACCAACCGGTTCCGCTTAAAGAAACGCTCCGATTTTCTCCCGAAAGGCATGTCGCCGTTATTGGACTTGAAGCGCCCCCTGTCGATGGTGCCGCGCGATCAAACGATGTCGCCGTCGTCGAAGCGTCGCCTAATCGAGTCGATGATCGAGACGCAAGACGACCTCATCGCCATCAAATGGGCCAATTGCAAAAGAGGTCGATATCCGTTCGTTTCGCCCAACATCGATTCGAATCGTGCCCCATTGATTTCATTCGGTCTCCTTCGTTTAAGATCGCGACTTTCAACGAGTGTTCGACGCCGTTTACGACGCCCGATCGAAAAAGTACGAACGTTGCGTACAAGAAGCGATCGGATTGGTGGACGCGACCGCAACGATCGACCGCGACGCCCTGAAACGCTTACGCGGCATAGGTCAATGGGACCGGAAATTCGTGATGGCCGTCGACGCCGCGTCGTCCGTGCTCTACGTCGTCGATCAGCACGCGGCCGACGAACGCGTCCGATTGGATCGCATGATGAAGCGGTACCGCGACGCGTCGAAAGCGTTACTGACGAAGAACGTGGCCGGCATCAAGTTGTTGTCGAACGACAACGCGGACGACGCGTCGACGTTGAGAGGGAACGCGACCGTTTTGAAGAGGCACGGCATCGAAATAGTCTACGAAGCGGTAAACGACGCGTTAAACGAAGCGATCCGCATCGTCGGCGTGCCGTTGTACTTGTACGAGCGGTGCGACGATGGCGTGCCGAGCGATACGAAAGCGATCAGTTTGAGCGACGCGATGCGGTTACTGATCGAGGACGAGTTGCGCGCGTTACGATGCGGTACGGTACCGGACGTGCCGCCGTTGGTTAGACGAATGATGAACATGGAGTCGTGCAGAGGTGAACTTTTCAAATTGCAAAACACGTTCGCGGAATCTCTGCCGGAATTGTCGTGTAATTGATGTTAATTTCGTATTGCAGGTGCGATCAAGTTTGGCGATAAGTTGACCGCGAGCGATTGCGACCGATTGCTAACCGATCTGGCCGCTTGTAACATGCCGTTCGCGTGCGCTCACGGGCGGCCGACGGTCGTGCCGCTCATCGCGTTACCGCTAAGCGATTGGAAGCGAAGCGGCGGCAATGGTAAACGACCGAATCTGAAGAAGTTAAAATTGGAAAATGATCGATGACGAGTTATAAGGATTTGTTCATTGGCGATCGTGCGTTTCAAAGTTGTTTCGTTGTGTTTAAAGTTATCTTTCAATAAAAATAAATGTTGCATTCTTTTGCGTTTAAATAAATTTCTTGAGATCCAGTGATATTGAAGTTAAAATTGCGGGAATATAGCTTGAAATCGATGGAAATTGGTGTAAATTAAGGAATAAAACGTGCCAATTTGAAATTGAAAAGTACTAGTTGTACTGCCAAAAATTCGCATTTTTGCATGTGTTCAACCTCATTTTACAATTACACGCATTTTTGGGGTGAATTTTGGGAAATATTGCAATTCGGAAGTGCGGCATAATTGTCTGAATCGGTTTTCGCTAATGCTCATTCGTTCAAGTTATTGCTCGAAATACTTGAGTATTTCAATCGATATATTTTAATAGAAATTTGCACGAATCTTCCCTTTTTGCACCCTTCATGTAGCCGTTTTGCAATGTTAAATAGCCCACGTAACGGCCACCAACATTCTCTGCGATTAAAAAATATTTTGCCACGATCCGTTCTCAAGTTAGAAAAATTCGATTTGTGCCTCAACTGTTTTCATTCTTTTCCTTAGTTGAATCTTTGTGTTGCGTTCAATCTCGTTTTAGAATTATACGCACTTTTTGGTGAATATTGAGGAATTTGGAAGCGCGGCATAATTATTTTCATCGATCTTCACTAAATCTTCTTCATGCAAGTTATTGCTCAATACTTGAAAGGATTTCGCATTAGGATTCCCTTTTTTAACAGTTCATGCAGCACTTTTGGAATAAAACGCCAATTTGAAACAGAAAAATATAATCAATTAACGATAGCGGTTAATCCTCACAACGCATTTTACAATAACATTCAAATCGTAACATATAAATACAACTTCTGCAGACGCTGTCCACGCAGACGACGAAATCAACAAATCAACTTCTTAGATCGATCCAACAGCATTTTCCGCAGCTTATCCCTGTACGACGTCTTCCGATCCACTCTCGCTCCGGCCTCGTTCCGTTCCTCCTCTAAAGCGGCGATCGCCTCCTCCTCCTCCTTCAACTCCGACTCCCACTTTTGCCTCAAGTCCCGCAACTCCTCTGCCCGCTTCTGCGCCTCCTCCGCCCTGATCGCCTGCCGCTTTTCCTCCAATTGCTTCTGCACTTCTTCCGCCAAGGCGCGTTTCTCGTGCAACTCTTGCAGTAACGCTTGCGACGGACCGGCTAAACTGCTCGAACTGCCCGGCCTCGAATCCGCGCAATTGTTATCGTCGAACGTGATCTGCTGCGAGATCGCGGCAAATCGTAAGACGACCTGCGACTGCGCGTACATCGTCGTGCTCGGATTGAAATTGACGATCATCGAGATGTTCTCGCCGTCGACGAGCGCCCCCTGCAACAATTGCGTCAACTTCGATTCCCGATAGGGCACGAGCACTTTTTTCTCCCTCGTCTGCGCGTCGCGGATCATTTTAATGCACTTCTGCAACGTGAACAGCGACGTGTTAATGTTGTTCGACTCCTTCAGCCGGATGCCGACGTTGTGCGTGTTCTTCATCCTCTCCGAGCCGGCCAAGTCGCAAAAGTTGAAACTGCTCACGATCGGTTCGTATCCGGGCTTCGTTTGCACCAGCTTGATCGTGTACATGCAATGCGATCGGCTCGAGTGATCGTTCATCGCCGTGCACGCGTAATTCAGATAGTTGAGGCCGTATTGCAACAATTCGAACGCCGCCGAACTGGAGGTCACGTGAACGGACGACAGGCCTTTCACGTACGACCTATTGTTGCACGATGCGACCTTGAGCGATTGCCGATTCTTGCAGTTTCGCAAATCGTCGGAGAGCAAGTCGTAAATGTTCTCGTTGTAGATTTCGAGAAACGAGATCCACACCTCCGTGACGACCGCGTCCGAATTGTCGACGATGGCGACCGGTTCCTCGTCGAGCGTTCGCTCCATGCGGCCGAACATTTCCGTGTAGACGCTCTTGTTCGCGATGATGTCCGTGTTGCCGACGAGTTTCTCGTGTTTCGTCATTTCGAAGCGACTTTCCGCATCGCTCAGATCGCGCACGGCGCCGCTCGGCATCGGTTTCCAATTTGCAGAGGTCGAAACGTTGCCCAGCGATTTGAACAAGTAGGACAGGTAGCGCGGTATAATGCCCGGTTGCGTTTCCGTGCCAATTAACGTGTACGTTTTGCCCGAACCGCTGCAACCGTACGTGAGCAGCGTGAAGTTGTTCGCTTCGATGAAGTCGACAATGTTCGGTTTCGCAATGTAATTGAAAATTTCCACTTGCGTCGTCGATGCGTCGAATATATGCGAAAACTCGTACGTGTTCTGTTTGATCTGATTGTCGCAGTAGACGCGATTCCCCGCGAACTTGTAATTCTCGCATAGTTCGTCGGTTTTTTTCAATCGCAAATAGACCGTTATCCGATCGTTACTCACTTCGCTCTCGTCGATGTTCTCCAATTCGTTTTGATAATTTAATTCCTCCCTCGGCAGTCTACCGCTGAATGTGATGATGCTAGGATCACGTGCACTCAAATATGATACTTTCATCGTTTTAACGTATTTAATTTATCACTTTATTGTAAGCAAGAAATGAACGTCTCTCGTGGTCCACTAACCGAACGTAAATAACGAATTTTATTTGAAATCCAACTGCCACAAAGTGAATCATGCCATCTATATTCATGAAATTTGACTAAATTGGACAATGAAATTTCCAACTAATTAAGAGACTGTAAACATCAATTAAATAAGTAAATGCATATAATCAGCAGTCTTGGGTCGTATTCGACGAGGAATTATCAACAAGGGCCGAATTTTTGAGTAAGCGGCATCTGCAGGTAAACGGATTAACTTTAAAGGACCTATTAGCTCCACTCGTGTGAAGTTTCAGGAGCAAAATCAGATCCTGTGCGCACTTTTCAGCCAGTACTTGGAAAGTGGCAGCTGAAAGTTCTGGAAAAAGGGGCGAAACAACTTTACAGCGGACTAAATATAACTCGATAACACTGACAACTTTAGTTGTCAGCAACATCTAGCGGCAAACCTTAGGAACTTTAAAGGTTCAAATATAATCTGGTCCTATAGTTTGAACATTTGTGAACAAATCTAGCCCAAATTGGCCCCTTTTCAGCGAGTGTTAACAAAGGTAAAGCTGAAAATAGATAGAGGGCACTTTTGGTGTAGCAGCTATTACGTGAGCAGTCACCGAATGAATGACGCGGAATAATTTGAAAGAGGTGACAATTTTCAATTTGAAATAATCTTTTTGAAAGGAACATTCTAAACTAGGAAATGTTTTACTTTGCCAATATTTATAAATATTAACTTGCGCCAAAAGTAAATGTAGGTCTCTTCTTATAACACGGTACCCTATAACACGGTTGCGCTCTCTAACACGATGAGAATATTGCAGAAACCCTCTTATAACACGGGTACCAACAACACGGCGTTGGCTTAACACTATCAGAATTTTGCGGAACCCCACATTTTACATGTGTATTGAGTCGTTTTCGTGTTTAATATTGCAAAAATCCATTGAAGCATGATTGCACTCAACGCGTTGTAAGTTTGGCAATAACAGAAATTATTATTCAAAGAAATCCCGTTGTTTGTTAATCTTAGTCCCAGATTATGTCTGATAAAATTGAAAGAGCAACGTTTAGGAGAAAGTTTATTTCGCTGGACGAAAAAGTACAAATATTGGATCGATTAGTGCGAGGAGAGAAAGCATCGCACATTGCAAAAACGCTAAATTTAAACGAGGCCACGATCCGGACCATAAAGAAGAACGAGGAGAAGATTCGTGGCGCAGTTGCCGCGGGCTCGTCAATATCCGCAATGCACGCGGCTCGTCCACGTGCGCCAATAATGGAAAAGATGGAGAAGGCCCTCAGTGTTTGGATGGATTGCAGCTGCCAGAAAAGGATTCCATTGGATAACAATATTATCAAGGAAAAAGCTCTTAAAATCTACAAGCACCTTAAGGAGAATGGCGAAAATTCGACAAATCCCGATTTTGTGGCAAGTAAAGGTTGGTTTGAAAAATTCAAAAAACGTTACGCAATTAATAGCATAAAATTGCAAAGCGAACCTGCGGCGATCGATTATAAAGCCAACAAAAGATTTTACGCAGAAAATCAGACAGTAGTTATTAATGATCAAAGTTATATAGCACATCAAGTCTTTAACACTGACGAAACTGCGCTTTGGTGGAAAGAAGTGCCCGATCGAACGTTTATACCAGATCAAGAAAATAAACCTATCGGAGATGACGAGCAAGCGGCTCCAGAGGACGGTGATCTAATAAGGGACGAAGAGATTTGCGTGGCCGATTTATTGGAAATGGTATCAGATGTAAATAAATCGGACGCTGAAGAGAATAATAGTACCGATGGCGGCGAAGTTGGGAAATTGACGATAACAAAATTACGGGAGGGCTTAAAGTTGGCCAAAGAGCTGGAAACATTTTTCGCGAATGCGGATCCATCCGTTGAAAGAGCGCGAAAATTCGTTTCCGACCTTCAAAAGTCTCTCGTACCCTATCAAGAAATTCATAATGAATTGGTGAGGATTAGTCGAAAAACCAAAATTACGTATTTTCGGAAAAGGGCCAATTATCAAAGAAAACCAAAGAGCAGAAAAGATACAAGTTAACAAAAACGAAAACACAACGTTTGTTCAATGTAAAACGTGAAAATAATAAATATTTTGTATAGATGTAAAGAAAACTTGGCAATCAGCAATTTATCTAAAGTCCCTCCGCGAAATTTGCAAGAAACTGCTTTCATTCACGCCTTGCAGATATTTTTATGCTACTTCCTTCACTTTGCTAACTTCTGTGATGTTTGATACCTTTACATTTTTGCACCGCTTATTCGGAGTTCTAGATGATCAACATATCTTTAAACAAATCCTATTAGTTGCTACATCGAAAAAGCACCATTTCAAATTTCGCTGGCCCTGTTTTATAAAAAATTTGCTAGAAACTTAACATTTCGAATCGATGTAAATCCTTATGCATACAATGCAGTTTGTTTGTACAAGTTTTGGTCAAACTAGATTTACAAAAAGGAGTCAATTCGACACCTACGTTAATTGAGACAAGTCTTTTACACACTCTAATAATAACATCGTATTTAGTAAGGTAGCCACTATAATTTGCTTATCGTTTGTATAAAACCGTAAAAAAGATGAATTTATAAATCATTGTGGTTGAAATTAAAGCTTTTAATACGCGAGACTTGTGCAAGCATAACATTGAATCTCGCTTGTTAACTATTATATTTTCATAGCAAAGTTACATCTAAACATGTAAATAAAGTAAAATAAAGCACATACATCATATGCTTGGTAATACTAAAAGAACAAACCAAACTGTTGTTCTTGGAATCAAATTTAAAATAATCGATCGATCGATTAAATTGATCGATGTAAAAATTTGAGAATCACTCAAAGAAGAAGAAAAAATACTATTTACAACGTCTTGTGTAAACCCAGCGTGTCTTTGAGCAATTGATTTCGCAACATCCACAATGCGCTGAGCACGTTCTCTTGCTGATTGACTCCTTTGCCGAGCCACGTTGCGACCGCGCTCAGTTTCTCCAGGTCCGGCGGCGGCGTGGTCTCTTGCGTCGCATTTAACGTTCGCTCCCAATTGCCGATGTGCTTGCTTTCGACTTGCAATCCCTCAATGTATCTACAAGGTTTATTTTTATTGAGTAACATAAATAATAAATTTTGCAAAAAAAAAAAACTTACTTGATGTAGGCCTCAGAGTGCAAAACCCTCTGCGGTCGTGGCGGCACGGAAATGAACATTGGTTCCGCTTGTTTCTGCGGCGCCGTTACGGTCAGCGAAGGGACGGCTGCGTTTTCGTGAGAAAATAATTTTATCTCTTTGCGATTCACGAAACGTTGGAGAATTTCAAGTGAAAATCATAATCAACATGCTTTGATTGCGTCCAAAAATACAGTTCGTTCAAATAAATACAACTGAACAGCCGTCCAAAATTGAATTTCACATCTACGTCTTGCATTCGTTTGTCAAAAATGAAAACTCTTTCTCAAAAAATAATGCTTTCAAGCAGCCCGCATTTGCTTTTGCTAGATTTCGTTTTGACAAACGCATGTTATCGAAATGAACTTGCTAATAACTAATCAAAACTACATATTGAACTGAATCAAAACTCCAACAAATAAAAAAAGAGAACTCACAAGGAGTAGGAGTAGCTGTGGGTGTCGGACGGGCCTGAACTTTAGTGGATGCCTTGAAGTTCCTACCGCAACATCAAACAAAAGATACGAATAATACAACTACATTCGAAAAAAAAAAATCTGCAAATTAAAAAAAAAACTACACGAGCACAAATCATTCCGCATCAAACGAAGAACCCGAGAGGAAACACCAATTTCTCTGCTAAATCATATAAATTACCATGCACCACAATAATATTTAGAATAGCAACTTTTTCGCAATATGTTCACACGACAAATACTTATATAATTGTTTTTCTTTTTGGGAAACCAACCAGCTAAGATTTCGGCAGACGTCGAAACGCACGGTTGCAAAACTGGCATCACTCGGTTCCCAACGAAGTTCCTAATTATTGTGGATTAATTAAAATGCAAAGTGCATCCTTAAAATGCTACTTTTTGAAAATTTTATTATATGCGCTCTGTCCCAAAAGTTCGTAGACCTTCTTAACAAGTTTCGTAAAGTTGCGACTATTGCAAAGCAAATATAACATCATTTTGGTCTTCGATACACCATTAATAAGAGCCAATATTAAACATTGGCTGAAGCTTTCCAAAATGATGACACGTACTTATAATACGAGGGCAGAGTCAAAAATAGAATACTTTTTGGGTTAAATCCCTCTTTTTAATTGTTTTTACTTTTCGGCATAACCTCTTTCAGTTCAATACACTTGGTCCAATACTATGCAAACTGTTTCAGCCCTCCAAAGAGTAATTTCTCTCCAAGTCTGCAAAATTACCCTCCGTTTGGGGCGTTGCTCTTGTCATTTCATGAAAAATCTGTGCAGGGATGGATCCAATATTCATCAACAGCCACAAATCGCCGACACAAATCCGTTTGGATTGCGCTGATCATCGTCGTGACGAGGTCAGTCGATTTCGTTTTTGATCCACTGCCAAGAAATGCGGCGTCCATTGTGCTAAAAGCTTTTTCATGCCTAAATGTTCATACATTGTGTGTTCATCCGAAATGTTGACCAGCTCAACACTTTCCCAAACCTTCACGCGACGATCGGCCATAAATTTTATCAACCATTTCTTCGGTAGTCACTTCAACAGGCCGTCCATAAAAACTCCGTCAATCGCTTGTGGCCGATGAAATTTGATGGAGCAAAGTCCCCATAATACGTTTTCAACTTCACTTCGGTTGGCTCCGTGGTTTACCCACGTAAAAAAATCCACACATTCACTTCTTTCCATTCTTGCCGAAATATTCGGATCCATCGCTTTCGAAGGCTAGCAAAATGTAAGTAACCAATTCAGACAGGCAAAGGATTTTACTATTCAGAAGTATAATCACCTTCGCGATCGTACTATTATCTTTCGAAAAGTACCTGGCTCTTCATTTTGCCTCAAAGCGGTTTTGAAGGCATCGAACAGGATGATCGAAAACATGCGTTACACAAAGTAGCATTGAAACACTGCGCGAATAGCAAAAACTCTTCATTGAGTCATCTTTAAATCCAATTCACATCATATCAATCGATGTTTTGAGCCTGACAAAACGAAATTCGAATTGACGAACCGTTTTCGTGTAAAAGAAGTCCGAGAACTTTTGGTTGCAGAGGGCGTAGTTATGGCAAAAACACTCTCGCGGTAAAATTGTGGAAAGATTAAAACTTCTTAATAAAAGACTCGATTGAAAATTACCAAACAGAGTAATTAATCCGGTGTAAAAAATTAAATAACGTCTCACTCACTTGCTCCTATTCTCCGGCGCCACGATCCGCCCGTTACCTTTGTTGATGTGCATATCGCGCACGTGCCTTATGAGCCGCGCTATATTCGGGAACGGCTGCACGTTCTTCTTGTTGTTCCGCAAACAGTTACGCCACTGGCAGTTCATCTCCGAGTCGGGATTCGTCTTTTGGAAATACGACTGCACATGGCCCTGTCCCTCCCGATTGTCCTTGATACAATGCTCGATGCAGTCTTGGATCTCTTCGAATTGATAGTCGCAATTGTCCCATAGGCACTCGTAAATCTACAATCATTGACCCTCGTTAATACCGGAGTTTCGTTCAATAGCGAAATACGTACCTGATCCGGATGGACCGGACTGGCGCATTGTTCGTCCAATAACAACGCTTTCGACTCCTCGTTCATCTTCGTCGCTTTCTCCTCCCAAACGAGTTTCTCGTGTGCGGGCAACGAGCGCCACTCGTTGCCGACGATTTTGCTGATCTCGCCGAAATTCGATTCCGGATTATTTTGCACCACCTGTTTACGCACGTCCCGCGAGTACAAAATGTAACCGGTCACCAGTTTGTTTTTGATTGCTCTCTAGCGAAGGAAAATGTAAAGAAATCAATTCCTGGCAATAACAATCAACTCTATTTAGTCTTCCAAAATCGAAAATGGATTTGGTGAGATTTAGTTAGATACTTTTAATAAATTGCTCAAGCCCAATCTTAATGCAAGCGGACTTAGCAAAAATATCAATGCAAAAAAAAAAAAATGTTAAAGTTACTAATTAATGTAAAATTTGATGTTATTTAAACCGAACTCGCGACGTTTGTCAAATTACCACTCTATAGGGCGTTAAGAAAAAGTGTCCAAACTTTAAGGGGCGGTAATATGGCCCAATATAAGCAGAAAAGTCTTAATGAACATGGGGCCGGAAATGTACCATTTCGAAGATACGGAGGATTGAACTTTTTTCGGTTTTCGCTTCTTCATTCACAAAACTTGCATTTTCATAATGCAATTAACAGCAATTTTGTGATGTGTAGAGTTTGTAGTTGATATTAAGTCGTTTGTGACAATTTTACGAATTTTTGCGATGCCCGTCATGCATTTCGTTTATGGTCGTGCTAACTATTAGGTCGGTGCATAATTCCGCCGTTTTTGAAAGCTCTTTTTTAAACAGTTCACAGCACAAAAAAAAATTATCGTAAACACCATTAACTTATTAATAAAAAACTCCAAAATTGGGCCATATTACCACCTCTTAAAGTTTGTGACACTCTTTTTTGACAGCCTGTATATCGTTGCGACTCACTTTTCTCGCGGTGGCGGGTGTCGTCGTGTTGCCCGGAACGGAAGCGGCGATGGCCGGAATCTCGCCGGAACCGACCGATGGCGGGCCGCCGTCCAACGAGTCCTCCATCAAGATGTCCATGTCGTTGATCTTCGTGAGAACCGGCGACGCATCTTGCTGCGAGATCGGCATCAACTTTATTGTCGCCGCAAACAGAAAAAGGGGCTCGTTAATTATCGACGATATGATTGTTCCGAAGAAAAAGTGTATCATTTTCACGTCAACGGAAAACAGTTGCGTGTGGGGATGGCCGAGCGGAACTTCCTACGTAAACATAACCTAAAGTTGCGAGAATTTAGTGGAGGAGATTGGGTGCAAGATTCGCAATTAGCGAGGCGACGATTATCGATTCATTCGATTTGCGTTGTTTTGCCTAGGGCAATCTAAGCGAATTTGATTGATAAACCGAACCGAATGGAACTTGTCTAACCTACATTATTGTTGTCGTACAATTTGAATGAACCCAAGTGCAGCAGCATCGGTAACCAGTCGGGATACTTCTTTGTCGTTAGCGAATAAAAGGCACTTTCTACTTAATCATAACACCCAAACAATTAGCGATCGCGGTTCAAACTACTTTTCCATTCTAATAATCCATTTTGCATCGAACGCGATTGTAATGGAATTAATTATATTATGTATCGCTTTCTTTCTCGCGCGCATCTATAATTGATTGGAATTCTCAACTAAAGAATTATTTTACATGTAGACTCGTCGGGCAATTAAAAATGTATTTATTTTTAAATTTAAATAATATAATGGGGAGAAACCGCACCGAATTGGCAAACGCTTGCATATAACGTTCAATGGGTAGTTAATTTAATTCTATTACAGTTCCCTTATCAAACATTAAACAAAAATAATGAAATGTACACGCACGCGAATTTGATTAGATTGTTATATAATGTGCGATTTTATATTAAAAAAAAAAGAACAACAAATGGCAATAGTCGTTAGTTAAGTATTTATATTAGCAAAAACCAGTTTTTCATACGCATTATGTTATACACACGCATCTATAAATAGTTCATTGTGGGGTTCTTTGCAATGCGAAAAGTGAATGCACAAGTAAATAAAATTGGATTCGTGCAAATAGAAAACTGGATTGAAATCTCCTTCTTTAACTTCGTTGTCGTTAGCGGGAAATAATTCTTAACGTTTCATTGAATTAATTGAACTGTTTATAAATCATTTCGTTTCGCATTTATCCTCGAAAAAGAATTATTAGGTTTAATTAATCCCTCTGGAAATGCTCAATCAATCAGATGAGCAATTTCAATTCTAAACTTTCTAAGAGTTCTAAGAGCAACAAATTCAAGTATATTAATGAATTTAATGCTGCGAATGGAAAATTATTAGTTTAGCAGAAAATAGTCCGCAGTTAGTAAACTATTGAAATTTTTAAAACAAGATCAATTGATAAAAGTTGAACAATTGGAATGGCGATGAAATGAAAATTACTCACCACTTCCATAATCGTCGTGTTCGTTGCGGTGGCCTTCTGGGTTTCCGACTGTTGGATGACATCGCTGCCCACCTGTAAACAACATCCACAACAATTAGAATCGCCGAAGACACGGAAGATGAAAACCTTTGTGCATAAAATTGCCCACATTCCATGCAAGTTTCATTTTCATTTAATATTCGGTCCAGAATCAAACCTGAAAATATTTCTTATGGTAGACGTAAATTTTCATATACACCGTTCAAAACAATTAGCAAATTGTAATTTGTATAATGGAAACAAAATTATTTTAGCAAATAAACAGTGTACCCTTATACATCTGCAACAAATGCACTTCTTTACGGCAACAGACACATAAGATTGTCCAAAAAGTTTTCCTTTAACCAGTGCTAATCCGCATTTAACGCTAAAACTAAAACTTGGATCTTTCCATCCATCTACAATTTTCTTATTCCAACCTTATGACATTTGCTTGTATCTTTTTGTATGGCGAGGCATTGAATGAATGGAAGTTGGGTAATCCTTAAGGAATTTGTTGCAAAGATTCTAGAGGTTACACCCAGTGTTATTTGCAAACTCTGGAGATGCATTATGGAGACTAAGCATATCCGCAAAATACCTGGATAAAGTCTGAGACCATTCTCAGGATGATTGATCCTAAAAATTCTTGGCGAATTGGCCTAAAGCACTTCCAGGATCTTGCAACGGTTCCACAACTAAAAATTATCCAGAATTTGTTAGTGTAGTGTTAAATGCAGATTGGCATTGATTACTGCGAGAATTTTGCTTATCGTTTACAATTGTAAAGAACCGTTTTACCTTCGTCGGCGTGATCAGTTTTGGGAAATAGTAGACCTCGTCCTCCGTCACGGCGTTACTATGATTGAACCGTTTCAGTCCTTCGGCCGGTATTCGTTGGATCTGGCGAGTGAGTTCATCAAAGACCGATGCACAAATGTAAACGTCCGTCTCCGGTATCTCGGTCGGCCGACCTAACAAACAAGTTACGTCAGTTGATTATTCTTGATTCAGGAAAACCTTATATTGTCTTAGTCGGCAATTAAGCTTTCTAAATTAGAAGGAAGCTACTTAGTGTAAAATTGTTGTTTCTTCTTAAGTCTGCGGGGAATTATTTCTAGCCAAATAATAATCGAGCTGATTACCCGTTAAAAGAACAAAACTTAAAACTCGTTAAAAGACTTCTCTTGACAATACGCATTAATCAAACGACAACATCTAATCTTCGGCCGCACTTACATGCAATGTAATCGTGATAGTCCAAAACGCAACATTTGCCGACGATGCTGACCAACGGATTCTTGTCGGACAACGTCGACATAAACAGTTCTTGTTTGAAGAACATGCGAATGGAAGTTTGCGGAACCTCGTTCGGCGACATGAACCATGGACCTTTGAAATAGCATTTGCCACTGAAAAAAACAAAGAGGTGTTAAATATCAAATTAACGATATAGTTCGTTATAGTAGAGTACGGTCAGTTAAATTCTACTGTTTACCACGTGTGATATTGTGTCTGTACCCTTAACTGCACAGTTGTGGCCGACTTTTAGATAGTTAACAGGGATCCTCTTTTGAAAGGATAAACGGCGCAGTTTCTTCAGTTATAGTTACTACAATTTGGGATACCAAAAACAGAGAGAAAAACTGAGGGTGTAGGACTCCCTTGAAGTAACATGTTATTATCAAACTCTAGTATAATCTAACAGATTAAAGAAGTCCAGTGCAGCAAGGGAGAGATAGGTTTGGTTAATTTTTAAATCGGTAAAGAACGGAGCAATCACAAAGAAGTACGGCAACAGTAAGAGTAGCCCAAAGAATTGTTTATCGTGACTCAGCGACGTTTCCTTTGTAACGTATTTGGTTTACTACGCAGTTGATGTGGACCGATTTTATACTGAGTAATAATTTGGCATAACTATTCATTCGTTTGGTATTAATGATTGATAAAAATTACACGCGGTAAGAAATTGAAGGCATGAAATAACATTCCTAACATTCCGTTGCTCTGGACTTCTTACGCTTGTTTGACTATACGTTTGCTTACTCTTTCGTATCCCAAATGCTATGGATTTGCGCGACGGCTTGTTTGCCGCCTTTGGCGACAACGTAAACGAAATCGCCCGTTTTCACCAATCCGCTGCAAACGGTGTTATATTGTTCGTAGAAGGTACAGCCATTATCCATGTCCAAATTGTTGAACAGAACGACATTCTGGAAATTAATCGAATCAAATTGATAGTCGTCCAAAGTGCTTAATTATAACAAACAACTAAAGCAAGATTACAAATGGAAAAAGTCCGATTTTCAAGACTGTATCACTCACCGGTTTCTCTTTCTCGACGAGCTTCTCCTGTTCCTGTAACTCGGCCAATTCGTCCTTGTGCTTCTCCACGCGTTCCCTGAAGACGGACATTATGCGTTTCGGTTCTAACGGTGACTCGCGCGGAACCAACACCAACGAGGGATTCTCCGGAAATATTTTGATCTTTTTGAATGCTCGCGCTCTCGTGTTATACCTCGATTCGCAGACATAAACGTCCTTCTCATCGTAACCTATTGTTTATCAGAATTTTGTATTAATAAAACTGGAACACGCAGAATTGCGTCCTTTTTGAGATACCTTCGGGTTTCATGGTGAAATAGTGTTTAATGTTCATTACGCAGCATCGATCTTTGACTTCTTCCAGCGGCACGTCGACGTGCGTGTCCGATTTGAAGACTTCCCGCTCCAAGAACTTCTTGTTGGTGTGATGAAACGTCTCGGCCGGTCGCAAATAATAGTTCCCGTGTAACATCGGTTCCCCGTCTTGCGTCCATAACCGTTCGATCAGCAGTATGTGCGGCTCGCAACCTTTCTCCTTCGCATCCAAATAGACGAATTCGCCCACTTTGTACGTTTGCTGATTGCAAATCAACGTGTCGCCCGCCGTTTGCGCCGCGTGCGGATCTTTGATGATGGCCGAATCGTCCGAACTCCGTGTCTCGTTCTCGTCCTCCAGCGACTCTTGTAGTATTTTGCTCTGTCGCTGCGACTCGACCGCAGTTTTCAGATGGGTGAGCGTGTAGTTCAGTGCGGGCGATTGAAGCGTCTCGCCGTTCTTGCACAGCTCGTCGCGTTGCTTGATGAAGAACATTTGCAGTTCGACCGAGTCGTCGAACGTTTGCGAATCGGACCGCGACAGACGGCGTGCACGCTCCAAACAGGCGAAGACGTCTTCTTGAAAGGTGTCCAAACGTTTGTAGAGGCCTTTGTCTAAACGGCGTTTTATCAAATCCAGTGATAATGCTCGGATTCTAATTAAGAGAAAAAAACACAACAATGTAGTAAAAACTAATTAGAATAGATTCTAATTATGAGAAAACGAAATATATTTTCCGTTCTTAACAAATTCAAAATTATTGGTTTATCAATTCAGATCGAATCACAGCGTCGATTTTTGATATTCGAAGCAATATTCCCTTTGAAGTCCCCGCAGTACTTGTGCGAAGATCCTGCTAAAGCTTCATTCAACTATCAATCATAAACCAAGCATTTTCAATTAGGATGCATCATGATATCCTACAGGTCAAAGCAATCAGTTAACATTAGACTTTTGCCCCAATGAAGATACAATTGAATCTTCACTGTACGAGGGAGTGCCTAAAGGAAATTAGGATTGATTATTCAATGTTTGCAAACTTCAAGGAAACGTCTTTAAAACACTAAGCCCCTTCAAAATACTGTCCACTAGATAATGTTCAATTGTGAGAACGGTTCTTCAACTGTTAGACACATCTTCTGAATTAATACTGGTAAGTACCTCCATCGACTTTGTCTTAATCGCTTCTACGTCTTCATTATCCGGAATAAGAAGTCGCAGATCAGGCGAGCAAGAAACTGTTTGATTTTCAACGTTGGCATCAACTCACTTGCCTAGAGAAAATATTTTTCGTTTCTTTTAGGTATCCCCTCGTGTATATTAATTAGAAACTGACAGAATCGAATACCTTGCATTTGAATAATTTTCGATTATGTATTCGAATGTGCCCATCACTAATATTAATTCTCAATCGTAGATTAATATAATATTAATATATTTTCTTCCTTCTACTTTCGACTCACTTCTTGCCATCGACGTCGTCGTGTTCCGGCAATTCGGCCATCGAGTCGCTATAACAACGTTCGTCCGCATCCTGATGATTGTAAAATGTCGTGAACAGGTTCAATAAGATGTCTTGAACGGCGGCCGCGACGTCCGGCACCGACGTCTCGTCGTCCTCTTTCAGCTGTTGTTTCGTTTGCAAGCAAATACGTTGCAACACGAGGGCGTCCTTGTAGATTTGCGAATCGGGTTCGTTGAATTTGCACGCGTTGTCGAACATCAAAACGAAATCGGCGACCAATTCGTCGATCGTCTCGTAGATGTTGTTTCGCAACTTGTGACTGATCTTCTCCATATCGATCGGATTCTTGATCACCTCATAGTATTCCGGATAATCCTATGGGATTATTTTGGGGAATTAAAGCGAAACATGAAGAAAAAAAACGTGAGACAAGCGAACTTACACCTTTCGTTGGCAATTTCAGGAATATCTGAGAGAGCTGTCGATTCGCTTTCGGCTCCTTGTAGTCTCTAACGGCGTCGAATAGTTGCTTGCAGTGTCTTTCCAACTGCGACATGTGCTTACGCAGCCTAGGACTGATAGTTCAATTAACCGGAAATTTTGAGTATAAAAAAAAGACAACAAAATAGAACTAATAAAACGAAAGGAAACACGAAAAGTGTCGACTCACGCGCGCGTAGCGAGTTTCTTCTCCGGTGTCGGCATAGCCAGACCGACTTTCTCGAGCAGTCGCCGTTCCAACAGATTGGCATCTTCGTATAACGTCGAGTTCTCCTCGTTGTACTGACGGCAATTGTTAAACATCAGCTTGAAATCGCGTATCAGTTCCTCTTCGTTCGCATAATAATCTGCTTTGATCCTCGACTCGATCTCTAAGAAATCGATCGGTTCGGTGATCACTTCGTAATAGTCTGGATAGAGTTTCTTCGACGGTTTCTCCATAAATGCCAAACTTGGTTTCCTACCATCCTCACACTATAAATTGCAGTTATAAAGCGTAAGTTTACGTGTCAGAGAGTTATATTAAGATTATAAGGATTAGAAATGTTGCTCACACAATAATCCAAAAGAGATTTTGCTAAATGATGCATCTTTTTCTTCAACGGCATCTGATCTTTCGGCGGCCGTCCCCTTTGAGGCGTTCCAAATCCTTGGTAAGTCTTCGGTCGCGGTCCTTTCTTCTTCTGTACGATCTTCAAGTCCTCCGATTCCAAATCGCTGTCGGTGTCCTGAAACAATTTCCGCATTGTGCCGGATAAACGAACGGTTTAATTTATGTTCTATCGAAAATATAAGTTTGTGTACAATTTACTGGCAGAAAGCAAAGGGAAACAATCGTGATCAAGTTTTATATGGTAGAGAATTTTATTTCTATTGTAATAATTAAATTCGCCAAATAAATTCAATTTATGAATTTTAAATGTTCGGGATTACAATAGAAATCAATTTCAATTTATCCATAAAAGGAATAGTTTGTTAATCAAGAAAACGGACCTAAAACTACGGATTAGACAGACAAAAATTACCTTCTACACAGAAGTCATGCAAATTAACTATCAGAAAAGAAATAACGATTAATAATTAACATTACTATCAAGAAATCGACAAATTAACTCTGTTTCATCTTTTCGTTTAATCAATTAAATGCACTTCGATTACGTTAAAAATGTTTGGTTTTGAATGCAGACGAATGTGAATGCAATTTCGCAAAAGCATCTCGTACCTTTTTAGTTTTGTTAGTGACTCTTTGAGTTACCTGATCTTTGACATCAAGTAGTTCGGTCACTTTGTCTTGCATAATTTTCTGCAACTTGACCGCGTCCTAAAACATCGAGAAAAGAACCAACATTTTATCGATCAATAATTTAACTATGAAGAAAATGCTTTCTCGTTCCCGGATTACCTTGTACAGTTTCGACGTAGCCACGTTGTACTTCTTCGCATTCTCGAACATGATGTTCATGTCGCCGGCGACCTCGCTCACCGTGCCATAGGCTCGATTCTGCATCTTTTTACGGATCTGTGTCAACGAGATTGGATTCTTAATCTCCTTATAATATCCCGGATAGAAACGTTTCGACGGTAAACGCATGAACGGCTCGCTTAACGCGATGCCCGCGTTATTCGTCGTCGATTGAATCGCATCGAACAGTTGCCATTGCGGATTCTCGGAATCTGAGAAATCTGCACCCTTAAATTAAGAAAGACAATTTATATCATTTTAGTCATTTCAAGTTGAGGATTTGAATAAACCAAATTGCATCTAGTTTAGACAAATAAATTCAAACTTCTTGTCATACTTCACACAGACAAAAGAAACCGATTTCAGGCCTTAATTCTGCCCACAGTTAGCACAAAACTGTTATATTTGGTGTGCAAGAAGCATTTCTCTTGTTCTTCAAATCATATTTTTCAAACTTACATCGTCCTCGATCGATTCGTCTGCTTCCATTTCGGTATCAGAGTCTTCGTTTCTTAATGCGGCCGTCACAGCCGATAGGCTCGTATTACCTCGCAGCCGTTTGTTCCTTATCCTTTCGCTACTTTTACCTCCAGCGGGATAGCGGCCGTGCTCGATTTCAATCTTCTTGCTAGTAATTATCTACAACAGAAGCAATATTAGATTGGAATTTATCGCAATAAACGATTCACTATCGCTTTTGTCAGTTCTGGTGGCATTTACTTTCTTCAACAACTTTGCGCTTCTATAGATTTGCGATCCTGGTTCGTTGAATAGACATGCGTTCTTCGTCATCAGCAACAGATCTTTTTCCATGTCGCTCAGTGACGAGTACTCGTTGTTTTGTATCTTCTGCGCGATCATTTTCAGATCGATCGGCGTCTCGATGATCTCGAAATATTCCGGATACCGTTTACGCGACGGCACCAATTGGAACTCGGCGTGTAACGGTCGATTCTCCGAATCCGTGGCCGTCATCACGGCGGTAAACAGGTCTTCGTAAATGTTCGTCGTCTCGTCATCTTGATTCGTCGAACTCTCCGACGTGTCTTCGGATTGATCGTCGTGCCGTCTGGACGTCGTCGGCGTGTCGTGATGATGATGTGCGGCCGCGCGTTTCGTCGCCAATTTGCCCACTTTCAATATGATTTTACCTTTGTGATCGTCGTCGTCCTTGCCGTCTAACATTCGATTCTTGTTCGCTAGGAACAAGTCCCACAAATCGCACGCATCCCTATACTCCTGCGAGGATTTCTTGTAGAACGCCTTCGCGTTGCTCACCATGAGCTCGATATCGTTTTGCAGTTCCTCCATGTCCTCGTATTCGTCCGTTTTCAGTTTCTGCTGGACCTTCAGCAAGTCGATCGGATTATTGACGACCTCGTAATAGGCCGGCTCTTGTCTACGTTTCGGCACGCGAATGAACGCGTCGCACAATAATGTTCCATCCTCTTTCTTATGGTTCCTTATAATCTCGTACAATTGCTGACAGAGTTCCATCTAAAACGAAAACGAGACTTGTACGTTCAGAACCTTCTTCCTTTAATGAAGAGCAATCGGTCATTTGAATAAAACGTTTACCGGATCCTGTTTCTTCAATCGTTTGCGCATAGTCGTCGTTGTCGGTGTACAAGTCGATGCTTCCAAACTGTCCAATGAATCGTCCTCCTGGCTCCTGCTCGCTATCGAGCTGGTACGCCGACGTTTGCTCATCTTGATCAATTACAATTGTTCGCCTTCCTAATTAAGAATAATGAATTTAGGTTAGGTTATCAATCAAATGAAATTGTTGGTAATATAATTGTGTCAACCACTTAAACAGCAAGTTTACTTTCAATAAAATTAGTTGAAGCGCCTGATGAACTAAAACATTTCGATTAATACGTGTTTTTATTTGAAAAAAAACCACTTGTATTGTTTAACTTTTTCAGCAAGAGACAGGAACAACAAAAATGGCGGACAAAGTGTTTAGAAAAAGATGGAAGTATTGTTTAGGTGTGAAGTATGCAACCAACGATTCATTGCAGACGTTCGAACTGAAAGGCAAACCATTTCAAACAAAGGGCGGCAAGATTTAAAACGAAATCTCTTATAACTTAAAATTTATGTAACGAATAATTATTTATATATCAAGGGTATAGTCAGCACTTTATGGTCTAGATTACTGGCGAAAAACTACACTATGGCGCTAAAATAGAAGAACATTTCTATTGCTCTGAATTGAAGTTAACCAAATCCAAATTCTTATTCATCAGCACGCATCCATATAAGCGATTGATCTTGATCAAATCCAATTTAGAAAAGTTGATTCGTTGGCCCACTTCGTTTGCGTCGATCGGGGCGCCCTAAAATTTAAAATAACACTTTCCAGTATCCCGCTATTTACAAATGTGTCGTCGTTTTCTTTCCCTCATACCGTCAATTCGATGGTCTTCAATTGCGCACTTTTAGCGAAGGCGTTCAATCGATAGTGCATCAACGATCGCGGATCGTACGGTAGACCGTAATCGTGCACGTTCGCATCGTCCGTTTTACGGAAATCCTCGACTATCCGTTCGTCGTCGATCAAGTTCTCCCACACGATCCGCACGAAACTGTCGCGATCCTTTCGTGACTGCTCGTGATAGATACCGATCGCATGCATCAGTTCATGCAAAATCGTGCCGAATCGTGCGGTGCAATCGACCGCCGATAGTCGTACACTTTGTCTACCGCCGATGCGGCCAACAAACGATGCGCATTCCGGCCGGTTCTCGATATAAATGTAATCCCGATCCGCATCGGTCGCATCACGAAATCTAAAACGAATAAATAAGAATGAAATACGACGTTACTCGCATATTATATTGGCTAGACTGAAAGAATCATGTCGTTTCCCTGTATTTGTTGGGAAATTCTGCGTAACAATAAATGGTTAAGCATATGAAACTATTCAAAAATCTGCAAGTAATAAAAGTGTTTATTACTTTTTAAGCACATACGCCAAATCGTTGCGAATTAATTTTTATAATCGCAACTTGTTCTGCAATACAATTTCTTAAAAGTACACACTTTATACAAGTATATTTAGCGAATTCGCTCATCGCCCTTCGGACCCGTTTCCTCGCCATGTTCGGATAACTTTTGGCGAATTTAAATGGCACGACGCCATCGATCCATTTCCGCATGTCCTGAGGCGGCGACATTACCATAATATCGCCTTCGAAGTGTTGCATGTTCTCTTCCATAAATCGAACCGACGTGGCGACGACGGTTTTGCAAATCGGCCTACAAAGTAATAAAACTAAAAACAATCGTAGCATATTGTATTAACAAAACTAAAAGAACAGAGAAAAGAAAAACTTGTGCGAACAGTTCAAAATGTTATCGTCGCTCGTTCAAAGTTTATACGTCTGTTTTTTTTTCTTCAATCATCTAGTTTTAACCAATCCGGCATCGTGCAATTGTATAAACGGTTCAATTTCAAGAGGTCGAGTCGGGAGAAATTGATTCGTTGACCCACCAAACTTAGATCGATCGATTTATTCTGGAACAAAGTCGAATTTTAAACACGATTACACTCGGTCTAAGAAAAGGCTGCGAATTTATTTAACATAAAAACCAGGGTTTGTTAATTCGAGCTCAAATATTGTTTGTTTGGTTGACATAATCTTCTTCGACAGCAATACGTTTGAAAAGTCCATCAAATTACTGTTTAAACTAATCCCTAGTGTAAGATCCTCGAATTGCTTTTACATCATCTAAATATTTTTCTGCTATTGTTAAGTGAAGCTTTGGAGATAGATTATAATTGTATCAAGTGAATGGGATGCACGATTGAGCATGAAAATGTGAACTTTGGACATAAATTTGTCGTATTTTTTTTTGCTCTTTTCTAAGCAAACGAAATTAAGATTTTTTTTTCTTCAAATTATGCTATTGATTCAACATTCAAATTCTGAACTAGAAAACCGTGAATGCTGCTACCACTTGAGTGCATCTCAAGAAATCGAAATTTAATGTTAAAAGATACAGATTTTTTCCTGTCGTTTTGGTACTAACAATAAGAAGTAACCAATTGATGAACATTATTATAAAAGGTATAGATTATTTAGGTAAAAGTTGGGAAAACTCTTTTGCTATTCGAAAAGTATGACAAATTTTTGAAAACAAGATTATTTTCGAATTTTTAGGCGTCGAAAATGCTTCTTTTTATACTCGTAATGAAACTGACACCCCCCCAGTTTACAACAAATGACATAACGAACAAATAATCAGAATTTCGTCCACTTAGAAGAAAGTTATAGCGAAAAGTAAAAAAAAAATATGACAATTTTATGCCCGATAAATTTTCAGGCCAACAACATCGCCTAAAATCGAGTGAAATGACTTTCGATGTTCTTAAATCAATTTCAGCGTGTTTCAATGAAGATTTTTTGCTTTTCATGACGAAATCATGCACTTTTGCAATGTTGCGTTCGGGAGCTGATGATTTTGGCGTTGCTGATGGTTGATCACCATCAATATCTGCACAATCACTCGTGAAGCAATTGCACCAGTCGCAAGTTATTTGCGAAAGATGCATCAACATTACCAGCATTTGAAACGTCTCTGTGCATATTTTCCCGAGTGTAAAACATCATCTATTTTTGGCTCTTATTGATATTTGCTCCGACTCCACAAAACTCTTGTCACTTTTTGCGCTATTAATTATTTTGCAATAATTCACGAAATTATCATATAACCGAACCGGAACAACCGAAAAAAAAAAACGACTCGAAGCCCTGGTTGTAGCTTCGAGCATATGTAGTGCTTCAATAAAGGGCATTAATACATATATAGGGTTTTCCAATAAGTGTGTCAAAACTTTAAAATTATGCACAATAATAACTGTATGAGATAATCCGCTAATTTTCGTTTTATTTTGCAGAACAATCGATGACATTGTTTTAAAAATTATATCGCATAAATGTCCTCCTCGACTTTGGCTCACCGAATTCTGTAGGTCCAATATGCAACTACTTTTTCACGCATATCGCGACGTATATTTTGAATGGTGCGTTCAATGCTCCGTTTGAGGTCGGGAATTGTTCCTGGCTTAATTTTGTACACCAGAGCCTTCACATGACCCCATAAGACGAAGTCCAAGGGTGTGATATCGCATGTTCTTGGGGGCCAATTGATATAAATATCTGGCAACGCGTGGAATGTCTTTTGATGGTAAATTCGAATGATTTCTAATCGCTGTTGAATCGTATATCTCTCCATATTGATTTGTCACAATATACTGAAGACATTTGCTATCGAGATTTGACTATTACATTCCCAGGAAAGCTTAATTTGTGCATTCAAGTTCTGACACGCTTATTGGAAAACCCTAAAGTTTACGAGTTATTAAGCAACTTTTCTTCATAAATGTAACTTGTACCTTCAATTCGATAACGTCCGTGCGATTGTCTTTGGCGAAATCCTTCAAACCGTAATGCATCAACGAGTGCGGATTATACGGGACGCCGTAATCGCTCGCCGCTGACGCGCGCGGCCGTTCGAAATTCTTCCGCTTCCTTTCGTCGACGTTCGCCCATCGAACGATCATGTGCTGGTCGCGATCCGATCTACTGTGTTCGTGATGTACGCCCAGTGCGTGCATCAGCTCGTGCAAAACGATGCCGAACGCCTGATAACAATCGTACGGCAAATGAATCGCTTGCTCGCCGCCGATCATGCCGACACTCGAAGCGCAAACCCCTTGCACGCGATCGGTGATCGATAAATAATTCGCGTCGTCCGTGACGTTGTCATCGATTCGCACGAATCGGATGCACGTGTACTTTTCGAACTCTTGCATCGCGCTTTCCACTTGATCGACGCCCGACGACGGATAGTTTTCGTCGAATTTGTAACGCACGACCGCGTCGGGCCATTTCGACGTCGGTGCGACGACGGCATCGTACGATGGCGCCGGTATGATGTCGCCTTCGAAGTAACCGTCGTTCAAGTCCGGTCGCGTGTAGTTTCCATTTCTGTTGGCGATTGCGTTGTTCTTGTCGACGATCGAACGACAATCTGCGCGATCGATGGCAGTAAATGTTGCCACTGCGGCGATTATGGCAACGACGGAGATTCGTTGTGAATGCGTCGACATCGCGATTGATATTGTACGTTAGCGGTCCGTGAAATGTTATTGACACTTGCGATTCGTGGGTTAAAAGCCATATACGTTCTTATCATTTTGCGTACGATTAGAGAAGGGAAATGTTGGAGTTCCCACGGATGTAACCTCGTTGATACCGCATCTGGAATTAGATTGTAATCAATTTAAAAAGAATCACATGTATCGAATAATACAATTACCTATTCTATAATAAAATAAGCCCAACCGCACTATCACGAGAGTTATAATTAGAAGTGTACGTGGCACATTTAAAAAATTTCCACAGTAATCTTCACTTGCTCCTGATTGTTGAATAAATTTGATTAACGAGACACAAACAGCAAATGAAAATCGCTCTTAAGTTTCTTTTTTAATTTCGTAAAACATGAAAGGATCACTGCATTGAAATCTTACTGCGGAATTGTTCTTAAGTGTCCTGTGTGTGATTTACAAATTAAATTATGGATTGCCAAAATGAAAAATTGCTCCATTTCCACAATAACAATTTCACATTCTACACTATTCAAGAAATACATGGTCCTAAAAAACATTCGATCCAGAAGACACGAGGGTTCCTAATTATCCACTCGAAAGTGTGAAAACTCCAAAGGCAAAAAAGTTTTGGCTTTTGGAAAGAAGTAGACCATCGAGAACATCACTTTTCAGCAGTTTTTTTTAAATAACGTCAAAAGAAGCTCCTTAACATGAGATTAAGTTTCACCAAAGCTCAAAACAAAATAGGATTTAGTTTGTTTATTATGAATTAAATTGCGATTTTGAAATCGATCTTTGACGGTCGATATCTCGAAGACCAAGACTATGGTTCATATGAACTTTTTGGCTTATTTTAACGAGAGGAATCACCCATTAAGCGCTGCCGGTGTTGTTTTGAATCACCTTGTATTATTTAACCGAAACGAAGCCCTGCTTTCGTTGATTCTTTACGCAGATCTAAGCAAATTATTACTGAAATGTGTAACATAAAAAGTTGAGTAAATTTATTGAATTGGCATCAATTTTAACAATAATTAAAATGGCATTTTGCGTAATATTAAGTTGCCATTCTCATCGAAGCTGTATTCGTAGTTTTTACAAATAAAATCGAATTAAGTAATAATTCGCTCACATTTTAAGGAAAATCGATCCGATATTTCGGCACCGTGCAACCTGATTGCTTAATAATTTCGCGCGCGCATCGGCAACCCCACGCCAACGCGCGCGACGGCTCGTTGCCTTTGCATAAGGCGTACAAGAAACCGGCGACGAACGAATCGCCCGCACCGACCGTGTCGCCGATCTCCTTCTTATCGATCTTCGGCACGTCGTAGACGGTCTTCGTGCCGCCGCTATGAAAACACGTCACGTTTTTGCTACCGTTCGTCATCACGATCATCTTATCGTATTCCATGCGTTTCGTGTTCCGGTAAGTCTTCGACAATCGTTCGAACAGGGAATCCAACGACTGGCAACCGACGGATTCGCTTAGCGCACGAAACTCGTTCACGTTACCGAACAGTATGTCGCATTCGGTGACGAAATGAACGATATCGCGTGCGTACTTTTCGCACAAGTACGGCGCGCTCACGTTGAACACGAACGCTTTGCCGTGCGTCGCGGCGTAGTCGACGAAATATTTCGCCAATGCGAAGCGGTCGGTGATGAAGAAACCTTCCATGTAAATGATTTTCGACGCGGCGAGCGTCTCCTGAATGTCGACGTCGCCGACGATTCGATCCAGTGCGATGCACATCGACGCGCCGATGTTGGCGATTAGCGTGCGCGTCTGGTCCAATATCAATGCGATCGCTTTGCCGGTCACCTCGTCGTTCACCTCGACGAAACTAAAAAGATAAAGCGTGAAATTAGTTGGTTACATTTATAAATTCTGTTTTTTTTTATGTGAAATTTTCTAAATTCTAAGGTTTTGATAACAAATCATGACTGCTGCATAAAAAATGAGCGCTTTTTTGTTGAAATATTAAATTGGATTACGAAGATATTAGCATTTCAGTAAAAAAAATTTGTCGTTTATGACGAGCTCATACTCTTTCTTGACGTAACTTTCGCTAACCGATGTTTGTGAGTTCTCGATGGATGCTCATCTATTCTTGAAGCGATTGTACTAGTCGTAAGTTACTTGCACAAGACATACGATAATCAACAAAAAGCATGTTTCATCATTTCGAATATCACAGCAGATGCCCTTTTCCGACTTTACGAATTTGATGCTGCAATATAAGTTTGTTTCCAATAGTGACAATATCACGATATTCTCGTAGACCAGCAAGAACCAATTCATTACTGTGCACAACTCAACAGAATGCATGTGGAGTTGGGGAGATTCTACTTTGCAGTGGTCAATCGAAAGTGCGTAGTTCCGCAATAGGACAACGTGAAAATTGCACACCTCCAGGGAAGACGAAGGATAAAATCAAAGAACTCGACAGAACCGAAATTCTTCCACATTGAGCATCCGGATCAATGTCATGCTTCTAACGGGCGTCTTCTGCCTTTGTGCAAAACTTGCTTTCGATTAAACAAGAGCTCGCCCAATTTCGGTTGTGTGGAGATGATTGAAAGTCCATCAGGTAAAAGATCGTAGGTATTTCTGAAAATGCGGCAACTGGAAACGCTTAGAAAGTGAACTAGGATTAGTATTGCTTTCAAAACAGTAATTTTTTCTGGACGTCCAAATAAATTATCAAGCGAAATGTTTACACTAATTGTTAACAAACACGAGGACAGCATTGATTCGTTTTAAAATAATCGCAAATTGTTTGCCGATTTGTTTTGTATAAAAATTGCTGGTTCCTTTTCAATTTGGACAAAGGAATAATCGCTGTCCTTTACTTTTTAATTCCACCTTCTTCTCCAACTTACTGTGTTACAACGCCATCGTCTTCTACCAATTGTTTCAATCGTTTGCCTTGCTCATCTTTACCGATCGCACCGATCATGTGGGTGGATTTGGGTGCGTCGAACAACCATTGCAAGACACGCATCGTGTTCTGCGCGGCACCACCAGGTCGACACTCCATTTGCAATCTATTGAATAACACAGCAATCAGAAGTAATTCCAACAACAAAAAAAGAATAGAGAGAATGTTTAGCAACTTACGAAGAAATATCGTCCATCAGCGTTCGCATCTCGGCCTTATTCAGTTCCCGTTGACTGTCCTTTTGCACGTGATACTTGTTAATTAGCGTTTCGTCGTCGATTTTGACGACGATGTCCATCAAAATGTTGCCTACACCCAAGACGACCATTTTCGCTCTGTGTCTCCTCCTGTTCTTTCGCCGATTACTTCGGCGAATCGTTTTTGCAAAACAATCAATACAATTTGCAAAACAAGCGGTCGTCGCGTGCAAGTGGGACGAGACAATTAAACGGAATGTATGCCAGCACCGTGATTACAAAATTTTTAACCTTGATGACATAATGTGTTTTTTTTAGGCGATGCTTTATATATATCATTCATTTAACTCTATCAAATTAACTTCGATTTGCGTTCGAAATCAGTGTATGGCCCTAATCAGGCACTTATGGATTTCATCTCGAAAATAAAATTGATCAACTACGGATCAATTGAAAATAAATGCGACTCTCGCCATAATAAATATTCATTATTAAAATTCAGTTCATTGTTGCCTATCAAATTTATTACCTTTGATTTTTTCGCAACCAATTCGATACAATTAATCGTGGAATTTGCACTTTGATTCGAAAGCAATTTGCGTCCATTAACAAATTTCGTCTGAGCATTGTTTAAGTTTAAAACTTTAATTTATTGTACGGCTTAAACCATTGTTACAGCATTCGAATTTAAATATTTATTTATGTATTTCGGTATTAAATAGCTATTTGCACAACCTTCACTTATGTCAACAATCATTGTTACTTAAAATATCGATAGATGGCAGAAGTTGCCGGATTTTAAACGTTTAAATTCTTGCGCTCAACATCAGAAATCTACCGGTAGGAATTTCGAACTGAAGATGATGAATATCGATATTATCACAATATAATACTCATATAAAGTTCTAATACGCACAAATTCGTTGTGTACAAATACGATTTAATAATCGGTCTTTTATAATAATTTAATAAATTAATTTGCGCTAACTTAACTTACTATTCCGATTAGAGAATTTCGTGTGGAGCTCTTTGAAATAGTCCCAAAACACCAGCGACAGCACAGTATGCGGTCCGATACGCAAATACGACGGACCTAAACCTTTGTAGAAACCCAACGGGCCTTCGGATTTCAATATCTTCGACACGCAATCGAAATAACTGTGATACAACAAACCACGTCCCTTTGCGTCGACACCTACAAAATAATGGCCTTATCGAAAGTGTCAAATCGATTGATAGCGATAATAAACCTTGATTGTAGAGGCGAGTCGCTATCAAATCGAACGGCGTCATCGTCACGGCGACGAATACGCCGACGATCATGCTCGAGCCGAAAGCGTTCAATATCGTGCGACCTCTGAAGTAATCGTATTCGTTCAGCCACCCTTTGAAATAGGCGAACGAGGTTAGCTGCACAGTCGATCCGATGGAAGCCCTCGGTATCGACGACAGGACGCCCCTGTACAAACCCCTAATCTAAAACGAATAACGAAAAAGGAACGGCGATTAATCGAGCGAACGGAACGCAATTCGCTTCGGTCCGTACACCGTGATTCTCGTAAATCTTATACAATCCGGTCCACATGCCCGTGTGATCGTGCTGATAACCGCTGGCGATTTGCGCGGCGGCGCGCGATTGTAAATGCGTCTTGATCAGATAGAACGGGCTCGAGATGGAGACGGCCAAGACGCCGGTGAGAGCGCCGGCGACGACGTTCTTGTAAAAGACCGGCTCGCCCTTTTTGTCTTTCGTGTAACCGTTATCGACTAGCATTTGGTAAGTACCTAAAATCAAATAAAAACGCTATATTCAAGTTGGTCCGATCATTGTAGAAATGACGTTCGACCGTCCACTATGACAGATCAATTTCCTTTTAGAAATGACGTTCAACCGTCCACTATGACAGATCAATTTCCTTTTACAATTAGAAATGACATTCAACCGTCCACTATGACAGATCAATTTCCTTTTACAATTAGAAATGACGTTCAACCGTCCACTATGACAGATCAATTTCCTTTTACAATTAGAAATGACGTTCAACCGTCCACTATGACAGATCAATTTCCTTTTACAATTAGAAATGACATTCAACCGTCCACTATGACAGATCAATTTCCTTTTACAATTAGAAATGACATTCAACCGTCCACTATGACAGATCAATTTCCTTTTACAATTAGAAATGACGTTCAACTGTCCACTATGACAGATCAATTCGTACCTAATCTCAGACCGTTTAGGAACAATTGGAACCATAAGGCCGGCACTAGACCTGCTTGTAACGCAAGAAGACCATCGTGTTTGGCGATGACGTACGCGCCATGAAAGATGTTCTTGTAATGGATCGCGTGTTTGCCTCTCGCTTGCAATTCGCCTTGTAATTGCATGCGAATCTTGATCACTTCCAACGGATTCGTGATGACACCGGCACAGATCGCCGCGAAACCGCCGATCGCAAATTCCATAATCGAGTCTGGAAATGATTTCAAGTCAATAATTGAGATCGATTTAATCGCATTTTGTCGGTTACTTACGAAATTGATTATTAAGGTAACAATTGATGCACGGTATCCATTGTAGTATCAAATTACAATGGCAACTTCTTCAATAAAGCAAAACGAAACAAAAATGGTTTCTTATCAAAGCGAATTGAAAATGCGCGTGTCTAATTATTTGCCCATGAGTTTAATCTTAAATTAGAACTCATTCGGTAATAATAATAACGTATTTTGCAATTAATTGCGCTCTTACGTTCCGATTTGTTAAAAGAAATTATGTTAAATTGCGAATTGATGAAATTTAACGATCGATACGAGACGAAATGCTCGATTTGCAAATAAAAACTTATAACCTGTTAATTGTTTCAAATATTTACCTCGTAAAAAATGTCGCTTGTTAAATTATAATAAATCAATTAAAGTTTCGATTGTTTTAAATATTACCGTTTGCGATTCTCGTCGGTTCAAAATCCTAATGGTGGTGCCATCGTTGGGTCTTTCCACGGACACGATCCGTTCAGAAACGAGGCGGCGTTTCGAGCGAAAATCCGACACTAAACACCGACAATGCTGCGTGTAGATATACGTGCAGAAGTTATTTACATACATATACACACCTTATAAGTTTGTTTGTTGGTACGTTCGAGTGTAAACAATCGGCAATTTCGACGGTGCAAAAGCGGTGACAGGCCGTCCGACACGATCGATTCGACGATTCGCCGATCCGTTCGCACGTAAACGTATCGATCGAGGTAAGACGCGATCGCGTTATCGGACATTTTCTCGAAAATTAACCCCTCGTTTAAAGGTTAAAGTATGCGCAAATTGCTGGAAGTGTGCGTGGACAGCTACGAGTCGGCGATGGCCGCCATTGCCGGCGGCGCGAATCGCATCGAGTTGTGCGCCTCGCTCCGAGATGGCGGCCTCACGCCGACACCGGGCCTGTTGATGCAGATCCAGAACAACAATCCGGACAAGTTGCCGATCTACTGCATGCTGCGATGCCGACCGGGCAATTTCATCTACACGGCGGAGGAGATCGAAGTGATGCGGGAGGACGCGAAGATCTTGGGTAAACACGGCGCCGACGGCTACGTGTTCGGCGCGTTGCTAGAGAACGGCGACGTCGACATGAAGAATTGCCGCGAGATCGTCAAGTCGTGTTACCCGTTGCCGGTGACGTTCCATCGCGCGTTCGATCTGTGCCGACGGCCGACGATCGAGGTCGAGGTGATCATCGACTTGGGATTCGCGCGTCTACTGACGAGCGGCAAACAGAAGACGGCGCAACAGGGGGTGAAGCTGATCGGCAAGCTGATGGAACAGGTGGGCACGCGCATCATCGTGATGCCCGGCGGCGGCATCAATTTGGATAATTTCAAGTACGTCATCGAGAACACGGAAGCGACCGAGTTTCACGGTTCGTTCAAAAAGTTGAAAGAGCAACAGCGGTCGCACGCATGCGAAACGGACGCGACCGTCGAGGACGTGCAAGGATCGTATTACGTCACCGATCAGGAATTGGTCGGGCAGGCCGTGCATCTGTTGAAGAACGAGTAATTTTCCGGGTTTTTTTTTTGTTTTGTTTTACGGGAATTTTAAGGACTGCAAGCGAAACAAATTATGCAAAGAAACGTTGTACGTCGACCATTTCAAAATCAAAATTAACTACAAAACGACTTTTGCGATCGAATTTTGAATTGGGAACGTGGAGGAAACTTCCAGGGAATCATGAGGGAAATTTTCAGACGTTTCATTCGTTCCTTTATATCTTCGTTTCTCATTTTTTTTTTAATTCACTCAATCAATTCTTTTTTATTGTATGAATCAAGGTCTTTTGTGATAGTAAAACGTGTTCTAGAATTATTCAGTTTATTAGTTTTTCTTTCTTCTTTTATTATGCAAACGAGACAAAAGCCGGAGGAATTGTTTATTAGAACACGATTTACGCACGCACATGGAAAATATTTTACCGCCCCGTTTGCAATTTTTTTTTCTTTTTCAATTAATCCACGCTGCAAATAATGAACAAAATGCAAGGGATGTTTCTGCTGTTGTTTAAACCGATTTTAAAACGCTATTATGAATTATAAATGTCCATATATACATATATCAATGTGCATATTAATAACAATTGCTCTGTATATCTATTATAGGAGTCAATAAAATATGTGTGTATGAGTGTGTGTACAATTTGCATTTTTATTGTTAACCGCAATTATTATTACCTCCGCATATTTTGTAACTGTTTCAATTTAATCGTTACCTTCGGTTTTATAACAATCTTTGATTTTAATAGACGCAAACGTCGTAGGTCGAGGAATAGGTTCCCGCGGTTTATAATAAATATGTTTTATTGAAAACTGCGTAAGTTATAGCCGAATATTCATGAAATACGAGGGTGGTTTGGTAAATAACTTGCTTTGATATAAATTAAATGGCTCCTTTCAAAGTCCAAAGCACTTGTTTCAGCGTTCCTTAAGTTTACCGATTCTCTTGCAGAACGGGATTTCTTAAGAAGTTCATCACACTCAATTACGCCCTCTATCGCCCATCACTTTGAGCAAATCTCTTTCGGCCAGTAATCTCTGGAGTTTCGTCAGCAGATTCTTACCGCGATAGAGGTAATTCAATGGCTTTAGCTGCGTGTTACTGCTGAAATCCATGAGTTATAATGGCGAAGATTTCACCAATTTTTTGCATTGCAATAATGGGAAACGCGGCATCCATCTTTCGCAATGTTTTGTCGTGGGCAATTCATTATGCAAAAGAAAATAAACTCGTTCATTTCAGATGTTCGTGGTCTCTACTATGTCGCCAAATATTAATCGTTTATTGCTCAAGACTATTTCATTGACTTTATAGTTGATTTCAATTGTGATTGTTGTCTTTGAACCTCTAGGACATGATGCACTTCCGATGCTTCTTGTGTTGGTTTAAAACTCGTTCACCCAAAGACGAACGGTTTCAGAGGAAGAACATTCGTTTATGGATTTCCTTCGCTGTTTCCCCATCCAAAAGTGCAGGATAGAATAACATTTCGAATTCCAATTTCATCCACTTTGTTCATCACTCGAAACACTTGAATTTAAACGAACTTTTAAGCAAATTATAATTGCTAGAATTACTTGCAAAATAAAATTTGTCATTTAAAAAGAAGAAATTTTACGACTACATTGAAATCTTTTCTTATCAATATGAAGCAAGTTACATTTATTTAAGTTTCCTTTTTTTTTCGACTTGTCGAGCCATCACAAGAATTTGTTGCAGGCAGGATAGTCGAGTGCAATCGGCCTTTTAGCTTGGAACCCGGCCATAGACCATAGTCCATCGATTTTTATGGGACTTTTTTGTTGGATTTCTTAGAATCCCAACTGGAATGGTTTACATTAAAATTTTACCGTAAATTAGTTTTTAATTACTTAAATAAATAAATTGAAGCATCGAGTAGATTTACATATTTTTCGCAATAATTTTTTTGTTAATATTAACTTTTTTTTATTAATTGAAATTTTTTCGAAAAATACATTCGAAATCTAGCGAAAAGAGAGAAATGCACGACGCAGTTCTAACGTCTTAATGCATAAATATTTGCCCTAAATAATTTTCCTGAGTGATTTGTTCATGCATCTGAATTACTTTCATTAATTGAGTACTTTAAATTAAAAAAAAACTATATTGTAAGAAACTACTTAATTATTTAAACAATTAAGTCCAATTATGAAAGGAATCTTCATGTTTTACGCCATAAAATGGTTGGTTAATTTTTTACTTTTATTTTACTTTATCAGTCATATTGGACGAGTCTAGCATTTTTTTTATTGAAATTTTAAGATCGATCAATTTTGGATGATCAAACAAAAGTTGGATGTTATAATTAACGAAAATTAGGTTATTCATTCGTGCTTTTTATACGACTTTACCCAAAAAATGCGGCGGAAATTGCATACAAATTTGCATTATTTTTTTATAATAAATTTCATGTTACACAGAAACGGCAATTTCTTTCAGGATAACCTAACATTTGCCTACCTAGAAAAGAAAATTATAATTTAGCACAACTTTTCTACAAAAAATGTTTTTTAGAAAATTGTAAAATAAATGCAAAAGTGTACAATAACTTCAACTAGTTTGATTTATTTTTCCCTTAAGATACCTTTTGTTTTTAAATAAGAACAAATCGTTACGTGCTGAAAATCGAAGTTAGAGTCTCGCAACAATTTTTTAGTATCACTTCGTAAGTTTCTTTCTCGGTAAATAATTGTTTGAAGCAAACTTTATATGTAAGCACTTCTCACAATTATTTCGCAAGGAAGGAATTGTCATCGTGCGTTATTTGTTTCAGAGCGCAGAGTAGGTTTCTTTTCAGAATTGCCCCCGTAGTTTTATAATGAACGTAACAGTCGATTAATAAAGAGTAAAAAAAAAATTCGTGATTCAATAACTTAAAATAAACTTCTCGTAAACAAATTGCTTCGAATTCATATTAATATTATATTATTTTTATAATACCATTAATCGTCATCAACGGTATAAAGTAATTTATTTCGAATAAGTAAATATTGTTAATCTGTTTTCGTACAAATATAAGAAAAAGCTTGAATTACTAAATGACTTTGTTGACGATCACTCATTAAATGATACGAAATTATTATTTATGGCGCAATTATAAGCTATTAATTTAAGCGAGGGAGAAAGAGAGAGGCGGCAAAAACTTCAATTTGCCGTTTTCGTTTGACTTTTTGCCAATTTTTGAAATTGCACTTCATTAAAAATATTATCTTAATTTAGCTAACGACACAAATAAAACAAACTCGAAAGCTGGAAACTGAATTGTGTCGTCGTCATTTTGAAATAATAACCATCGGATGCGATTACAATCGCGATGGACATTTAACGATTAATTCGTCATTAACTAATCGTCGACGTTCATCAACGAAAGCGAGTCCGATTGTTTAAACGCCCCGACAAATCGCTTTTCATTACGGGTACATTTCGCCGATTAATAAATGCCGTTCGGTTGGTCACACGTTTAAAAAGTTTATGTATAAAACTGGAGGCCAAGTTTAATCCTTCCGTCATTCACGTGTGCGCATTCGTAATTGAATTAAATCAAAACGTGTGCAAATTAATTTCATTCAACTAGACAATTAAATATTATAGTTTCTTGTTAAAAGAAAAGTCAATAAAACAGTTATTAAATGTTAGTTGTCCAATTGGAACGGAGAAATTGGCGATTTGCGATTTAAAAACTTGCTTTTGTAAATTTTGATTTTATTATAAAAGCTTAGGCCAACGTTTTCTGGTCAATACAATTTTTGTTACCATAAGTTGGCGTACCTGGCAAAACTCAAATTCGTTGACAGTCACGACAGGTGCGCAGTTTAAATTAAAATTCGAAAAAAGTGCAAACGGATTCGTAAATAACTTCGGCAAACGTCCGTGTTACTAAAGTACAACTTTGCGAAGTGTTGCCAACTACGAAAGTAACGTTTATAAATTTTTACGCGCCTCCTATGATGTAATGGGGAAATTTCGCGTTTCCCATCAACTGCCATCGAAAGTTTGGCAAAAATCTTCAAATGTCGATTGACGCAAGATGCGAAGAAGATTCATCTGGCGGGAGAAAATTTAACTTTCGATCGTAAAACGTTTATCGTTTTTTGTTGTTGTCGATCGATTAAGTTTTAGGATTGGCAGGTTGGCAACACGACATGTACTGCACGATCGTGAATTAACAGCATTTAAACGGCAACGGAGCAATTGTGCATTATTTCTTGCACGATCTGTAGATTTAAACTTTTTTTTTGCATTACCACGCACACCTGTTTATTGCACCTATCGCGGTGTAATTTTCTGCCTCGGCCAATGATAGCGACGACGGAGAAAGGATACTTTCTATTCAAAGATCATTAATAATAATAGTAATAATAGCCGTAATCGAAAGCGCCAGTTTCTGTTCGTTTCGACTCGATTTCAAAACGTACCATTTTCCTCGGTTATTAAAATATCTCTTCGGCCGGCGGAATCGATTGTTATTGGTATTAATCGAACGCGAAAGGAAACAGAGGAACGATTATGTTTTAAAAATCGTATAGCGTATATTTTTGTGATTAATAAATTGTGATCGATTTATAAAACAATCGTGAATTGTTGCAAATTGAATGTGCACGGTTTTTGGCGAGTTATTAATTAATCCAGTTCGTTTGTTGTTCGTGCTTTTTGTTTTCGTCTGATTTCAATCGATTATAACATTATTGCGAATCGAGATGTTTTTGAATGGCAAAGCGATAAGACCGAGCACGAAAGGTGAGAAGCGCATATTCACGTGGAGCAATAATCAGCTTTGGTGAGTTCTCCTTTTGATTTTTAATCTGTGCGAAGGTGGCAGCAGTGTTAATCATAATTTGGTCATTCGATAATCGCCAATTCCTGCAAAACTAACTGATTAGATTTTGAATGATCTCTTCATCCAGGGATTTATTAAATTGCTTTACTTATATTATGATTCGTAATAATATAAGCAATATCATGTGCCTATACAGTGATTTTCTCGCATAAGTTGGCAACACTTCCCAAATATTACTTTGGTAACACTGCGCTGAATAGACTTTTACAATTGATATTTGTCAAAATCACATTTGGCGGGCAAAGTAATTCGATTCGAACATAATTTAAAAGCATCAGTGCTACCAAATTAAAATTCATTATTAGAAATTGAGGATCGTGATTTTCTTCCATGTGGGCAATGTTTTTCCTATATTACTTTGGTAGCACTGAGCGACGACCTTTACCTTCTATTGACAGGTGTCAAATATTTTTGGCGGGGAAAGTATTTCGATTCAAAATCAATTGAAAGAAATGTTTGGAAAGTATTCCCAACTTATGCAATAAAATCACAAATGTTTAATGATACGATCGTGATTTTGAACATAATTCCGCTCACTTTGCATAATAAAAACCGGCGTAATGCTGCATTTTTAATAAGGCATTAAAATTTTGTCAATTAATATTTCTGATTCCACCTTAATTTTCTTATATCTTCCATACAATAACAGTAATCATAAGGCATAAACATTTGATTCGAATTATCGATAGCCATTGAATCATCCGCTCTGATGGTGACTGATGGAAATTTAATTATTTTTTAAATAATCTTCCAGTAATAGTAATAATTTACGATTAAAAGTGAAACAGAAAATTCGAAAAGGAAAAAGTAATATTACGGGTAAAACCAAGATACTTTCTTGTCTCTTCGAGGATGTGCTCTAGGGTATGGAGAAAGTTAAACGTAGAATTTCATTTCGGGAGAGAGAAGTAATATTATTCTCTTACGTAACCGCATATAACCTACTTGAATATCAAATGCAACGAGCTACAAAATTCCCTCGTTTCACTTTGGCATTTCCTCTTCTCTTTCTTTCTTTTTTTTTTTGGTCATTCTCGAAGCTAAATTACTTGCTGTTACGCATTCGTATCGTAACGCGAAACGAATTAAATTATGAATTCCTTTATTAATTGGTTCCTTATATCCAAATGGCGCGAGGAAAACCCCCAATGAAGAACAATTCGGATCACAGTGGGGATTTTGGGAAAGGAAAAATTAAACAATTCGTGACTGATTAATCATTTCCGCTTAATAGTTTCAATACTTATCGGAAATGAATTGCTTTAAAATAAAAATTCAATTATGGTTCACAATTAGATGAAAAGCAGTGGTGATATGACGAAGCTTCAGGTATTTATTTTTTAATTAGAAAACATTTGCTCAGATTCGCATTGTGTGTTCCAACAACTGTATTCAAATCGTTTTTGCATTTAATTACGTGAACAATCGCGTCGATTAATTAAAATTGAATACAAAATTTGTTGATTAATTAAAATTGATTGATTTTTATTAAGTGCTGCATAATGAGGCTTTAATATTAATTAATATCGTTAAAGGTAGTAAACGAAGAGCTTATAGACGAAACATTTAATTCACCAAAATTAACTCTCAAACGAAATCAGAGAAAAGTTATTTATTAGAAGCTAAATCGATACATACAGAAAAATCGATCTAGTGGTCTATTTTTATTTCATATATCAAATTTTATTCCTTATAGTGTCAGTTGCATCCCCACCAAGCGCCATCCCGCCTCCCCATTGGTCCATTTGTAAAATATGACGTCTTAATGACAGTAGAGGGATGAAAGTATTGATAACACTGTCGTGGCAAGTAGTTTTATCAGACAATCTCGCCCAGAGTATTAATTGCAATTTACGAGCTCTGTTCCGAAGTTATTCAAACAAAATCATTTGTTTGTCGATGTTTCTCGTATGATTCGAACAAAAAAAAAGCTCAGTAACAAGCGTGAGGTAACGTTTAAAACTCCTACGATTGAATCGAATCGAAAGCGATCGCTCGGTATCCTACATATGCAAATATTAATGGTAGTAAAAGTGTAATTGGAATGGATCGAAAGTGATGTCAAAATTGCGATGTAAATACGAACAATCGATTACGTGTGAAATCGTGATCTGATTTTTTTAGGTAACTAGGTTGCCCGCAACGATCAAGTTGGTAATAAAAATAATAAATTCTACACCTGATTCGTGTGATTATTGGTAGTGTTACGAGTTAATTATAAAATCGCACCTTTTGGTTTGCTTTTCGTTCGTTATTTCTGGTCAATCTTCGGTCGAAAGCATTATAAGGAAATGGCCGTTTCGACAAACGAATCGTATCGTTGCCGGCCTCTCTTTCATTTTGGCATTATTGCGAAACTTTGAGATGAACATATAACGAAGTTACATAACGTGTGGTCGTGTTTGCTTTTTTTTTTACTTTGTATGTTTGGTAATTAATGTTAGTTACAAACATTGCTTAAAAATTAAACGATCATTCTTGAGTTGCAAGTATGGAAACGGTCATTGGCAAATTTGCGATTCGTGGTTTGCTGGATGAAATAAAAATGTATATTAAAAAAAATCAATAGTTTTTTCCCTTTTAATTATTAAACGATTTGTTATTAATACATTTTTAATTGTTTCAAATCAGTAAAAAACAAACCATAATTCATTTTCTAACCTTCAATTTCTTGCCGAACGTGTTCTAGAAATGGTTAATAATTGGCAATATTCGATGAGAAGGACGAGCAGCATGAAATCTAGCTCGAAATCAATATCAAACGCACTTTTTCTTTGCTAAAACAAAACATAAATTCGGATTCAGATTGCAATTACAATCGTTTAAAGTGCTTCCAGTTTTTTTAATGACACGAAGAAATTGCAATCCATTAAGTAATTGCGCTTTTTTAACGGACAGTAACATAAAGTCATTTCTAATGATTAATTTATAGTCCACCAATGACGTTCATCGATTCGTGCGAGTTGCGAATTTTATTTATGTGTATCAAGGATTATTATTGACCTTATTATTTCAATTATCACGTAATAACCAACCGTCTACGATTTCTTTTAACCGAAATTTGCAGACTCGATGGAATTTCATTGATAACTATTGAAATATATGTAAAACAAGCGATATAAAGCGAGAGGGAAATTGATTTTACAGCGAAAACGAAACTATTTTGGGGATTGTAAGTATGTGTATCAAATTTTATTCCCTCGAGTGTCAGTTGCATCCCCCACTACGCGACTTCCAGCTGCGCCATTAGTCGATTTGTGCAAATTGACGTTATCGCGACAGAAGCGGGATGAAAGTTTTGATATCTTTTCGTCCATACGCTATATTTGATTTTGACGTGATTTGAACAGTAGTTAATTAGAAACTGCGAAATAAGCTTGACTTTTTAGCAAATACATCAATTTTAAGCACCGGATTCGTACTGCAAACTACTTTTTTCCAATAAAATAACTTTATAACATATGATTACGTTCGCTTTAAACTTATGTAAGAAGTGAAATTTTTTTATCGAACATTATATTCTTACATCTTTTCTCTTGTAATTTCTATTTGCACTTGCTTGCCAACCGCGAAAAAAGAAACACTCTTTTGTAATTTTATATTCATATGCGACTTTATTTCGCATAATCCAACAATTAAATAGATTCTAATATTTTACGATAATAAAATCGTTTGTGAGTTTGAAACATAAATGCTAATTGTTCGTTCAAATGTTAGAGCATTCAAATTTATTGCCAATAAATCGTTTCGACAATTTGTTCGTTAAATTTGCAATTGTTGTTTCATCAATTCTCTTGTTCTTCTTCGTTCTCGTCGCTAATTTATTGGCAATAATTGTAAGGTGAATGCAATTATTATTAATTCGTGTTCATCCTTGAAGCCAGTAGAATGATTTGCAAAAATAAAATTTAAGTTTATCTTTTATTATTTCGTTGTGCAATTTACTTCTTTTAATTATCATCGTACGAATTTCGTTAATTGATATTTGCGAGGCATTATTTGCAATTGCAATTATTTAATGATATTATTTTTATTAGTTTCTGAATTCTTATTCGCGAATTCGTTGTATTGTTTGAAAGAAATATAATCCTTTTGTTTTCATTTTTTCTGCGTAGGCTTAACAGGTTTCCATTTCTTTCGGTCGATTAGTAGTTTATGCGCAGATTCTTTTCATAATTGAAAAGTTTCTCATTAGTTTCGCATTTTCTAATTTCGAATATGAAGATGTTCCAAACGCATTATGCTTCATTCCATTGTTTAATATTCAAATTTCAGTGAAAGTTATCCCATTTATGGTGGTTGAGAATTAGAAGAAGAGTTGATGCGTTCGTTTTTTGTCACTTTGCCGCAGACAATATGCAAAATGATTGCTTAAATGCTAACAATTCCATTAATAAATCCAATAACAACATTAACGATCGAATCTAGAAAGTGTGTCGAATTGTAAAATACTTTTAAAAGTTTCATGTCAGAATTTAGTTTAATTTAATTTAATTTAAAATTTGGCCAATTAGCAAAAAAGCCAGAATCTGCTTCAAAAAACTCGGATAAACATAAGAACCTTCAAACGATTTCCAACCACTCGCAGGAAGCTGTTTTACCAGAATAAATTTCAGATTTGCCTGCTAATTAGCAATTAAAACGGATAAATTTTTGCAACGTGTTTTAAGGATTTTCTCGATTGCCTTGATCGCGGAATAAACTTTTACAAACCAGATCACTCTTGACATTATACATCATATGGAAGGAAGGTAAACAATCTCGCAAAAAAAGGTAACTGAAACAACGTGTAATTATGAAACGAATTTTTCCTTTTAACCACACAGTGGTTACCAACTTCATGTACGAAGGCCGTTCAGAAAGAAATCCACCTTCAAAACACAAGTGAAGATTTTTTTGCAAAGTTTACTAACAGACAAAGTTTAGTGTGTCGATTCTAGAATTTCTTTAGTTTTTGTTAACCTAAAGGAACAGTTGAATGAATATCACGAGGAAACGTGTAGCCAGAGTGTCGAAAGAGGTTATGTTTGCTCAACTGAATTTGTTTTCGGCTTGTCCTTGTATTAAGCAAAAGTTGTTAGAGCAGAAATGATGCGATTTCGTTGCGTTTAAAATTTCTCCACGTAAAATATGTAACTACGTATTACATCAGGAAAAAAAAAACTCTTTCATTGGTAAATTATGTTTTCTTTATTAACTTCTACACATAAAACTTATCACTTCTGGAACAATGGCTTTAAGAAAATGGTAAAATGCGTTATGGATACGAAGGGAGTTCGTGGTGAGAAAAGGCGAAGATTGCAGATTGGATTGAAGTGAACGTGTTATAATTTCCAGACTTAACAATAACAAACAATCTTATGAATATGACATAAATTCTAATTGCGGCGTTTGTGAAAGTTTGAACGTTGCCTGGATTATAAACTTATATATACATATTTCTTTTTATTTGGTTAATAATAATAATGTTGCTAATACATAATGGCATTACACTCGAACAATGACTAATTTTTATTTTTTTGTTTGTTCGCTATCAGAGTACAATTAAATTATGGCAATAGGCAAATAATAGAAACGTTTTACATGCTGCATTTTATCACACTAAATATTTTTCTTGCAATTATCGTAATTGGCGAATTTCAAGTATCAAAGCGAATCCGATTCGCAGAAACGTGTAGTCGTAAATTGGCATTGCCATTTAAATGTAAAAGGGAAATTAACATTATTATTATTTCTGTTATCATCGCTGTTGTCGACTTGTAAAATAATTATATTTAATTCCCATTATTATCCATGGGCTTTTAAAATGAAATTAATGTACCGAATGCAACGAACACGTTCATCCATTAATAGATGCGAAAAGTGTTTTATTATCAATTCGAAAATACCTAAAAATGTTTACGAGAATCAACTCAAGTAACTTGACTAAATTGAAAATCACTTATTATTGATTCTAAATTATTATAAATTAAAAAGGTTGCAAGTTTCATACAACACAATCGAAAATACCTGCTTCGATATCAATACTTTCATCCCTGTACCGTCATTGAATGTGTCCATCTTGGCTAATTGGCCAATGGTAGGGGATGCGACTGATACCAGAGGGAATAAAGTTTGATATAAGTAACAGAAAGTAGCTTTTCAGATAAAATTTATGAATTTAAACTTTTTAAATTTGCTGTCTCATTCATTGCTAGTTCCTTAGTAGTTGTTTTGATCGTTAATAAATGTTTTCTATTTTACGTAACCTTCTTAAACGAACGTTCCATATAGTTTGTCTATAACTGTGTTACACAATTATCGTCGTCGCTATTTCGTTCATTTTATGATTCTTTTTTTAACTCAACGTCTAATTATGGTAAAATATTGGCGGAAATTGGATTTCTCAATTGCAGAGAAATTCAGTTACTTGCTTCTTTTCCTTAACCATTTGTGCGAATAATGCTGGAAATTGTTACTTTTTGCAAAAAATTATGATAATGCCTACCTTTATAGTGTTTCCGTCGATAGGTCATTTGGAAATCCAATGAAGGAGTTTGTTGCACCAACACATTTTTTAAAGGCACGGTTCTCGCTTGTTACTAACTGGGGAATGCCCAGAAATTTACATACGCATATATATACAGGGTGCATGTTATAACGTTAGTCTGTGAAAATATTAATTAAAGAAAATCATACAAACCTCAAAAAGAATTAATTTGATTATTGTTTCGTATAAATTTGGACGTTTATTGTTTCAAAATGTTGGTTTGTCATAAAAGAAATTTTTATCATTGAGCTTTTTGAAACTTTAAACATCATAACATTAATTGTGGATGATGTTCAATTTTACCTGAAACCAGTTTTTGAATATCAAGGGCCACTACGAAACCTAACCTCAGATTTACAGGTTGTTTTTGCCTTATTTACTTTTCATTCGACCACGAGTGTCTTTCGCGCGAGGACATTGGCACAAAGGTGCAAAACCATAAACTGGATGCGAGACTGGACGGTCTTCAGATTAAACAATAATTTGCAACGAAATTTTCCGTTGTTTCGACTTTCTCGTTACCGTAACACACATTTATTCCTTTCGAAAAGGACAGTCGAAGGGGGCGAGACATTGAAACAGAGCGACTCCCCGACCAGCCAAGGTCACCAACCTTGTTCTGGACGGGAGAAGAAGAGGATTCATTTAATGGTCGGGGGATATTTACTCTTTTTCGGCCGCATTTCTACGATATGCATTTAATTGACTCGTTCGCCTTGCGAAGAAACGTGCAAAAGTTTAAGCAAAAAAAAAATTGGCTTTGGTCTCACAAAAAAAAAAGTTAAAATTCGAGGGACCTTTCATGATTTCAACGATGGATCAATTACAATATTCGCACGATTTAAAATGTGAAGTCAATATAGGAGAAACTTGCATAAGTTAATTAGTTCGATCGGCGTTTGGTGGGGAGAGCGAAACTGTGAAACTTATACGGTAGTAGCAAGAAGTTGGTGTGGACTGTTAAAACAAAACAAAAAATTATAATTTTTCGAAGACTTCAATGCTCAGTTATAGAACGAACGTCGCGAGCGCGTGTTGTCGGTTCTTCGGTTCGAGATTGCTTTCTGATCGTCGCGAGCTCTCTCTCTCTCTCTCACTCACATTTTGCTTTCTCGCTTGAAACTTTTATAATTTTGTAAACCGAAAACTAGTTCGTGTCGTACTTTTTCCGAATTAAGTACGTTCAATTTGTTGTTTGTTGTGCGTTCAATTCTCGCAGGTACGACGAAAGTGAATTTTCTAATGTTAGACAAGCGGAGTGGAGAAAAGGCAAATTTTTGTTGCTGAAAAGTTTCAAATCTGTGTGATTCAATGCAAAATTAATAAATGAAAAACATAAAAATGCATTTGGTTCTGGTTTCCATCGACGATGTTTCGTATGTCGTTGAGTGGTAATTCGCAAAAATTGGCGAAATTTGGCAATACCACGCAGGAATTTCAATGCGGGAAATTTATCGAACAATCAGCAAAGTAATAATTACAATATCGTGTCGACTGTTATGCAATTGCATTTCTTATTCGGCACGATACGATAGTAAATGACCAATTGAACGGCATTCACTTTTGAATTCGCAATCAGCAAAGTGCAGAATGCATTGTTGTACGGGATGCGTTCAAAAAAATGTTTCGACAAACCGACTGAAGAAAGCTTAAAAATCAGCAGCTCGACGTGTCATATAATCGACAGAATTCTAAATTTCATAATCCATTATTCAGCAAAAAAAATCACGACAAGTTAGTGACGTGACTACGACTCGCTTTTAGCCGCATCACGCTCTCACTTTGAACCATAGAGATGAAGGTGTAAGTTGATCATCAAACTCATCTCAATCTGGTCGTAGATGTAGTTGGGCTTTGTTGCCTTTTTCAATAATTTGCAACGACTTAAAAATAATTTGAGTATAAACAATCATTGAAATTTGCATTATGCAGCATTCTCAATCGAAAAATATCAGTTTGGCGCAGATTGAGCGACGAAAACAAAAACGTTATGCGCAAAAATGTCTTTTAGTTATGTGTTAGACTGTATTATTAAAATTACATTTGCGGTCATTAATGAATCGGTATTTCGCTAGTCGAACGACATTCTTTCCTAGTTGTCTCTAGAATCTTCTAATACACGTAATTTTACCTTTTCAAACGTGCATTTAAGTATGCAGCAATTAGATTTTGACCGAGACACTCCTCGAGCCGTATGACGTTAGACGGAATTTATGTAATAATTTGCTTGTTGCGAAATATTTGTGCGAATTGCCAAAAGACAAGCAACTATTCGCCGCAGTTTCCACTCAAATCGCGCAGCAATTGTTTGTTCTAACTTTACAGATAAGTAATTAGAACTTTACATGAAGCTACGAGGGCAATTTAGAAAAGAAGCTATCACGCAATGAAACAAACGACGAACGATGACAATGCTTGTGACATTTGGCAGGTAAAGTTGAGCGTCGATTTAGCCAATATTTGCTGGAAAATTTAACGAAACAAAACAAAGCAATTATTGTTGCAACGACAATTGCAAAACTCGCAAGCGTGCGGTGAAGTTGAAGACATCATCTGCGCGTGGCTTCGAGTTACATCATCCAATCTACAGCCTCGATTTCCGGCATCTAGTGCTTTTTGTTTTAGATAAAAAATTGACAAAAAAAAAGCGTGAAGGGAGGAGGATTTGTATCAGACGAGGTGGGGGCGTTATGTATAGTTTGTTCAAACAAAAACCATTTTTTGTTGGAAAGTCGCTGAAAATTGTCGCAAAAATCATTTTCTCCTTCTAAGTCACTTTCTGGCTTGCCCCCGTAGGGAGGAAATCCAAAATCAAATGCATTGTTTTTGTCGTACGCGCGATTTTCTTTTCTCTCCGATTGTCGCCCGCTCTTAAGCGACCGCCGAAATTGATTGTTGCTCTTTGTTGTTTTCTAGATGCCGCCTCGTAATTTGAGATGTTGAGTAAACTTTTGTAAAGAGATTAAATCGAAACTAGTGCATCGCTAACCTCGATAATACCTGTGAACTTCGATTGTTTGAATGACATCGAGCAACGTAAAATAACCAAATTAAAAAAAAATTAAAAAAATTATGTGTTCGTAATAGAGAAAGTGCCGATTGTTCAATTCAAATCGTGATTCTTAACTCGATACGTTTCGTTTTCTATCGTCTCTTTTTTTGCAATAGAAACACTACACAACCAAAATTATTGTTGTTTTGTTCGCTTTTGGAAGGATCGTTAAGAAATAATTGATAAACGCCGATCGAGGAGGACGACAGGGGAAACGAACAAATTGATTTTATGTTTGCGATATGCTGATCACGTAAGTAACATGCCATAATCGTACAACTCCATCTATATGCTAATAATACGTTAAACGCTTCTTTTTAAATTCAACTATTTTTCGCACACGCTACGGCCCAATTGATCAATCACGATCGCTCTAACCTTCGCAATCTCGTCGTATCGATCTCTAACGGTAATCGCCGCTTATTTTGCATGCCATAATCGAAATGCCTTCGCACCGAAATTTCATTCGTAAAATTCTGCACACACTGTATACGATGATTGTCGTGCCAAATAGAAGACAATAGTCGTGCTTATTGGACGATCTATTCGTATGGATGGAAGGGAACATGAATTGACGATCGAAAATATAATTCTAATCGTCAGTTGTTGTTATTGGACGGTCCCCGTAGGTTCCATATACAGGGTGTCCTCACAAATACTATTTGTACGGTCGCGAAACATCTATTTGAAATTTGAGTTCATTTATTTTCTTTTCACGCGCAGAATATGATTTTCTGTCAATTATTATTTTAAGGTGTCACTGGATGTGTTCCTATTTGTTTTTAACAGGTCTCCGCTTTGTTGGTACACCCTGTACATAGCAAATTAAATAATAATATGTCAATTTGTTACGAAACTATTACAAATCGTAATAATTAAATAATGTTTTGTTATTGTTTATTTTTTTTTCACTTTGCACAACGCTATCATCGTAAATTTAATATGTCTGTTTATTTTAAACGATGAGTCTGTATAAATTTGTGTCAATGTTAAATTATTCTGCGAACGTTTGCTTAATATTACGATACGTAAATCTAGGTACATGGAATTTTTTCTCTATTCCAAGCGTGCAAAAAAAAGGAAAACTGATTACACACATGACATAACTTTGATTTGATTTGGTTTGTTAGGGAGAATTAATTAATTAATTATTGAGTCTTAAACTGATTGAATTCTTATGTCAAATGCAGCTTATTGGTTATGGTCAACCATACATTGTTTTGTAACTTTTCCTTTCGGCTTATTGTCCCATATTTGGCGGTAAATAATTGACGAAAGCGCGACATTTTCAACTTTCTTTGTTTTGCAATTAGCGAACGATTCTTATTATTGGCACAGGCGCTAGAAAACTGGACGTTCCAATTCAAGATGTTTATCATAATTGGATGAATATTTAAATTATGGATTCAAAAACGATTTATTAATTAATCAACAAAAAAACAAACTCTTTGCTTTAGATTTATGTGAAGAAAAGAAGAAAAATAACTGTAAAAATCTTCGGTTGACGTTTTTCTCTTACGTCAAATAACTGGAATTTGCGAATTATTTAACGGAAACCTTTTCGCCATAAACGGTTATTGTTTTTCCGATTGCGTTTCGACCGAATGTTTGGCGAAAATTGATTGCAATTTCCTCTTTGGTTTTTGCGGCTTGCAATTGTCTTCGAATTGGAGATTGATAATATAAATTCGTATGACACATTACAACAATAACCCTTTTGAAGTCTATCAAAATCTGATTCATCGCATTCGTATTTTGCTCACGTTAATAACGCTCGACTTGTTTTTATTTTACGAATTGGGTCAATTAATTTTTATTTAGAGTGTAGAGAAACGGAAAGTAGTATAAAAACAAATTGAGTTCATTGAGTTCCAAGAACAATACCTGCCAATATTATAAACAAAAAACACTGCGTAAATGCAAAAGAATCCATTCACTAAAGTAATTAGATTACTAAAATATGCAAAAGCCAACGAGACTGAAATGTAAAAAAAGAGATTTGTGTCATTAAAAAATTCTCATCAAGTTTCCGGTTTCAATAGTTTCTTAAATATATCCAGCAGGGAAATTTTTAATTTGAACAAAAGGAAATTAATTTACACCAAACGCCATAAACAATTTTTGATCAATTTGTGAAGAAAATTATGAGCAGAATAAATTCATACCAAAAAAGAATCAGTCTAAGCGAATGTACGAAAATGTCAAATTAAATTTCGCAAAATTTGTTGGTTTCACTTTTTTTGGGCGTACTTTGTTCCTATAAAAAAAAACTGAAAATCATTTCTATTGCTGTTTTTTGAACATAATTTTGTTTTCATTAAATCCAGTTGCTCATTGGACCCGTTTTATTTTTTAATCAGTAAAAAATATTATTTACGGATTTAAATTCATAATTAATTAATTCGATTTATAATTTGTAAACAAATTAATCCAACATGCACGAAAACGATCGCACGGCTTATGTGATTCTCCGGTTAAACTATCGCATTTACTCCAAATAGAACTTTGTCTCTGCTAAAACAAAAATCTCGTTTTGACCCATTTTTTGCTTTGTACTAAATTGCACGAGAAAAGTTATCGGACAAACAACAACAATTCGATTTGTAATAAGGATAAGGTCGCGTTCGTAATTAATTTTAATGTCGACGGCGTTTCTGGCTCTTTCTTGCTTTTTGTTTCGCGAAAAAAATAGTAATAATTTCGTCGAAAGGGGGCGTCTCAAAGTGCAAGAGTTAAGGTCAACATCTTTTATACGAATAATAATTAAACGTGCGAAATAACTGAGCTACGTATCGATATAATATTATTTATCTGGCTGACGTTGGGATCTATTAGTGAAAATTCGTATTATATTTGAAGTAATAAATGGATATTTGCTCGTTTTCTCGAATAACAATTACATTCATTTTCTTGATGATTGACGACAAAGGTCCATGGTCAACGTAGTATAAAATTTAATTAACATTAGTACTTAGTAGACGAGGAAGGAATAATATAAACATTTTAACTTTTATTATTATCGTTACACGGCGAGGCAGGGAAAAAGTGTAAGCGGTAAACAAATTTAATTTTGCACAACGACATAAGATAAGTAGCAAAATAAAGTTTGAAGTACAACAACAACAACAACAACGGCGAGGAAAACGAAAAACGAGAAGAGCGAAATTCGTCGACTAATTTACGATTCTTGTAAGTTTGCAAGGTCGTTGTGCTAAAAAAAGTAAATTAACATCACTTCAGATTTTGCACAAATTAATGGCGAAAACAAGACGCGGAGACACACACGAAGAGAGATTTAAATCGCATTCGTTTAGCTATACTGAAAAGGCGATAATTACAAAGGCAAGTTTCCTTGCACTTTTTCCAAAAATAATCGTTATATTTTTTCGAAATGAGTAACCTGCTTTAATGTATGCCATCGATGATGCTCTAAAAAAAAAAACGATTTCGTCCTTCTGTGCGCTATGTATTAAATATACATAAATAAATAAATTAATGTACTCGATGGTAATATCAATTAAATTTAATTCGATTTTTATCGCCGATGATAATGTAATGCGTGAATCGACAATTGAATCCGTGCGTTATTATTTTAGTTTTTAGTACTTTTTTCATGCTTCCGTAGATTATTTTACCCTTTTAGATTATCAGTATGAGCATTATAAAAATAACGCCTACTGCAAGAATTATTAATTGCTCACCTTTAACATTTTCAACGTAAAAGTGAAAATTCCGTTATGACGCAGAATAGCTGAACTTTCATTCGGATTTGCCTTGCACCAGAGTTCGCTGTCGTTTTCTTATCGCATAATAATTAATGCCAGATTACAGTCGCTCATATGGAGAATGCTCGATAAATAAGTGAATCAAATGTGCCATGAGAAAACAATGGAGGAGCAAAAGTAAAAAAATAAAGATAAAACGTATCATTTGACAGCTCCTACCGTCACCAACTTGTTTGTCACTGTTTCTGTTAAGTTGGCAATAATTCGCATGATGGCGTACTTGATCAAATTCAAATCCGCAAACTCCTAGTTTTAGAATTAAATAACAAAATAAAAACAAAATGTAAGCATCAGTGCTGCCAAAGTATGACGAGCATTACGTCAATAACTGGTTATCATTTTTTCACTTAAATTGGCAATAATGCCCTGAAATTAAAATACATAGTCGCCTAGTTTTATAATAAAACTACGAAGAGGGAAAAAAGTTGATTCGCAAACAAGTTAAACAGGGCTACCAATTGTTTACGAAGTGTTGCCAACTGATACTAAAAAGTCTTTTATTGCCACATTGTTGTTTGTGCTCTTAACAATTGTCATCACGTTAAGTCAGTCATTGGGTGACTTTATCATAGATGAAGCACTTCTGTTGTCTCAAAATATCTGGAGCAAGAACGTATAAAATTTGAATTCGAATCAAAAAAGAAACTTGTTAATTCGCTTCGATTAGCGCGGGATATTTGGAACGATTGTCGAAATGTTAAGTAAAATTTGTCATAAATGTTTGGCCCATATGTATTAATGCTGCCCTGGAAACATTGTTTTGTTTTCGTTCAATCCGGTTACTTGTTGCTTACAAGCTTTGGCATAGTTCAGTGCTAAAGTTAAGAAACTATGAGAATTGTTTGTAGCTTTTATTTCTTGGAATTGTACCGTAAACTGGCGAATATTTATTGCTAATATTATTATTAATATGTAATGTAATATAACAACAATTAACGTGAAAGTAGGTTGAAAAAAGTTAGTATTCTTCCAAATTATAACCTCTGTATAAATAAATGGATTCGCGTTCGTTTTCTTTTCTGTTCCTAATTCGATTAACGCATTTTGTTTTTTTTTTTTGGCTAGGATTTCTTTAACTCGACGTAAGCGGATTATTATATCATTGCGAAAAATTACATAAACGAAAACTGTAAATTTCCTTAAATTGTACAGAATTTTTTTGGTTAATTTCGTCTTAAAAAATTGTTTGTTGAAAACATCATTTTCACTTACGCTAATTGTTTGGTAATAGGATTTTATTTTAATTGTTTTTTTTTTGCAAAACCAACGAAACAAACGTTTCGTTAAGTGTTACGCAATTATTCGCAAATTAAATGTAATTTGATGGCATATGGCAAAAAAAAACAAACTAATAATAACGAATACAGTTCGATTGTAGAAAACCACTTCCTTCAACTTCGTACGTCGTCGTCGAGCAATTTGCAATTACATAAATTGCCGCATGTTCGCCAAAGAGAAAGAGCGCCGAGAAACCGTTTTAAATAGAAAGTTAAAGACAATTTTAAAATATGCGAAAATTTTACCATTTCTCGTTCTCTATTTTTTATATACAGCGTGTCTCCGAAGTAACTCCAAGTTGGCCATTGTCGCTTGATTTGCAGGGGAAAGATCTCGTAACGTAACTCGAAACAAACGACTTAAAATAGGCCTAAAAAGAAATTGATGACTGTAAATTGTGATTAGTCAGTTTTGATTTGTTTCGACGAGCGTTTGTATTTTTTTCATTGACTGATACCGAGAGACCGAGAAATTTTTACTTGTTTCAAACGACTAATTATTACGATTAGTTGAAACTGCGAGGTGAATGCAAGAGCGAAATTAGCGAACTGTTCGCATTCAGTGCGTCGTTATAGGGCATTCGTTACGTCTTTCTTGCAGTTGTGTACTTTTCGCATTTACCTTTCGAAACGCTAATTTCCATTAATTCATTATTTCTCTCTCCGCAAATAATTCTTTTTGTTTAACTTACAATTGCGAAAAAAATGTCAATACAAGGTTACAAGAAACAACTAAATGAGAAAAATATATAATATGTAAAATATATAATTGTGTATTAATTAACTGCCAACACAATTGGAAATGAAAAATAAGATAATAATAATAGCAAGTAGCTGCAGCAGATGAAAAAAAATCGGAATGCAACAGAACGCAATTAACTATTATTTATTCACGATTACAAATTATTCTTACGTGATTTCAATAATTTGATCTTTGTTTTAACGTTGCTTTCAGTTAACCACATATCGAGCGAAGGATTTTTTCGAAATGTTTTAATTATACGCGGGTGGATCAGAAATGCGTGTTCGACAAACGGAGGCGGAATAAACAAACGATCATCATCGATTATGAATCAAGTCAGAGGTTTATTACGATTATACTAGAGATTACGATCATATTTACAATTGAACTAATATAGTACATCTAAAATTATTTCAATTAATAATTGATGCCGCGCTACCAATTACTTTTATTATTTCAAATCGATAATTTCTATTTGCTCCTCCAATCGTCGACCATGCAACACTCGACGTTAAACACTTCTTCGTACACGGCGACTACCCCAATCAACTTTAGTTCGATTGGTGCACTAATTTAATTAGTTTCGAGTCTCAAAAAATAATTTTGTTCAGCGGCGAATGACGTCCGAAAAGGTACGTTACGAAAAAAAAAGAAAGAATCTAATTATTTAACAATAACATACGCGTTTGTTTTTATTAAACCCGTTTCGCCGGCACTTAAGGTACATCATTTTGTAATTATAATAAACCAGGCAACGTTTTCTGTGTTTTTTTCGCCATTCTTTTGCAGTTGTTATTGATTTTACAACGTCACGAACCTTGAATGTATTATCCACATACGCAAATGCAATAAAAAGTGTATAATTCGTACGTCTTGATTTGCAAAAACGAAATCGTGGCAAAAAAGGACACAAAAAAGCGTTTTCTTCCATCGTCAATTCAAACGAGTTTAATGGGATGGCGAAGTTGCGCGCATTATTTTTTCGCGCGCTCTAATTATTTAGTGGAGAAATGCGAAAGCAAACGTTGATTAACGCGCGGAATTAACGAAGAATTCCAATTGTGCATCGGTTTGCGAAATTCATCCATCATTCAATCGAAGCAGATTGCCAATTATAACACTTAATTGGGCGATAAGAGTAATTTTTATTGTTAACATCAAACGCGAACAACGCGCTAAAACAATTGACGGCGATCGCGTTTGATGGGAACAGTTGCTAATAAAGTTAAAAAAAAGTTTTATAAAACTATTTATAGAGCATTCTCGAAGCTTCAGTTAGGAAGAATTTGCATAAATTCGCTCGCCATTAACGAATATTAAACGGGTTCCTTTCCATAATCCCAAGGTCGACAAATTACTTAATAATGATGGTTAACATTAATCAATTAAAGAAAGTTGTTGTTAAAAGTGTCGTAAAGAAGCCACTGGGAATAAGGGACAATAATAATGAATTAATTCTAATGACTTGTCTAGCGATTCTTTGTTGTTTTTGATTCCCTGAAATAGAACAATGGAATAACGATGACGTTCAAATAGATTTGGGAAACTGTCCACGTGTGTCTTGTATCGATTCATTTTCATTAAAACATTTACGCAACGTGTAAATACGGTATTACAACTAATATCCGTTCGATCGTTTAATTAACCTGTTCGAGTGAAAGTGGAATTTTCGGTTAGTTAAAAGGCTGGAATGTGATCGTGCGAATTTTAGTCGAAGTTTCCCCGCACGTCGATTGTTATGGAAAATGTGCACGCACAGAATCGCGTCGATGCGATGAATTATCAGGAGGAAAACCTTGAAAGGTGACTCTGATTAACTGGCGAACGGTTCGAGATCAGAATTGATTGGTTTCATTCACTTTTTCTTTCTTTGTTTTCGCATTATTCTGCTCTTATTGCAATTTTGCACAATACGCTATTATTGTACGACAACAAGATGCAATTATTGCCATTGAATAATTAAGTTTTCGGATGAATCATTAATCGATTCGAAAGGTAAATGTGGATTGCAAAATGTGGAAAAAGAAAAAAGTTATTGTTAATTGCGAGCACTTTGCACAATTGCGTTTTTTTTTTGAGAGAAGCGAATTATTAATTGATACCTTGCGAATAAATTTAATGCGATGTTTGCGAATAAACTTTAGATTCGAGCGAAGTGATCGTCTAATTTCCATTGTCGCTTGTTATAACTAATTATACGTTGATCCAAAGTCTAATTGAACTCAGGTGTTTTTTTTTGCAACATCGAATAGCTAAGTGAACGCGAATTTAGTTTATTGGTTTATCAAGTTTTCAAATTTACTCTTTGTAATTTTGCGAATGCATGAGGCTCGTTTCTGTTTACATAATTCGAAGTAAATTACTTGCTTGCGGCTCGAAGGTTTTTCTTTCTGTCGATGTAATTGCTGCCGAATGACGGTAATTTAATTATTTGTCTTTAGCTCGATCGGTAGCTACATCGTGAACAACGCAGAAGTAATCGTGTTGTTTTTTTCTTCTTCTGTTTGTTGGTACGATTGCGTCACTTTAAATGTTGATTTTAAAGTTTTTTCTTTTCCTTCCTCGTCATTTGTTGACTATTTGATTCCAAACTTGCGTCACTTCGCATCCATCGGTTCTTTGCGCGAGTTTCCAACAGATCGGGGTTTGGAATGTGCGTAATTTCGCGAGAAATTCGCCATTAATTTATATACGTAACATTCGTGTTTGTATATTTTTTTTCTGTTTCTGCTGCTTTTCTTTTCAGTTTCTTCTCACTTTTACACTTTCTAATTTGTTTTTCCTTAATGTTGAAAACTGGAGACAAATTGGAATAGTTTTTGCAAAAGACAAATGCATGTACTTATTGCAATTACCGCATTATTATTGTCATTCCAATGGTTGCTTTCTTTTTAACTGCATGCATTTACGAAAATTTTCCTAAGGTCTTAAATTAACGGTTTCCGTTTATTAATCATACGAAATACAATAAGAAATGTGGTCACCCCTAAAAATAGCTTTTATATACAGGGTGTTCCAATTGTATGGAGAAGGAGGATTACGACCAAACTGTTGGGTTTAGAGATGAATAGTTCAAGTCAAAAGATTTTTTATCGATGTATCCTAAGAATACTTGTTCCGTTATTTTAAGTGGAACGATGCATTATTCATTGCAATTTTGGATTTCGCATCACATTTTAAATGGAGTTTATTGAAAGTAATTATGCTTAAAATGGGCCATTTCGGAGTTATTTCGGTGTTTTCTCGAATAAATGTCATTTGGAAAGTTTGGAAAAGTTTTGAGAGAGAGAGAGAGAGAGAGAGAAAAACTACTTTCTGCAGTACTTTGCATGACAGTTGATTAGCGTTTTGACGTTTATTGTCTAGCAATTTTAGGTTAGTTAAAGTCGATGTCACAATGGTGAAGAGCGGCGCGTTTTTGCAACTGCGAATTTTCAAAGCAAATACATTCTCAACAATAACCTTTGGAGTCGGTCTAATTACCGTCATTTCACGTTTCTCTTGCAGAAAGTGTGGCTTAAGTGCGTTTTAATTTGGTAAAAGACTGTTTTTGAACAGAAGTTCAAGTTTTCAATTTGAAGCATTCAAAGATTGAGCATTGATTTTTGCAAGAATTTCTTTTACTTGACGATCGCCGTTCTAGTTTGTGTAAAACCGCAACAAAAATTGTAAGTCATATTTTTGTAATTAATGTTTTGTTGCTTATGTCAGAAGCATCGAGAAACAATAAACAAAATTGCGAGGACTTCGATTACGACGACTTTATTGATCGTGGTCCGAGAAATGTTTTGCTCGTTTACGAATTCACGTTCGAGAATTTATTCAAAAGTGAAAGTTCGCATGTTTATTATTCATAATTAAATTATATTTATTATTAATGAAAAAGACTATTGAACGGTTGTAATAAATCCTAAATGGAAAGAAGAGAACACATGAGATAATTGAAAGGAAAAAAAAACAATAAACTTTTATGTTATCAATGAAGAGATACTTTATTAGCACTTTCCCAAAATGAAAAGGAATTGCAAACATTTTCGCATATTATTGTATTTCTAAATGCGTTTAATTGCTAGCGTTAACTTTCCATTAAACTTTGCTAAAATGCCAATTTAATTAATAGACGTTTTGTACATTTTTCGCTACATTGTAAATTGCCTTTTCGCGAATAACAGGAAATACGAAATCTCACATCGATAGCATTTCGTCCTTGCAGCAGGTACAGGAAGATCAAAAATCTGTACGAAAAAAAAACTACTTCTCAGTGGTGTCTCACCGGTTCATCAATTCGCGGAAAGTTGACGACAGTTGTAGGGACGAAAGTATTGATATTGCGACCGTAGAAAGTAGTCTCCGATCTCTTTTTATTTTAGTAATTTAAATTATTATGCAATCTACGCGAAAGAAATTTGAGTGAAATGCAATTCACTTTTTATGCTCGCCATAAAAATAGTAGTAGCACTCTGTCTTGGATCTACGTTATTATAAAAAATTACTCATTTTTATTACGATTACTAACCTACTTTCCTTATTTCGTTGATTGCATAACATTTTTCCATGCGGTTTTAATTCAAACACAAATTATATACAGGATGTTCACATTCGAGCGAACGTTTCGTGTTAATCCTTTCAATCGTCCAATGTCAGGTATTATTCAATTAATTTTGCTTAAATTAGTCTTAGCAAATAATGTATGCTGTCGGTTTAAATGAAAATATATGCAAATGAGAGATTGGGCATGATAAATGGGCATCTAATTAATGAGCATCGTCTGATTATTAATCGCGTGGAATTTTAATTGGATTCCGCTCGTATATAAAATTAATAAAAAAGCGAAACCATTTCTTGTTCCATAAAATAGACCAAGCAAACGGTGTCACTTAGAAGCGATGATTTTGTAATCAATTTCACTTTTTACGAAAAGCGCTGGTTGATGTCACGATTCTTAGCGAGAATTGCGGTGACTGGAAAAGAGGAAAAAAAATAAGGTCAAAGTACTCTTCTTAAAATACGTGCATCTTCACTTGTTCCATCGACAGATAATACAGGTTTTACATTCTTGTAGAGAAAAACTAGATTCATTAAAAAGAAAAATAATAATTGGACGACGTTGTTTGAGATCGAAGGAAACCGGTTCCTTTGTTAACCATCGCACCTTTCGTTTAAATTAACCCCCTATAAAAGTCTGGTGAAGCATTTTGGATTGATTTAGTTTTAAGAATCGCTTAAATTCTAAATTCGTAAATGGAAATCCTCTTCTTTTGTTTTTGAAAATTAAAAAACAATTTTGTTTTGTTACAGTGAAACATCACCAATGGGCGAACGAGTAGAACCAATCAATTCAGGACCGGATTTGGTCGGCGTGACGACCGAAAGGCATAACAATGGTCCGGCGCGGTTGCAAACGCGACAATCGTCCGTGTGGAGCCGGCGACAGCAAGCGGTTTGTGTGCGGCACGCGTACAAAAATTACGGCTCGAAGAAGAATCCGAACCACGTGTTGAGCGATTTGAACATGACGGTGGCGAAGGGCACGATGTGAGTAATCATAGTAATGAGGAGAAGAAAGAGATCGGAGAACTAATCGATTCCCCTAATGATGCGCGGTAATTGCTGTGCGAAAATGGCAAGAAAAATAAATTAAAAAGACTCGTTTCGTCCATTTTGCAAATCATCGTTGTCGTCGATCAAATGCTCGAACGCGTTAAAATTTTTTTCCTTTTGCAACCGGCGACGTGTCACTCAATTTTCATGATACAAAAAGAAAATTATTACAATTGCATTATTAGGTATAAATCGTAAATTACGTTAAATAAAATAAATATACGTGCTTTTTTAACTTTAATTGTACAATTCAAGGGTAAACGAAGCATATGCATGTTTTTTTCCCGTAATTTATTATCCTCTTTTTATATTTATTTCAATTACCGTCATTACGTTTGATAAAAGCAAAGTACAAGTTTTTCCTATTATCACTTTGCTCATTATTCGTTAATTCGCTAATTATGATAGAAAATAATGAACAAAACAAGCACAAAACTACGATTGTCTTTCTGTCTCCGTACAGCTACGGTCTATTGGGAGCCTCCGGCTGCGGCAAAACGACGTTATTGTCCTGCATCGTGGGCCGCAGACGATTGAACGACGGCGAAATCTGGGTGCTCGGCGGCAAACCTGGGACGAAAGGTTCCGGCGTCCCGGGGAAACGCGTCGGCTACATGCCGCAAGAGATTGCGTTGTACGCGGAGTTCTCGATCAAGGAGACGATGATGTACTTCGGATGGATATTCGGCATGGGCACGTCCGAGATCAACGATCGCTTGCAGTTTCTGTTGAATTTCCTCGACTTGCCCAGTCAGAATAGATTAGTTAAGAATTTAAGGTTAGATTTACGCTTTTTGATTTTCGGTTTAACGTTTTTGCTACGTCACATTACCAACGAGTCATTTTCATCTTTGTTTAACCCCTTTTTTTGGTCCGTCCAAAAGACTCTGGTATTATTACTATGCAAGTAATTATTCTATCCCAAATTCCCAAGTGAATTATTACCAAGTGCAATTATTTCTATCAGCTTTCCAGATTCCTCAGAAATATGCCAAAAGCAAGCAAATGTGTCTGTAGTAAAGATCCCCCTCAACTTTCCAGATTCGACAGAAATATCTTAGTGTCCTTCTACTTTGAGATTAATATTGTTTCAGCTTAGCTTTTAGCCTACCTAGAAATAATCTAAAGTCCTCCTACCGTGTGCATATTAAAGTTTTATCTCAACTTTCCAGACTACTTAGGAACCATGCCAAAGTCCTCCTACTGTGAGCATTCGATAGAAACATTTAAAAGTCCATCTACTTTGAGCTTAATGCAGTTTCAGCGCAGCTTTTAGGTAGAAAATATTCTAAAGTCCTTCTACTCTGAGGATAGCAAAGTTTTATCTCAACTTTCCTGACAACTTAGAAACATGCCAAAGTCCTCCTACTGTGAGCATTCGATAGAAACATTTAAAAGTCTATCTACTTTGAGCTTAATGCAGTTTCAGCTCAGCTTTTAGGTAGAAAATATTCTAAAGTCCTTCTACTCTGAGGATAGCAAAGTTTTATCTCAACTTTTCTGACAACTAAGAAACATGCCAAAGTCCTCCTATTGTGAGCATAGTAATGATCCGCCTCAACTTCCCAAATTTCACAGAAATATCTTAGTGTCCTTCTACTTTGAGCTTAACATAGTTTCAGCTAAGCTTTTAGCCTACATGGAAACATGATAAAGTCCTCCTACTATGAGCATAGTAAAGTTTTGTCTCAACTTTCCAGACTAAAACATGTCAAGGTCCTTTGAGCATAGTAACGATACATAAAATTTTCCAGATCTTTCAGAAACATCCTAAAATGCTCCTACTGTGAGCATAGTAAAGATCCGCCTAAACTTTCCAAATTCGACAGAAATATCTCAGTGTCCTTCTACTTTGAGCTTAACACAGTTTCAGGTTAGCTTTTAGCCTACATGGAAACATGCTGAAGTCCTTCTACTGTGAGCATAGTATATTTTTATCTCAACTTTCCAGACTAAAACATGTCAAGGTCCTTCTACTGCGAGCATAGTAAAAATGCGCCTCAACTTCCAGATTCGATAGGAATATCCCAAGGTCCTCCCACTTTGAGCTTAGTAACGATAGTTTACAATTTTCTGGATCGTTCAGAAACATCCTAAAATGCTTCTACTGTGAGCATAGTAAGCACACTTCCTATCTCTTCAGATTCTGCAGAAATATTTTAAACTCATCCTACTGTAAGCATAGTAATGATTCTTCCGAGTAACCCAGGTCCCTCGGAAATACCCCTCAGTCCTTCTACTAAAAAAGTTTGGATAGTTTCAAGATATTCTCTCATAGTCGAGATCATCTGAATCCAATGTTCCTAGTTTGTTAATTCCTTAATTCGTACATCACTTTTGGTTTTTAAAGTTGCCTTTCCTGCACTTTTTGATATCAAAATTTCTCATTTCAACAGTGGTGGACAACAGAGACGCGTGTCGTTCGCCGTAGCCCTAATGCACGACCCGGAACTGTTAATATTAGACGAGCCAACGGTCGGCGTCGATCCGTTACTACGACAAAGCATATGGAACCATTTGGTCCAAATCACGAAAGACGGCAACAAGACCGTCATCATCACCACGCATTACATCGAAGAGGCCCGACAAGCGCACACGGTAATAATCACAATCGGAAGCACTCGCCGCACGAGTACGTGACATTTTGCCCCATTGATTCTCAGATCGGTCTGATGCGTAGCGGGAAACTGTTGGCGGAGAAATCGCCGCAAGCGCTACTCATCGAATACGCATGCCAATCGTTGGAGGAGGTCTTCCTGCTGTTGTCCCGATTGCAGGGCAATCAGGACGCGACCGCAAAGGAGCCGCCGGAACCGGTCAATCACACGACGACCGATTCCGCCGCGGGCACGATGAACTGGGGCAAAAAGGACGATTCGATATTCGTGACGGAGGAGAGCGGCATCGTCGGCATCAATTTCCATCAGAGCAAAGAGGTACTCATACAGGACAATACGAACGGACACGTGGACGTACGTAGAATAACTTAGATTTGCATTAGCTTAACACGAGTACACATACGACACTTCTTTTTGCATTTGTTGTCGATTCTTGCAGATGAAACCGAAACCGCTACCGTTGAAATCGATGCCGGCGTACGAGGACGACGGCGGCGACGGCGGTTGCGGTTGCACGACGACGGGCAAAATGAAGGCGCTCTTGCAAAAGAACTTCCTGCGCATGTGGCGCAACGTCGGCGTGATGCTGTTCATTTTCGCGTTGCCCGTGATGCAGGTGATCCTCTTCTGTTTGGCGATCGGTCGCGACCCGACCGGGCTCCGATTGGCGATCGTCAACCACGAGGCGAACTACACGAACCGCACCGATCAGGATTGCTCGTTCCCGGTCGGTTGCAAGTTTAAGAACCTGAGCTGTCGCTATCTGAACAGTCTGACGAACGCGACGATCGTGAAGGACTACTATCCGGATCCGGAGGCGGCATTGGAGGCGGTTCGGTTGGGCGAGGCGTGGGGCGCCGTCTATTTCACGGAGAACTTTACGGACGCGTTGGTCGCGCGCATCGGTTTGGGCAAAGACTCCGACGACGAGACGCTGGATCAGAGCGAAGTGCGGGTGTGGTTGGATATGTCCAGTAAGTTAATTCGTCTTAAACGTTTACCAAGTGATTTATACGAAAAGGTCGCTTAAAATGTGACCACTGAAGTAGCATGAGACCAATAAATGAGGGCAGTTTTTGCATAAGTTGGCTCCTTAGAAACATGCCAAAATCCTCCTACTGTGAGCATGGCAAAGATCCGCCTCAACTTTCCAGTTTCGATAGAAATATTTCAAAGTTCTGGTAATTTGAGCTTAACACAGTTTCAGTTTAGCTTTTAGCCTACCTAGAAATATGCTAAAGTCCACCTACTGTGAGCATAGTAAAGTTTTATCTCAACTTTCCAGACTAAAACATGTTAAAGTCTTTCTACTGCGAGCATAGTAAAAATGGGCCTCAACTTTCCAGATTCGATAGAAATATCCCAAGGTGCTCCTACTTTGAGCATAGTAACTATACTTTACAATTTTCCAGATCGTTCAGAAACCCAAAAATGCTCCTACTGTGAGCAAAGTAAAGATCCGTCTCAACTTTTCAAATTCGACAAATTCTATTTTGAGCTTAACACAGTTTCAGTTTAGCTTTTAGCCTACCTAGAAATATGCTAAAGTCCTCCTACTGTGAGCATAGTAAAGTTTTATCTCAACTTTCCAGACTAAAACATGTTAAAGTCCTTCTACTGCGAGCATAGTAAAAATGGGCCTCAACTTTCCAGATTCGATAGAAATATCCCAAGGTGCTCCTACTTTGAGCATAGTAACTATACTTTACAATTTTCCAGATCTTTCAGAAACCCAAAAATGCTCCTACTGGGAGCAAAGTATAGATCCGCCTCAACTTTCCAAATTCGACAGAAATATCTCAGTGTCCTTCTAATTTGAGCTTAACACTGTTTCAGTTTAGCTTTTAACCTACCTATAAACATGCTAAAGTCCACCTACTGTGAGCATAGTAAAGTTTTATCTCAACTTTCCAGACTAAGACATGTCAAAGTCCTTCTACTGCGAGCATAGTAAAAATGCGCCTAAACTTTCCAGATTCGATAGAAATATCCCAAGGTGCTCCTACTTTGAGCATAGTAACTATACTTTACAATTTTCCAGGTCTTTCAGAAACCCAAAAATGCTCCTACTGTGAGCAAAGTAAAGATCCGTCTCAACTTTCCAAATTCGACAAATTCTATTTTGAGCTTAACACAGTTTCAGTTTAGCTTTTAGCCTACCTAGAAATATGCTAAAGTCCTCCTACTGTGAGCATAGTAAAGTTTTATCTCAACTTTCCAGACTAAAACATGTTAAAGTCCTTCTACTGCGAGCATAGTAAAAATGGGCCTCAACTTTCCAGATTCGATAGAAATATCCCAAGGTGCTCCTACTTTGAGCATAGTAACTATACTTTACAATTTTCCAGATCTTTCAGAAACCCAAAAATGCTCCTACTGGGAGCAAAGTAAAGATCCGTCTCAACTTTCCAAATTCGACAAATTCTATTTTGAGCTTAACACAGTTTCAGTTTAGCTTTTAGCCTACCTAGAAATATGCTAAAGTCCTCCTACTGTGAGCATAGTAAAGTTTTATCTCAACTTTCCAGACTAAAACATGTCAAAATCCTTCTGCTGCGACCATAGTAAAAATGCGCACAATTTAAGTCAGGTCGAATAAGTAATTTCGATTTACGTCCACCACATTCGTTTTAAGAATTTCTTATGCTCGATTGCTACTACTGATAAACCAATTATTCGCCAATTGTTTATGTGAGTCCCTTCGAGTCCTAACTGAATATAAAGAATACTGCAATTATTATACGTGCAAATTATTCGATTTAAGTTATTTTCGATCTACGAAAGTCGATAAGTTACCTTCGAGGACGTCTTGTAATGACCTTTAATGTCGCACTTCAGAGGTTTGCAATAATTGAAGAGTATTAAACTTTTCCAAGTTTCATTTGTTATCTTAATTGGACGTACGCCAAGTACGTAACTGTCAAGCAATTTGAACTTGAAGAGGTGTGCCAACTGAAAAAAAAATCGCAATTACGTATTAAATCGACTCACGGTATATGGAATTCATTAGAATTTACGAGGGTTATTCAAGCCATAATCGCAAATATTTTCTTAAGTTAAAACGGAAGGTCGTTATAATTTTAAAAGCTACTTTTCGACTTACGATTAACTGAGTTTTTTTTTGCGTATTTCTCCTTTAGTGCCAATAATTTTGTTTTACTCAAATGGTTTGGCTTCATATGGCAATTGCTAAAGTGGATATTTGGCAATAACATTATTAGTTTGAATTTCTGTTTTGTTGCTTCTTCAATAAGCGACAGAATAACAAATCTGATGTCGGAGATTAATGCTGACAAACTTTCCTTTGAAGTTGGTCGTAAAGTCGTTTCATTGCATTAAACTGCAAAGAAGAGGCAATATACAACAATTATTTGGATTATGTAGCGATTGTAATTGAGGAAAAACTGACTTTCCGATTTTATTTTGAACGCACTCTGTACTGCAGCGGAACTATAATTCGAAATACTTATATGTATATAATACCGAGGGATTTCGTTTCCATCGCTAATTCTTCTCTCCCCTTTTCCAAACAGATCAACAGATTGGCATCATATTGCAACGCGACTTGCAATTGGCGTACTTGAAATTCGCGCAGGACCTATTGAAAACGTGCAAATGGAATCCGGACCTGGCGGACGTGCCGATAACGTTCAAGGAACCGATTTACGGATCGAACAAACCCTCGTTCACCGATTTCGTCGCACCGGGCGTCATTCTAACGTGAGCCTCGCCGAGCAATCGATCAACGATCGCTTCTCTCTAACCTCTTTCTCAACCATTTTCCCAACAGGATCGTCTTCTTCCTTGCCGTCGCGTTAACCTCCTCGGCGCTGATCGTCGAACGGATGGAAGGTCTATTGGATCGAAGTTGGGTCGCAGGTAATCGATTGTCCTCCAGGTCTAACGTCACGGTTCCTGCAATTTCGTTTCCCTTTTCAGGTGTGACGCCGAGCGAAGTGCTCTTCTCCCACGTGATCACGCAATTCGTCGTCATGTGCGGCCAGACGGCGCTCGTGCTGATGTTCATGATCCTCGTGTTCGGCGTCCAGTGCAAGGGCGACATCGGCTGGGTGATCACGTTGACGATCTTGCAAGGGTTGTGCGGCATGTGCTTCGGTTTCGTCATCTCGGCCGTGTGCGAGATCGAACGCAACGCGATCCAATTGGCATTGGGCAGTTTCTATCCGACGCTGTTGCTCAGCGGCGTCATCTGGCCGATCGAGGGCATGCCATTGGTGCTGAAGTACATATCGTTGTTCCTACCGCTGACGATGGCCACCACGTCGCTGCGCTCGATGCTCACACGTGGCTGGTCGATCGTCGAGTCGGAAGTGTACATGGGTTTCTTGGCGACCCTCATCTGGATCGCCGTCTTCTTAACGATAAGTTTGTTAGTTCTACGGTTCAAGAGAGGTTAATTAATCGAATTTGTTTATGAGAGTACATACACACACACCCATACACACACACACACACACACAAAGATTTATTATTATTATTAATAATAATATTATTATTTTTTAATTATTTGTACATTAGTTTTTGGTTAATTTTCGTAAAAGACGTGATTTTTGATAGCAATCGAGGGGAAGGTTTATTGTAAATGACGAGTTTTGTATTTATACAGTCTGTCCCAAAAGGATGGCTGCTTCTCAAGCCAAAATTTTGAGGCCAAGCTAATTTTTTTTTAAGAATGACGCAATAATTAAATTATTCTGGAAATATCGCAACTTTTTAGGTTTTATTTGACTAACTTTCGAAAGGAAAAAGTGACATAATAATTTATACATAATTTTCAGTAATTAATTTTCAGTAATTTCCAAGAGTCGTCAATTGCTTAATAGAGTTGTTTTATTGCAATAAAATTGCTTCTAGATGAGGCTATACTTTTGAGGCAGACTATATTCGAATAATGAATAGTAATCGAATTTTTCGGACGCAAAATGAATTCTTGGAAACTCCGACTGTAATTGACCGAGGAGGAAATTTCTCTTTTTTTGTTTCTTCATTTTTTACTTTTGTAATTTTTCTCTCTCTTGTAGTTGTTAAGTAGGATGACTGTTAAAGAAAACGGAACAAAAGGAAATCCAATCGTATACATCATATGAATCGATTCTATTGAGAAATGAATATTAGCGAAAAAAGCAAATCTTTTTGTTCTTTCTCTCTCTTTTCATCTTTCTTTTTGTTTTCAATTTTCTGTTTTCGTTTTCTTACTTCGATGAGGAGAGATTGTAAGACAATTATTAAGCGTGCGTAGAGTGAAAGTTGTTTTTGTCGTGGTACGAGAAAGAAATTCTTTTATTGTCTTTTTTTGTGCGTTGTAATTCAAGTTCAGGGATTTCAAAAATTTAATTGATGAATCGTAATTCATCGAAAGCGAGAAATTAATTTTATCTATAATGCGGCGTATTTAACACAATTTTATGTTACTATTTTCTCTACTTATTTAGATACGTATATATTTTCGTTTCTTGAAGAGTGCTCAACAATTTTAGAATTTAGATCGTTGTTATATTATCGAAAAAGAAAAAAGGAAATGAATAGAAACAATTGTTAAATAAATATAATTATAAACTAAACGTAAATTAAACGGTTTTGTGATGAATGTTTGTTAGAGATTTAGTTTGAAAATAGATAAATGTGAAAAACGAAACGATTTGTTTTATTTTTTATACAATAATTCATATGAATTAATTAATGATTCGTTAGAGAATAATTTTATCTTTTTGGAGAAAGAAACGCTTTCGAACTGAAATTTAATTTCCATCAGGCTTTACAGTAGTGCCACACTTCGGACAGAGGATACACGATACATCTTCGAGGTTACAGGTTTTTAATAACTCCTTAAGTTTCTGTGTACTCTTCACAGAAAGATTGAGCCATGTTGAAGGTTTTTAATAAAAATCCAGAAAATAATATTGCTGAATTGCAAGTGATCAACTCAAAATTATGCAAAATTGTTGTGCGAATGCTAATAAATATTAATTAATTGGTTTTCATACAATATTGCAGAATTTTCAATGACTTTCCCTGAACCATTCCATTTGTATTGACATTTATTGAAATTCCTTTAACTTGCATTGAGATTCCTTGAGTTTTCATTATTTTCTTCAGGATTAATCGAATTTAAATTTATTTTAATGGATATCCCCACAATTTCCATTTGTTATTATCCAATTCCCCACAATTTTCATGATTCCTTCAATTTTAAATATGTTTCAGGGAATTAATTGAATTTTCAATTCCTATTGAAAATTATTAAATTTCCTTCAATCTGCGTTGAGAGTCATGGAATTTTGCTTATTTTTCAGAGGCATAATTTAATTCTGTTTGATTTTCTGAGAAATTCCCTCAATTTCTATTGATTATTATTTAATTTCTCACCATTCTTTTGATAATTTTATGAATTTTCTTTGAAATTGTTTGAATTTTAAATATTTGCCATATAATTCATTTAATTTCCATAGATTTTCCTCGGAATTTCTTCAAGTTCCATTGATTTTAATTGAATTTCCATTAATATTAATTGAAATTGCTACAGATAATTATTTCTCCACAAAATTAATTGCATCTTCATAGAAGCTCATAGATTTTCATTATTTACCATCGAAATGCCAACAATTTTCGCTACCTTCGAAACATCCCCAAATTTCATTGATTTTTATTCAATAATTTATAGTTTTCAGCGAAATTTGTGGATTTTCATTGACATTCCTTAAATTTTCTATGAAATTTCCTTGGTATTAATTTGCTATCTTTGAACATCCGTTAAATTTAACTGGTTCTCATGGATTCTCCCACAAGTTTCACTAATTAAACTAAACAATTTAAGCCTATAACTAAAAATCCCACAACTTTAATCGAGTTTGAAAGTAAGAATTCCTTTAATTTTCATTAGTTTTTTAAAAAGATGAGTTTTAAACAAACTTTACATTTCTAATTCAACTCTTAAGCAAACATTTGCGAATACACTTTACACGTAAATTGCCATCCGATCCTCTTGAACTTTTACCTATTTACATTTTATATTGTTTCGATGATTTCCAGGACCAAAATATATTGCTGTGTGTCATAAAATTTACCATATACTAAAATAAAAAGATCTTTTCCAAGACAATTTCTTAAATGACTGGGCAATAATAAATAAATAAATTTACCATTTTGTGTTGATCATTTAATTTAATTCCAATTATGAACTATCCAATTATGTCGATTTTAATTATATTTGTTGCAAATCCGATTCTGCCGGCAATAAAATAAATGAAATGCATTCCATACGTGGAATCTAAAGAATGTGGAAATTGATTTCAAATTGATTATAGAGGAAGTTAATTATAAATAAAATTATCGTAGCGAATTGAAAATTATTGCATAACATATAATGATACATAATTTATGATTTATCGCAAACAAAATAGTACAAGATAATGTAAAAACACACGTTTGAATGCGAAAGAGAAACGCCAGAGGCAGATTAGGATTTCTTCCCCTCTCGTCTTGCTGTATAATTATTTCAAAGCCGATTATTTAAAACAATTTTCGCTAAATTGCGATAATTAATTACACAATCAATTCCCAAATGATTCATATTGTTTCCAAATATAAAGTAATACCGACATTGTTCAAACAAATGCCGTATGATAAAGTTGAGATTTAATTATTCACAGAATTTCAGTTTCAGGACCGAAACACCGAAATCGCTTCGCAAGTATAATACACAAAGTCCTTTTCACGAACCTATTTCAATATTTTCTCGTTTTAATACAAACATACTACATTTTATATATGGAAAGGACGATAATTTTCGAACGGTTTGAAATGTTTAATTCAAATTAATTGGATCAATTCTAAAATTAATATGACAAACAACCTGTATGTAGGAGCAAATGGAATTTTAAATATTTTCAATTGAACACTTTTGAAACGCTTCTAGGGATTTTCTAGGGATTTTCCATTAATTGTTTACATATTATCGCTGCGATTGAAACCGTTTTCAGGTTCATTAGTAACACTTTGTCCTGCTTTTGGCAGGATGAAGGATAAATTTTCGGTTGGTTTGAAAGTTATTGGCGATGCAAATTGTTTTTACCGAAACGAAAAGAAGAGAAACCGATTAAATAACACCGGAAAGCAATTAAATGGCACAAATCTAAAGCGACCACTATGCGACGATCCAAGATGGCACAGATTGGAAGAAAGTTTTCGTTTTCGAAAAAAGAAAAAGGCGAAAGTATTTAAACGTAATTGTGTGGATGGAAAAATCGCTTCGAGTGCTAGTGAAGAGTGGAAATTGTGGGATTGGAAATGAGAAAGTTTCAGTCGCAATTAAAAATCCAAGCAATCCAAAGAAAAAAGGGGCAAAACGAAGACGGCCAGGAATAAGAACAGAAAAATGTTTTGTCTCAGATTTAAATCACTATTTCCAGCAACATAAGCATTTATGAGGATTTAACAGCGGAGAATATTCAATTACTCACTAAAATGACACATTTGCCGCAAAAAATGGCACATTTGTCACTAAATGGACACATTTGTCACTAAAATGACACATATGTCACCAAAATAACAGAATTAACACCAATTTCCCAGATTTATCGCCACATAAATAGCCATCATCGCCTAATAATAATCGGTAGTTTATTTGCTCGCTGCCAACATCATCCTAAAGCAGTTAATTTATTTGTTATGAAGTGTTGCCAAATTAATTGAGTTAGATTTCGAATTTGATGGAAACTTCCTGCGTTTATTTCAGACAGGTAACCGTTTCTATATTTACCTCATTCGATTCAGATTCTTTAATATTTGGTCCAAAAATGTCTTAAAATGTGAATAATTGACGAAGGTATTTCACTTTATTGATTAATAAGTTGATTTTTGTGCAAATCTGGATCGTTTGTGATAAAATCAGGTGATTATTACCTGATAACTAGGTGACCAAAATCGAAATAATTAAATCATACCCAATAAATGTTGCGATAATTTGTTCTGGGGTAAGTTATCGAGGAGTAAATAAAGGGAAAAAATCTCTTAAAGACAAAACTATCGTTTAAGTGTGTGGCATTGACTTTGTGCCTAAAACGGTGGGAAAGAAACGGGGGAGAATAAAATGAGAATAAAGTGGTTTAAGATTTAAGGGCAGTCACTTACTTTAAATGACGTGGCCCGGGGCATTAGTTCGCCGAACCGAAATTGTACGGGGCGCCCTCCTTAATCATTAGTCAACGTCCGAAAATGCCTACGTTTGCCCTCCTCACTCGCACAAACAAATATCTCGCGCACTGTTATATTCGCATTTAATTATTTGGGCCATCAATAATCCCGGCATAAGAAGAAGTCGTTCCTTGATGCGACCAACGAAATCGTGACGTTTGTCTAACGTTTTCTCGCGGGGTGTAAATGACGACTAAAGAAAATCAGTTTCTTGCAATTTTCATAGGTGCATTTTAAAGCAGGGCGGGATTTTTCCGAAAACAAAAGAAAAAGGAAACGCTTCGGGCGCTATTAATAATAATTTAACGCCGAAAAAACTGCTTGTACAAGTCATGCGAAAGCATTTTTATGTCGCCCTCCAAATGCACGTACGCACATTTTGTTTGCAAATATTATTGCGCATTTCATTTCCATTAGATTTGATCGATGGAATTGTTATTATTACAAAAAGTCCAAACGAAGAAGAAGAAAAAATTCCCAACTCTGGAACTTAGTCTAGCCATAACCCACGTGGGATGATAATAAAGCTTTCCGCGCATCCGTTTGCAAGCGAGAAAAAAATCCTTTTTTACGGCCGCAATCTCTTGCAAATCATTAAACTGCTACGGATAGAAAAGTCGGAAGAAGTCACGCTAATAACGATTATACAGGCTGTCCCGAGAAGTTTGACTAATTCTAAGCTGCCGTTTCGTCTGTAGAGTGGACAAAACTGTCTTAATCGTTATGAAAAGTATCCAAAAGCAGTAAATTCAATAAAACAATTGACGAATAGAGCTTTTATTGAAAATTATTGCATTCGTTTCTACGAAAGTAGGTGGAATTAAATTCTAAAAAGGCGACAAGTGTTAAATAAATTAATAATTGCGCATTTCTTTCCTGAAATTGAAAGCTCTTTGTTTGATTTTACGAATAGCGCTTTATAAACGGGACAGACTGTATAACATGTTGAAGTATCAGCTGTTGGATTATTTCTGCACTCGCGAACTGTTCGTCTGATGCGGAATAATAACAAAATAATAATAAAGTGAGCCCGAAGGAATTGTGATCGATGCCGTTCTGCGGCCATCGAAGCGAACGTTAAGAGGCCGTTCGTTCTTCTATTAGAACCTGTATAGAATGTATCCGGTGCGGACAGATTCGCCGATCGGCGGATGTAAATGGATTGATCGTGGACGGGGTAATTCGCATTTCGAATGCGATAGCATTAATCGGCGAGGCTTGATCACTTCCTGTAAGTAATAAAGCTGCAAACGATTAAACGATCCCCATCCATCCTTATCGACTATGTAATAACAACGACCTTTATTTCGTGATCCTCCCATTTCGGTATAATTTTTCCTCGTTTCAGGCAATTGATGATCGTCGTGAACCCTTTTTGTTTAATTTTTTAGATAATTGACTTTAATAATTGTAGTAACGTGAATTTTAAAGCAATTTTCAGTAGTTTCACAAAAAATGTAAATGAAAGGACAAACTAATTAAATTGTATTTGCATTTTAAACCAAATGTCAGTTACTTAGCAGTAATTATATCAATATTTTTTTGAGATATAATAAAGGATTTTTGCGTCAAAGTTAATTTTTTTTGGTCCAGTACAGTACATCTACTGTCTGCTTTACAGTGTGTTAAAAAAAGGTGTCATAAAGTTCAAAGAATGATAACATGGACCAATACAAGCAGAAAAGTCTTAATAAACATGGCTTCGGAAATGGACGGTTTTGAAGATATGGAGGATTATTCCATTTTTAGCATATCCTCGTCTATCTCCTTTTTCATTCACAATACTTTCTGTTTTGTGCCACAATTAACAGATGTTTCTTCATACATAATGTTTCTAGTTAATATCAAGTGTTGATGATAATTTTACGAATTTTCGCTACGCCTTTTTACTCTAATGCTGAAGAACCGCCAGGTCTCTATGTGGAAGCTTTTCCCAATTGCCAGTTTCCTTCGGTTCGTCCTTTTAGAGAACATTGACACAGATTTTTTAAACGAAGTTGGTTAGGAAGAAATAGATCTGCATCACGATTTGCTTACTCGCGAGATTCAAACCCTCTAGATTTCTTTCTTTGGCGATATTTGAAAAGCTTGTTAATGACCTCAAGGAACTGAAACAACGAATAGAGATCAAAGATGCCATCGAATTCAAGCCACTGCTTGATTGCCAATGATTTCCGAAAGAGCTCAAAGGTCCTTGCCACAAAGACAAGTCGTGGCACTTTGAACAACTTATTTAAGTTATTTTTCCTTTGTTCTTTGTTCATAGTTTGCATTGTTTGCGCATAATTGTAAATAATATAAAAGTTGTAAAATGTTTCGTATTTCTAAAACCGTCCATTTCTGGCCATGTTCATTAAGACTTTTCTGCTTGTTTTGGGCCATGTTATTACCCCTTGAAGTTTGTGAGACTTTTTTTAAACGCGCTGTAGATTGGGTTTGTGTTGATGATATTTGATTCGGTTAAGCCTCCTCGGTCCATTGGGACGGGGCCTAATAATGATTCGTTTATGAATCCGGCACACGTATAGCGTTAACGTTCGTTGTCCTTGAGGATTCGCACGTCGACGATGACCTTCGGCTATTTAATTGATTGCAATTTCGTTATGATTTTGGGTTATAGCGGAATAAAGTTCAACAAGTTGCCTGTGAAGTGCAATGAAAATTATAGTAAAATTAAAGTGCCGATGGAATTAGTAACATACACTTTTTTCATTATTCTTTATCTAAACTCGAAAGTATGTAATATTGTAGTTTGATTGTAATTGTTTAGTGGAAATTGCACAATCCCTAATTACCTCGAACCTTCGTTACTTGGCAATTGTTTCCGAGAACAATTAGAAAACGATTTACGTGACTCAATAATTGAGCAGCAATAATGTAGCGTAACGTTAATGCCGATAATAAGTCGTTGCAATTTTCTCGTTTAACACTTGCTGAGCGTTTAAATAAAACATAGAGATGGCCCTATAAAATAAAATAAAACTTTCCTAACCTGCACGTTAATTATATAATACACTTTAAAGAAATAACATTAACTTTAAAGCAAGATGAACGCTAAACGTTTGATTTGTTAGATGAGCATAATTTCTTTTATTATGTTTTGGATTAGCAATTTGAATTAAAGAAAATGCTATAAGCCAATTTCTTGACCTAGGAGCTAGGTTCCTCTAAATTTGCATGGCGAGATTCCATCCAATGGTGGAATCCTTTAACTCGCTTTGGTACCAACGTGTTGCTGTGTTTATCACATCTTTCACAAATGGAATTCGCAAGTCTTCGCAAAGTGCTTGATTTGGAACGTACCAGGGGTGCACTAGTTAGTTAATTGGACGTAGAATTTTTGATTGGCATCTTCTAGCACAACCACAAACATCAATTCCATCGGTCCAGATTGGTTTTAAAATAGTTTTGTAAATCAGAGTTTTGTTTTCAGGTGATAATTTTGATTTTCTTTCCCAAAAAGCAATAAAGTTCTTTTGCTTTGATATCTATTTGCTCTCGCTTTTCGATTACACGCTCTTTCCATGTCAGCCTGGAATCTAAATGAAAGCCCTGGTGTATAGCATTAGAGGCTCGAGGCATTTCTTTGTTGGTGAGATCTACTGCTGGACATTGCTTTCTGAGTCTAAAATCAATTTGTTTGCTTTTGTTTATATTTATTTTTATCTTCCACCGTTTTAACCAAATTTGCAGCTGGAGTAGATGACTCTGGAGAAAATTAGAGTCTTTTATAGGGTCCAAAGTGAGTATAAATTAAATCACACCCAGTTTCTAGCTTTAATGTTGGACAATTCTTTCACGAATAATGTTTTCTCAAAACGCAGGTAAGTTTCAATAATTTTTAGGGAAAGCTAACGTTTATGTATGTATACAGGGTGTTTAAAAAGAAAGGTCACACACTTTAAGGGGCAATAATATGGCCCAAAAGGAGCAGAAAAGTCAGAATGAATATGGGTTTAGAAGTGGACGGTTTCGGACTTTTATATTGTTGAAACTAATATACAAACAATGACAAGTATAAACGAAAAACAGAGGAAAAATAACTCAAATAAGATGTTCAAAGTGTAGATCCAACTTCTTCCTACCCAACTTCCTTTAAACATTAGACGTAAATGTTCTCTAAAAAGAAGAACTGAAGGAATATGACGATTGGAATAAGGTTCAACATGAAGACGTGCATGTTCTCTGGCACATCCACAGATGAAATGCATGTCGGCTAATTAAAAAACAGTGCAAAGGCATAGCGAAAATTCTTAATATTCACAGCAACCACTAAATATCAATTAGAAACATTATGTATGACAAAACAGCCGTTAATTACGCCACTAAAATGCAAGTTTTGCGAATGAAAAATGAGATAAATCAAGATTTGCTACAAGAAGGAATAATCCTTCGTATCTTCATAACCGTCCATTTTTGGACCCATATTCATTAAGAGTTTTCTGTTTATCTTGCGGCCCTGTATATATTTACAAGTGCCCATTTCTGAAACCGATCAGAAAACTTGGTACGTCCAGGTGTCAGTTCCATGCGATACACGTAAAGTAAAATATCTGATCAATCTGTCATCGAAGTTAATAGCAAATACAATTTTTTTTCCTTCGGCCGATAAATACGTATTTCGCATTATGGATTCGATACGGATTTATATGGAATAAATGAAACCACAATTTTCGCTTTATTTTTTTTTCTAATTTATTTATTACGATTTTCATCGTGACGACATTTAATCAATCTCGATAAGGCTCGTACGGTTGGTGCGTCAAACTTGGGAAACTTATCGCGACATTTCCAGCGGGAAGCGTGAAATTTATAGATTGAAATCAAGCGGTTTAAAGTGATTTCGTTCGATTCTCGTTTTAAGCTACGTTCGACGAATGAACCTTTACGCCGATGGAAATATCGATTCGAGTGGATGAGCATCTTTGTGAGAGCAAATGATTGCTCATTAATCATTTACTCATAATAGATTAGGTTATAAGCGTTAGGTGGATTAACGTCGCTACTTAGATGGAGAATACTTCAGGATCCTGAAAGAAACGTATTCGGAAACGTTGACGTACGTGTGTAGTTGGTGGAGCTGTAAAAAAGGGCGAACAAAAATACATCAAAACGTTATTATAAATGCAATTGTTATGGCCTTAAAGGAGGGTAAACTACGACTTGTAAATAAAATATTTCCAACTGAATTATTTGTTATTCTTTTTACAATGGCGTTCGTTTCTTGCCCAAACAACTTTCTCGTTTTCTTCCGTTTCCTTTTTTCCATACAGGGTAGTCCGTTGTGTATATGCGTATATTGTTAACACAAATATTTGTTTGGTGGCGGTTTTGTTTAGAGAACGATCCATATAAACGAATATCCAGCAGGAAGACGTTTGTTCCTGCGTAGAAAATGTGATTTAGCACATATAACGTTCTCATTCTGGAATATTTATCGGAAGGAATTCGTTTAAAAATTTATTAAAGTAAGCAAAACCTAAAAGCTTCCAAATATCTTAAAAATGTAACTGCAAAAATCTCTTCTTTCTTTTATTATATACAGTGCGACAAATAATTTTTGCAATTGTGGCTCGAAAATAGAATCCAAACAAAATTATTTCATTAGCTCAAGACCCTTCGTTCTTAAGAATTAAAACAGGCATTTGAATCGAGTTGTAACCGATGTAAGCTTAAGACATTATATTTCTATTCAATTTCTAGCCACAGCTTCAAAACTTATTTGTCGCCCTGCGTATATTTCAAATCCGAAATTTGAAATAGATTTCTCTTAAACATATCGATTATTGTATAGAATTGAATTAGCAATTCGATTAGAGGCGATAATTGAATTTTTCAGCCTAAACATAAGCAGGATTTATAATTCGATAGCTATCGAATGCGGAGCCGTTACCTAAAAGCATTTAATCGAGTTTCTCCAGATATCAATTGAATTATGGATGGTAATTTGTTGTCGTCCATCATCCTATCCTTCAAATTAAATTTACCATCGATCCAAGTGTAATTAAGTTACGATACTAAACCGAATAAAATGACGAAATAATCGCAATAAATGAAAAATAATGGAGTCAAATTATGGCATTTTTTTTTGCTATACGCAGATTAATTGAATAATTTTAGGAAGCAAAAATAAAATGAATATTTTGCTGAAAACTTATCAATGTCGCAGTGTTCCAATTTCACATCTGCCAAAATATGCAACTAGCTAAATTTAGTTTTATCGTTTGCAATTAATTCCGCAAATAAATCACTGGTGATTCGCTGATTTGTCGCTTGTTTAAACCTCGTAATTATCGAAGACGCTATAAGAATGCAGACGGTTCGATTTTAGCGATTAGTTAATTACGATGGTGGCGTATAATTAGCAAAGTTATATTGGCTCTATCAATGACTCTAATTTGAATCAACGTAAATAGCCTTTAAAAATAAAATTTGTGATTAAGGAAAATGGATATTTACCACTTAATTGCAAAAATCTCTAAATAATAACAAGTAGAAGTTGAGCAACAGTTAAAGTAAGAACGTTTTACGTGAAACTAATTGATTTAAAGGTTGACGAGCACGCGAAATAAATGATTTAGGATCAAAAGCCGAGGAAATTGATTAATTTCGTTCGTGCGTTTTAAAGAACAACTAATTAATTAAATCGCTTAACGGTCGGTCGCTATGTTTTCTGCAAACCTTTTTACTCTCGCATGAAGTAAAGTTCAGACTGACAATTTTTGGCTAAAAATGGTAAATTGGTGGAGGAAGTATAAATAATTCCAACGTAAAATCAATGAATCTCAGCAAAGTACGAAGGGCCATTGATAAATACACACTAACAATAAGGTTTATAAATAAGTGGTCAGAGTTTGACATTCACAAGTTGAACGGTGATCAAACTGTGAATTTTTGAAAACATCGTGGGCTTGAGAATTGAATAACATTTTGAATTCCAATTTTATCAACTTTGTTTATCACTTGAAACACTTAAATTGGAATGAACTTTTAAGCAACTTATTATTGCCAGAATAACGTAAAAATTTAATTTGTCATTTGAAGAGATAACATTTTATTACTACATCGGAATCTTTTCTTATCTCCTACTATAACCATATGAAACAAGTGTATGTCAAACCGCCCTCGTATATGGCAGGCTAACTAATTTGTCAATATCCCCTCGTACATAATTTATTTTTCGGTTTAACGTTGTAAAATTGTAATGTGAGCGGATAAATGCGGTTTGATTCGCACAGTGGCGGAGGGGGCGCATTTATTATTCCAATGAAAGCGGTTTCATTGCGAACCGCAATAATTGCATTATAACTAACGACCGATTCGTGTGTGCGGTCTGACCGCATTCGAAATTCCGATTTTGATGTTGTAATTGTTAACGTTTTGCCCATACACGAATGCCCATTACTTTGGTGAAACATTATTTGGAACATGATTATCACATTTACCATTTTTATGTTTCCATTTAGGGACAGGAAAATGCAACTATAATGGGCAATTGAGCCATCTTGTTTCTATTTGAAATAACTAATTTTCCGTATTCAGTGGGATAATTTTTGATGTACTCCTCAAACTTATTAACGGATATTTCATAATAAAAAAGTCATTAAAAACGCACTCAGTTGAATGTGCAGTGTGAAATTGTTGCAGTGATGGAAATGAAACATATGTTAAACAAGATATGGAACATTTTCTCAAACTGTCAACTTGTTTGAGGAAATTTCAACTCAATCTTCATTCACGCTCAAGAAACCAATAAAATTGATAATTACGAGTATAACAGAAAGGCTTCAAAATATCAAAAGGTAATTAAACGTGTCTTATATGGTCTAAAGGCATTTCGTTATAAAATGAAAAAGTTCAATTTCCACTTTTAATTATTTAGCATTCTTAATAACATTTGTATTAAGTATCCGTTAATTGTTTTGCGCAATGGATGTTTCTTTCTACTCCAACTCTGAATATGTTACAGAGTTATCTTATTTTATATGTTTAAAATATTTTGAATAATTCATTAATATTTAAATAATGCAAAATAAGTAATTGCCTCCGCAAGTTCATAAGCATTTCTTAACGGTGATAGATTTGCTTTTACAAATCTGGCAAGAAACAAGAGGTATAATAAATAAACCTATTTTTAAAAATCGGCAGAAATAGAAGTTTAAAATAAAGTTGACCAAAGAAAGGAAGATATTCGCGTTATTGCGAAATTCAAAAAAATGAAATATAAGAATCTCAATTATTATACAATAAATTATAGAGCGAGGTTTTCAATCCAGCATCGTGGAGTACTAAATACTAACCATTAAAGAAAATCTTTGCGGAAACAAATTTATTTAGTGATTAATCATATAATTCTTATGGCAAAATTTATCTATGGAAGGGCATCGAATTATTGCAGAAATGACCCTGATTTTTCTGTTGTTTTATTCAACTAAACAATAGCTATCGAAACATTAGTTCGTCGATTTTCATGAAATAGATCGCAAACTTTGTTGCTAACTTAATTATGAAGGCAGCTATTGAAGTCTAGAACAGAAACACTGCAATAATTTGACAAGTTTCTGTCGCACCTGCAAGTTCCCAAAAGATTTAAATGCAATTTGATTTATTTTGTTGCAAATTTCAAGAATAGAATAATAAAAATTGAAACACCATATTCATTCCCAAGTTGACGTGCCCACTTTTCCGAATGTTATTTATATGTGCCACGACGAAATGTGATGCTTTTAACGCGATCTATTTGAATTCGTTTCCTGCATTTCGTCGTCACCCAACAGTTGAAATCGATGCAAATTTTAAAATCGAAAGCTCTTTTCCACTGCTTAAGCTCAGTTTTCCAATGACGGCCAGAGGATTTGCTTCTTTCCAACCTATCTGGAGATTAATTCTATTAAAAATGGCAATAGACTTGTAAACAATTAACACTCGTAAAAGATGTCAAACAATTGCCAATTAAAATTTGCACCGTTCATTTGTACACTTGCAAATGATAATATTCGCGTAATTGTTGTAACGATCACGTTTAGCGAAGCGATAAGACCATTATCACTTTTCTCCGTCCAATAACCGACAACAATTAGGAGCGAGGCGAAAACATGGTCGCCAATTTCGAAAATTCCCGATAAAAAATTTAACGAGCTTTTAATATTCCCGTTCAACAACTACCGAAAGCGTTTATATAAATAACGAGCGACGAGGTTTACGAAAGAAGTGGAGGCAACCACTTCGAAAGGGCAAATAGTACATTATAATTATTCGCACCGTAAACAAAGTGAAAAATGACGTTGATCATAATTTCCGCCCTTTTCGCGGTCGCCAACGCTTTAGACATCCTGCACCTGGATAAAGCTTGCGCGACTTGCGACGCTTACAACATGAAAGGGATGTGCGAATCCAATCCGGACGTGACGTCCGACACGGTAAATCGTTTAATCGCACTTTTCGATAACACCCCGTAGATAAATTAATTAATTAAAGTTAAAATTTAAAAATCGTTTCGTTGCTGCTGCAGGGCAGCATAATCAAGAGACACGGCTATAAGTACGAGCAGCATCCGGTGAAGACGGAGGACGATTGGGAATTGACCATGTTCCGCATCGTACCGAAGGGCGCGCCGAACAACGTGCCGGTGCTAATACAGCACGGCCTACAAATGGACGGCACGATGTGGGTGGTGGTCAAGGAGCGTAGTTTAGGTTAGGATATTTACGGCGGATTTAGGAATCGATGCGGATCTAATTAACTTTGTTCTTCTCCTCTCCGTCCGTTCAAGGTTTCCGTCTGTCCGATCTCGGCTACGACGTGTGGATCGGCAACTACAGGGGGACGCCGCACACGAAACTGCTCGACAAGAATGCGCACCGGCAATATTTCAATCACAGGTAAGTGTCAAAGTGTTTCGGGGGGAATTGATGCACGTGGAAGGAATGCGGTTTATTTTGCGAAAATGCTGGAAAACTGCGTTTCGCATGTGTACAGGGCGGGCGGAAAGTCTTGCATTGAAAGGAAAAACTGCTTTCCGCAGCAGGAATTGCAAATACTTACTTTTACTGTGCAATTTTGCCAGTGCAGTTTTGGCGTTTGTTTAGCGAGCTTAATACAGCTTAATCCCGCCTTGAAAGTGAAAGTACTTTCCGCCGCAGGGATATTACCAATATTTACTTCTACTCTCACGATTGCTTGTGCCACTAGATTGGTTGGTATTTTGACATTTGATTAGTTAATGCAAAGAGTGTTGTTTAAATATAAAACTACTTTGCCTACCACGATTGCCAACATCGTCTTCGACTCCAATATTGCGTACGCCTTTTCTTGGTATTTTGTCTTTCATTAGTTTTGGTGCAAAAAACGTCCTTTCAGGAAAAAACCTACTTTCCAGAGTAGGAATTGCCAATATTTACTTCTATCTTACGATTCTTTGTACGACTACGTTCTGTGCAGAAAAAATAACAATTTTACGCTAGAGAATATGCCAATATCTACTTCTATCTTATGATTGCTTCTATAATCGTATTTTGACGTTTGTTTAGTAAATTTAAAAATATCTTCCTAGAAAAAACTGCAAGTATTATCAATACCTACTTTCAGAAAAAAATGTTCTGTCTAGAAAAAACGTACTTTCAACTGCAAAGCTGCCAATATCTACTTCTATGTTAAGGTTCTTTGTTACAGTTGATTCGCATTTTGACGTTTGTTTACTAAATTTAATACAAAAGGATTCTCTCTGGAAAAATAGCTCCTTTCTACAGTATACATTATCAATATTTACTTCTATCTTATGATCCCGGGTACCACTAGATCTATACCTGACAATTGCTTTTTAGACGTAAGATAAAAGTGTGTTGTTAGAAAAAAAAACTGCTTTCCACAGCAGGTATTATCAATATCTACTTCCACAATACGATTCCTTGTACGGCCAGATTCGTACTTTGACAATTGCTTACTAGATGTAATGCAAAATGTTTCTGCTTGGAGAAAAAAATACTTTTCATAGCAGGTTGTATTGCCAATATTTACTTCCAGTCCAGAATTCCAAGTGTCATTTGACGTTTGTTTAATTTTACTATAACAAAATCCTGAATGGAAAACTACTTTCTACGGCAGGCTTCATCAATAGTTACTTCTACTGTCAGATTCTTTGTGTCACTAGATTTGTAGCTTGAAGTTTGTCCAGAAAATTTAGTAAAATGGAAGTTCTGGCTTGGAAGGAAATACTACTTTCCACAGCAGAAATTGCCAAAATCTATTTCCAGAGTAGGAATTGTCAATATTTACTTCTATCTTACGATTCTTTGTAAGACTAGATTCGTAATTTTGAGGATTGGTTTGCAAATTTCAGACAAAAATGTTTTGTGCAAAACAAAGGCTATTTTATGCTACAGAAATTGCCAATTTCTACCTCTATCTTATGATTCCTTCTAGAATCGTATTTTGATGTTCATTTAGTAAATTTAAAAAAACCTGCCTAGAAAAGCTGCAAGCATTATCAATACTTACTTTCACTCTACCATTCGCAATTTTACGTTTGCTTTGCAAAATTAAGAAAAAAATGCTCTGTCTAAAAAAAACTACTTTCCACTGCAAAAACTGCGAATATCTAATTCTAACTTATGATTCTTTGTTACACTTGATTCGCATTTTGGCGTTTGTTTAGTAAATTTAATTCAAAAGAATCCTTTCTGAAAAAATAGCTCCTTTCTACAGTAGACGTTATCAATATTTACTTCTATCTTACGATCCCGTGTACCACTAGATTTATAACGACAATTGCTTTGTAGAAAAACAAAACTGCTTTCCACAGCAGGCATTATCAATATCTGCTTCCACAATACGATTCCCGATACCTCCAGATTCGTATTTTGACGATTGCTTACTAGATGTAATACGAAATGTTCCTGCTTGGAGAAAAATGTGCTTTTCACATAGCAGGTTGTATTGCCTACATTTACTTCAAGTCTAAAATTCCCAGTGTCAATTTGCGTTTGTTTAATTGTACTAGAACAAAATCCTAAATGGAAAAAAACACTTTCTCTCAGATTACTTGTGTCACTAGACTTGTAGCTTGAAGTTTGTCCAGAAAGTCTGCGTTGGACGAAAATACTACTATCCACAGCAGAAATTGCCAAAATCTTTTTCCATTCTACGGGTTCCTTGTACGCTTAAGTTCACTTTGAAATTCCTCTACAAATTTAAGCAATCGCTAAGAGATAAAGTGGCAAACTTTTGCCAACTGCTACATTTAGAGCAAGCATTTTGTGTTCGCACTGTATTTCCCTTCCTCATACACATACAAAGTTCTTCCACGTTTCTAGCTGTATTTTCTCTTTCTCTATGAGAAGTTTGGCAATAGTTTGAGGACTTTTGCAACAATCTCCATTATTCGTATACACCGTTAACGTGAACTCCGTTGCCAGTTTCCACGAGATGGGAGTGCACGATATACCGGCGATGGTCGATCACATCGCCTCGATTAACGACAAAGGGAAAATAGTTTACATCGGGCACTCGATGGGCGTCACCGGCGTCTTAATCTACGCGTCCGAATTGCCGGACCACGCGAAACAACATCTACGCGGCATAATCGGCCTCGCGCCGGCATGTTTCATGCACAATAACGCGTTCGTCAAAGTCCTGCGGCCGTTCACGAATCATATGGCCCTTCAACTACGGGTAAGTGAAAGCATTTCCATGGATTTTCACGCGGGAAATTATTCATTTTGTCGTTGTCGTCGTGGTTAGGAGTCGCTGAAGATCACCGGTTATTGGGCGATCGGCGACAACGAGCGTCTGACCAAAGACATGTGGATACATTTTTGCACCGGGAGCGCGTTCCGTTGCCAAATGTGTCGCCATATAGTGCAGTTCGGCACCGGGCACGATATCGAACAATTTTTGCCCGTACGTGATCCGCGAATTCGCGTTTACTATATTGCTTTCGATTAATCGCGAATTATTCAATTTCAGCAAGACGTGCCGCTGCTCTATTCGTACTGCATGTACGCGAATCCGTTGAAGGTGATCACGCACTATTTGCTAAATTCGCGATTCAAGAAGTTCGTCAAATACAATTACGGCGAGAACGGGCGACGCGAGGTTTATCCGTTGGAGAAGATCAACGTGCCCGTTCACTTACTCTACGGGCCGCACGATAATTTGGCTTCGCCGGAGGTACCGAACGAAAGAGAAAAGAAAATTGATATCGCTTTTTTTACGCGAATGAAATGTAATAATATGGTTGTTTTATTTTTCTCGCGCTTTCAGGACACACGCGTCTTATTCGAATCGTTAACCGGCGTCCCGAATAAGACGATTATCGGCGTCGCACCGGCCGGCGAGCCGCCGTTTAATCACATCGATTTCGTTTTCGCCAAAAACATCGACGCGCTGTTTGCGTTATTGATGCCAATCATTCGAGCGTTGAAGTAGCGCAGGAGGCAAAGAAAGTTGTATTCGTTGGATTAATTAAATGCTGTTTAATATCGTACAAGTTTAATAAAGTTTATTAAAGTTTAGTTTATTGGATTATACGCTCCTAAGGAATTCAAAATTGTGATCAACATTGTCAAAAGTTCGACAAAAAGGCAAAAAATGAGACACGTTAAAAAAGCGCTATACAAGGGTGATTTAGAAAGAAATCTAGCTCGCTACGAACAATTATCAATTTTCAACATAACCTCATTCAACACTCTGATACGTTTCTGGATTCTATTTTGCAGCTACCCTCAAAAACACCAATATTGTCTTTCGAAACTCTGCAAAATAATTGATCAACATTAACCTCACATCTGAGTCCTATCCACGATACTTTTTCAGGTTTATGGTGTCAAAAGCCGGGACTAAAGGTTGTACGACCTAAATCGAATAATTTTTTCAAATTTTCGTGTTTTTTGACACTTTGCAATTGTTTGCAACAACAAATTCTTAGTCTCATTTCGCTCCATTTTTAGGAAATAATTTTTTTGATAAATCATAACAAATAGCCAAACTTTCTCGGTGAATAATTTGTTAATGCCACAATGATTCGACAGCAAGTCATAGTCTGTCGTTTGTTTAATTTTTACAGAGTTTCCTTTCTAAATTACCCTCGTAAGTTTATGAAATCGCTTGTTTGTAAAATTCGTTCGATCATACAATTCGAAGTAAGTGCCTAATCCGAATTTCCCAATTGCAAAAGCTCATTAAAATGCAGTTTGCACAAACTATTCCAAGTTTAATGACTAATTATCAAGGTGATGTACTCGCACATACATGCAAATTATATTATTACGTTTTTTTTAAACATATAATTTTCTGTTGCGAAATTAATTACATAAACGAAGAAAAAGGAACGAAACAAAAGTAATACACGTAATTCTCATTAATTTACTCATTATCAATCGATTTTTACATATAAAACCCACGTTAACGATTTTGAAATCGTCATTATTGCTTACTTTTTTATTGATGAAATGCACGTTAGCGAAACTTTTTTGTTTTTCGTTTTCATTCTATCATCAGCAGATTATCGCTATTCGTGCGCTCAGCATCGTCTTGTGTGTGACAGTTGTGCGGATTACACGGAGAAAACGAAAAATTGCCATATCAACTACGACGTCTTATCGAATGTGGTAAATTTCTTCATCCAATTTTTTTTCCGTTAGATTCGAGTCAGTGAAATTTAGTTAAAATTGAAAATCAGTGTGTGTGTTTTTTTTTTGTTTTAGAAACTCATATAGAATTAATAAATCGCATAAATCATTTGCGAAAAACAACCCGGGGATCATGTGCAAATATAGCCGCAAACGAATTAGAGACTGCACGTGGCGAATAATTTATCATTTCGCTCCCTAACAATATGTAACATATTGGGGGGGAAAAATAAGACGCCAATCAATTAATATAACAATAATTTGAAACTAATTCTTAAGAGTAACAGATCGATACTAATCGTTCGCTAAAGAAACAAATAAATAAAATTAATTTATGGATCACTAATTGGTAGCGCCGACACCTTTAATTAATGTAATACAATAATTTATTACAAATTCTATTAATTAATTACCAATGATGACGTTTACTAACTTACTGGTACAGGGCAAACAAGAAATTAATCAAGAAATGTTATCTGCTTGTTGTTCTAACATAAATGCAGTTAGAGCAACCACCAAAACTAATTTTTAACAAAAGAAAACAATTATACGGGGGCAACTAAAAAGAAAACGTGACCAAACATTCAGATGCTTTTCTAAATTACCCTCGTAAGTTTTCTTAATTTTAGCATAACTTATTAAATATAAAAATTATGCACTTGATCACAAAATTGAGCATTAACTCAGAGCATTGAATGAGGTTAAGTGATACAGAGGTGGATGTTTTTGTGAATTACCCTAGTAAGTTTTCGTAATCTTAGCATAATTTATTAAATGAAAAAAGTATGCACTTGATCACAAAATTAAGCATTAACTCAGAGCATTGAATGAGGTTATCTTATATGGAGGCGGGTGTTTTTCTAAATTATTAAATAGAAAAATTATGATCTTGATCACAAAATTGATCATTAACTCAGAGCATTGAATGAGGTTATGTGATATAGAGGTGGATGCTTTTATAAATTACCCCCGTAAGTTTTCTTAATCTTATCATAACTTATTAAATATAAAAATTATGCACTTGATCACAAAATTGAGCATTAACTCAAAGCATTGAATGAGGTTATATGACATAGAGGTGGATGCTTTTATAAATTACCCCCGTAAGTTTGCCTAATCTTAAGATCAGTCATTAAATAGAAAAATTATGCAGCACTTGATCACAAAATGGAGCATTAATTTTTCTAAGCATGAGCAAATTAAAGCGTACAATCTGAGCTAATTAATTAACCATAAGATTATTAAGCATGAAAAAGAAATTCACCAAAAAGTGTGCCCATTTTCGCAGTCGTCCATTAGCAGCCGTCACGGTTACCGGCACGAACGGCATTACGTGACGACGAAGGACGGGATCGTGACGCCGATTTACCGGATTCTGGCACGTTCCAATGGTAACGTCACCATTAACGGACGTAACACGCCCGTCTTCCTGCAGCACGGATTACAAATGGACGCGACCGCTTGGGTATCGGCCGGCGATCGTTCGCTAGGTTCGCAATTTAATAATTTCCCATAAATAATCTCGTCCCCGGCATCGTCTCACATCGCTTTCGAATTTCAGCATTCCGCCTATCGGACATGGGCTACGACGTCTGGTTGGGCAACTTCCGTAACAGTCACATTAGCAAGCAAATCGACTACGATCCCGAACGTTACTTCTTCAATTTCAGGCACGTGTTATTAAACTGTTTGATTCGTCTATTGGAATACAAACTGAAAGAGGCTGAAGATAGTGTACAATCACGAATTCGTCATTTTAACTTTTGCCATCAGAAGAGCTTTTTTTGCAACTTAATGCTTTCAAAGTAAAAAAATCTGTGTCATTCATGGAAGAAACCGCGATCAGTTGATGGTCAGACTTGATATGATTCTTGATCGATGGTTTTCCAACGCATTCAAAGGATCTTTTTCATTTGAAAGCATTAACAGTCCTGTTCAGTTGATATGCCAATTTCAGAAACATTCCTTTCAATTTTGATCTTCTTCTTGCATATAGTTTTCACGAGTTGGCAATTTACGATTTGAACGCACAAATCGAATTCGTGGCGAATCGCACGGAGCGACGCGGCGACATCATCTTCGTCGGCCACTCGATGGGCAACTCGGCGGCGCTGATTTACGCGATGGAGATGCGCGACCGCGCCAAGCGTAACTTGCGAGCGTTAATCGCCTTGGGGCCGCCCGCCTATTTACACCATTCGCCGCATTTCTTCGACGGGAAAATTCTCACGCAGTACATGGTCACTTACGGGCGCGTAAGTTTTGGGCCGAAAAATAATGTCGATTTTTCGCAGTAAGCCTCACATGAAGAAGCACGAAATATGAATTAAGTTTGTTTGGAATAGCTTTTTGCTTGCTGATGCAGCATGGCATCGATTGAATGGCAGCATTCATTTTGGGCGACACCGTTGAGGTTTCCCAAATTCAGCTTCGTTACACTCGTTTTGATAAATAAGGAAATGATACCCAGATTAAGCAAGTTTATCAAAATTGGAAGTGAGCATAGTCTCGTTGCAAAATCAGTTTTTTTTGTATTTCGACAGGCCCCTTGTACAAATCCCAAGGAATTGTGTGTTGGATATTTTCAATTTAACAATTTTACAGTAAGATTTCTAATTTTGGGAGCATTCCATTCACATTCTGCTAGACTCCATGCAGTCGTAGTGAGCATTAATGATTATCACATCATCAAATTGTCATAGTCACATTTTCTAAATGTAGTTCAAACTTTGGTAAGTGTTGGGAATAACAATATTGCTGTAAACAGCATATTGTATACGTTATTGAAGCATTTTTAGGGCCCAAAGGAAGATTAGGCACTAATTGGTGTAGTTCCCTTGATGTGTCCAAATGCTTGTCAATTAATTGGGGCTCTGTCCAAATGAATTTATCCAAACCGTCGATGCAAGTTGCCTTGACTTTCTTTGATTCAGCTGCTCAGCAGCAACTCAAAATTTTCAAATCCATGCTTGACTATGCCTCCATACTTTAAGACTACTAAGATCAGTCAAATAGGCGTTTGCAAGAGTTTTTGTTGTTTATTAGAAATTATTACATGTTAAATGAGAAGAAACGAAACTTAAAGAAAATCGAATATTAAAGAATCGACACTAATTTTCCGACAAACCCATATTCCCATGTTTACAAGTTAATTGACGCATGTTAAAATTTTGCAGCAATTGGCGGAAACGTATGGTTACGGTGCCTTGTTGGACTACAAGGACTTTAATCGGTTCATGGTGGAGTTTTGCTCGACCAGCGAGCTCACATGCAACACGTGCTTTTACATGACGCAATTCGTGGCCGGTTACGATCCGGACGAATTGTCACCGGTATGTCGAAATAGGTTGATTTTTCTTGCCGGCCGAAGCGAAACTTAAAGTTGAAGCTACAATTTTTCTGCAAACGTTTGAAAGCAAGTTTACATGGTTCAGGCATTAATTCTAAGAATTTTGGGCAAAACTGTGAATTCGTCCAAATTCCCCTTTCGCATGGGGCATGTTTTCCATCAAAAAAGCTCCATTAAATTGCTCGAAACTCGAGCTGATGTCTGTGTTCGTCTTATTTTCTATCTTCAGCGCGACATCCCGGTGATAATCTCGTACGCCGTCTATCCGAATCCGTTGAAAGTGTTGCTGCATTACATCACGATGTCGCATTACGATAATTCGACGCGCTACGAGTATCAATTGACGCCGGACAATTACGAAGTCTACGATTACAAGAGGATCAATTTACCAGTTTACGTCTTCTACGGCACCAACGATAAATTCGGCGACGAAGAGGTCGGTTCATATAATGAAAAGTACGTGGGTGAGCCGAAAATGCGTCAAAATGAGAGAGAGAAAATTGCAGTTAAATTGATTTTAGTTCGTTTTTCTAACTTTAAATGCTTAATCCAACCAACAATTGTTAGCTAAAGCAATGACAGAATTTTGCAAGTTTAATGCCAGACCAATCGAAGGGGTCTTTTTATAAAACGATTGAAAATATGCGATATCTTTTAAAGTGGCAGCGACTATTTTTCGTCTCACCCTCGTACACACACCGATGTAACCTTAGGATCGATTAACACGTATGTAACGTAATCCGATTATGTAAATTCGATTAATACTAAACGATGACGATGCCGACGATGATCCGGGTTTTGCGTCTAAATCGAATTTATTCGCAAACGTAACAATTGCCTGATTGTTATTTATCTCGTTAGATTGGAATTTAATTTAATAACGAGTGCGATCCCAGCCCCATCCTCGGTAAACGTTATGCCATTTAATATATTATTATACAATTAGCAATCAACATATTATTTACAATTAATTAGTGAAAATGTTTATGGCGGAATATTAATAATTTGCAAATAACCTTAATAGTGTTTGTGCGTTTATGTAAATTTGCTTTCTAGGACGTTCTGTTGTTCTACAACGAATTAAAAACGGAAAAGGCGATATTCAACGTAACCGGCACCAACAAGTTGCACGGTTTCAATCACATCGATTTCATATGGGCGAAAAATATCGAACCGTTCCATCGGCAGCTGTTCGATGTAATTAGAAAGTTGACTTGATTAAAGCTTTTCGGCAATTTTCGCAATTTTGCATTTATTTACTCGATTCCCTTACATTCTCCTTGAGATTATCGCAAACAAACAAAAAGAGAAATTGGTAGAACATTTTAATTAGTTTCTTTAAAAATCGTGTTTAGAACTAAACAGCGAGTAATTACTACGGACTTGACCGACACGATAAAGAAAATCAACGGTAATTACAATTAGCAAGGTTAATTGCCAGTTTCCCAATACTTTGTCGTAATTGATCGATAACAAATTGCCGAGTTTGTACTCATTACTGGAAATTTCAATTGATAATTTATTCCAAATAAATCCAAAAATTAATCGTTTGCATAATGGAATATTGGTCCTACAATTTTAATACCTTTCAAGATTAAATATAATCTTCTTCAAGTAATGGATTATACGAGGGGGCACCCAAAATAAATTAGAATTATTGTCTGCGGATAAATGAGTTGCTGCTAACTGTCTTCCCTCCTCAGATATGTTGGCGTGACACTCTCTCTGACCAGTTTGTCAAATGGCACTCATGAAAAATTAATTCAGCGGACACTGACTGATTTCTTAAGGAAACCTTTACAACGATCTGGGCGATTTTATTATCGCGAATTTTAAGTAGCAACGTGCAGACAGGTTAGAAAAGGTTAGGACAAAATTGCTAGAGGCCCCTAGTGCAGAAGGGCATAAAATTGTTTTGGACAGTGGAAAAACCGTTTGCAGAACTGCAGATTATCTAGTGGGCTATTTTTATAGGGATTAATTTTCTGAGGATGTTATCTTGAATTTTCAAGCATTAAATAAACAATTTTTGTTTCTTTTTAGTACCCCCTCGTTTAATATTAAAAATTTTCATGACAATTATGGAGGTCTCATTCCAAAATGCATTGGACAAGTCTTGGAAATGAAAATTTGCTCGACTGTCGCCTCGACAAAAAAGGTAAATAAATAACTCTTGGTAGTTTTATAAAAAATATTTGTCATCTGATTCAAATTCATTTTTCCAAGGAGCAATTTCTATTACTCATATTTTTCTACAGGGTGTCCCAATAGTGAGGGCCCGGAACATTACGACCAAATCGTTGACTTTAGAGAAAAATGTTTTAGATAAGAAAGTTTTCATTGGATGATGATTCGACCAAGATGGCGCACTTCCGGATATACCCGGAGCCTGCTCATTTTAAATGGCATTTTTGGATTCCCCATCGTATTTTAAGTGGAGTTTATTAAAACAATCGCATGCCTAAGATGCGTCGTTTCGGAGTTATTTCAGTGTTCTTCCGGAAAATGTCATTTGGAAGGTCGTGGATAATAGCATATGTCTCCGGAACTATTTGAGATAGAAAGTTGAATTTTGTTTAGTTATTTTAAGCAAGAAATGACGAAGCCTGTGGTCTGCTTCTATTTAATTTCAAGTATTACTCATTGCGATTTGTGGCCTCTTAAACTTTGATATTTTCAAATGTGCATAACTTAATCTTTTTAAATGCAACCCAACATTTTTTGTCCTCGCATTTGATGCAGGAAATTGTTCCCTCTCGATCTTATTAATGAAACATCTCGATGGATGGCGAGTTATATGCAATTCTTTACACTTATATACGATTTTTCATCGTTTCTAGTAAGTTACACTAGAGACATTGATACAATTGAAGAAAACAATCAAATCATAGTAAGGTTAGAAAACATTACTTGGAATAAAGCCAGAGGAAGTATTCGAATTTCCGCATTGTACGACCAATTGTTCCCTCGCTAAATTGAAGTACACTGCACAAAATAGACACCGAATCTTTGTGTGCGAATAATTCACAAATGCCATAAGAATCAGATCGAAAAATATTCGTCTTTTGTTCCTTCTTTAAAGGTACAACAAAAAGTAGAAATCGACAGCAAACTTCTGTGAGTAATTCACAAAAGTCACGAGCCTCGCACAGCAAATAAAAGGCGTTTGTTTCCTAACTAAGTGTATTACTTTCTGAATTACCTGCGTATTTCCGATAATGAAATTCTATTGCGAACGAACCTTTCTTCTATTTCGCATGCAGGTACATCAAAATTGGAGCCCTTAACAGATCCATTCCGAACGCATTTTATTTTGCAACGAACGCTCTTCGAGTGCACGAACGAATTCAACAAACGCAAGTGCATTATTGTAATCTTACTTAAGAAAAAAGTGTGTTTGCAAACGTTTTTCTTTTCTTTCCTGCGTATAAATTCGCCAAGAAAAACGCGACTTTCAATTAAAATTTTACTTTCCGAGGGCGAACAATCAACTTCGGCTGCCGAATCCGTATTATCGACGGGGAATCATTATTACATTATTGTGCGAAATACGTTCCCGGTTGATTGGCGAATCCAACGGGAACCCGAATAAATTAAAGAGCAGAAAGTGGTCAAGGTTAAATCATTTAAATTAATTAAGACACGTAAACGTGTTCGTGTTTTGACAGCGACGGGAACAATTAAAATATTGATTAATTGCGATCGTAATTCGCATATTTCATCCATCGACGTTGCGATTATTTTCAATGACAGAACCTTCGACGTCGTGCAAATTGTTAGTAGGAATAACATATAAATTGCAGATTATTAACGTGGCAAAAACAATGCAAATGCTAGAGCGTCGTACGTGTGCGTTGCGTTCGCGAATTTAATGAAGCAAAGAAAATATGGAAGTAATTGGGATTGTTATCAGTTGAGCAAACAAGCGAGCAAACAAGGAAGAGTGTACGAAAATAATTGGCGATGGTGTTTGGATAAGTTGCTTTCGTTCCGAAGCATATAAATATTGGGCAAGTGTGCAATTTTATTTCGGTAAATCAATCGACGACATACGATGACGATCCATGTCGAGTGGTTGCTGTCGTTTGGGCTATTCAATTTATGCCTGTTCGCCGATTCGCAGCGTGCGAACGTGTGCGATTCGCTGCTCGATTACGCCACGCGTCTACATTGCGAATACAATGCAGATGTCGATGCCGATACCGTAAGAATTGCAATACTAATCAAATTCCCCACGTCCGACCTTCGAAAACTTTCGACAATCCCATAGGACGTGATCACGAAAAATCACGGCTACCCGAGTGAAACGCACCAACTGACGACCGAGGATGGCTACTTCTTGAAGATGTTCCGCGTGCCAAACGACACGGCCGACGCGCAAACCGTTTTCATACAGCACGGCGCCAACACCGACTCGACGGTTTGGGTCGATATTGGGAACCGGTCGTTGGGTTAGTGCCGATCGCGACGGTCGATTGACTTGCTAAATTCTCGCGAATTTCCGTCGGTTTCAGCGTTCTACCTGTACGAGATGGGCTACGACGTGTGGATGGGCAACATCAGGGGCAGCTGGTACAGTCGCGGCCACGTGAACGACAGCATACTGTTCAATTATTGGGATTTCACGTAAAGGAAACTAATTTACGAGTAACCCCCCGTATAACGCTAGCAAAATTGCGAGAAATCGCGTTAAAGGCGATCGAGAGGGAAGACGGGAATTGGCGATGTTCGGTTTCGAAAAGTTGGTAACGAATCTGTTTGAAAATCTAAAAGGAAAATTTCGTTTTTGTAAAATATTTTACCGGTGCAAGTCAAAAAGTCATTCGAAGCAAAATTAAATTCTTTTGTAGACGCTGCATAATGCTTCGTTTAAATTTAAAGCTTTTGCATTTCATGAAATGTTGCAAAATTAGCACTTTTACAGCCAACTAAATGAATTTTCTTCCAAACTTTGCTCTTTCTAAATTTTATCCTGCGCAATTTGGGGCTAATACTTAATTTTCCAAAAATTTGGCTTAAATTTTGAAGAAAAAATTTAAATACTGGAAAACAAAGCTATAGTAAACTTCTTCCAGAATAACAAACTAGAATTTTAAATTATGTTTTCTTGAGACACAAAATTCGTAACGATCCGCCTGTAGGTTTAAGATATTCTACAGGGCAATCACAGAAATATCAAACATTAAGAAACTAGTTTAACAAACTTTTGGATATAACAGTTCTTTGTACAATTATTTCAAATAATTTCGACTGAAAGAATGAATTTATGCTTATTGCGAATAATTTTAATCCATGGGTTTACAAGTTTTAGGTTAAAAATGTCTCGATCAAAATAAAAACAGTCTTCGGTTAACAGGCCTTTACTAGATCAAATAGCAGTTTGGTGAGTCTTTAAAGTGACATAAAAAAGTTAACTTCGGTTTTCACTTCATAATTTTTTCATTTGAAAATCCCGCCTTAAATGCACGTCTGCACCTGTGTTAAATATAGTCATCGTAGTCGATAGATGTAGAGACGTGCATGCCAATTTGTAAATTCGATTCCAAACAGACTTCCCTTTGATCGCCCGGTATGTACGACAGCCACAACTCGTACATACGCGGGGCCTTTCGAAAATTTCCTGCCGAACATCCGCAATTGCTGTTATACGCGGGGCGATCCGTAAACGATAGATCCTCCCCTTAAATCGCGGCGATTGTTTCGCAGACTGGACGACATGGTGCGCTACGACATGTCGGCGCAATTGAATTACGTCAAGAGCAAGACGGCGCACAAGACGAACAAGAAGATCATCTATTTCGGCCATTCGATGGGCACGTCGATGGCGTACATGTACAGCATCGCACTGAAGGAGGAGGCGGAGAAGAACGTGTGCGGCTTCATTCACTTGGCGCCGGTCATGTACTTCGATCACAACCATTCGGGCCGGTTGATTAGACCGTTTCAATTCGCCATACGGAAACTGCTGGGGGTGCGGGCACCGCGAGGGGAAAAAGTTTGCTTACGTTTTTCACGTGTTTTTTTTTTTCTTTCGCGAATTTCAGACGCGCGGTTTCCCGATAACGCCCGACCGCCCGACGAGTCAATTGTTCTTCAAATTGTTCTGTTTCGAGCACGCGAGCACCGCGGCGTTTTGCGGCGCCTTCTTGAACTGGTTCGCCGGCTCGAATCCGCCGCAGCGAACGGCGGTAACTTTTTCTTTGCAAACGACAAAAAGCGAACAAGCGTTAATCAATTCTCTGCAGCGCGATCTGCCGCTCCTCTACAGCTACTTCACGTCGGGCATCTCGTCGAAGGTGTTGGCGCAATTCACGCAGTTCTTCGATCAGCGCTTCGAGCATTTCGACTACGGTCTGGAGAACATGCGACGCTACGGTTCGATCAGACCGCCGGCGTACGACATCAAACAGATCAACAATCGGTTCTTGCTAATGTACGGACCCACGGACACGCTTTCGGATATCGCGGTAAGAACTTTGAGCGAAAAACTTAAAAAAAAAAAATCTTTTCGCTTTTTGTTTGGACACGCGTTGATGATATGTGCCGCTTGCTTTACTTGATTTATAACTTTATTTACAACTTAACACTGACTATATTCATAATTTTCATGCTTTTACTTTGACGTCTTGAGCTTACTTTTGCTCAATCTTGATCACTTTCGAGTACTAACTTTGCTTATGATTTTGAACTGTATAAGTGCTGATTTTTTTTTGTGTAGTGCCTCTCATTTAGCTAATAACGAGGGTGACAGAGGCCCATTGATTTGTTGAGACTTACAATGAATTATTTGGAAATACAGGGTGTTAAAAAAAAGTGTCACCGACTTTAACTGGCGGTAATATGGCCCAAGATAAGCGGAAAAGTCGCAATGAACATGGGGCAGGAAATGGACCGTTTCGATGATACGGAAGATTGAACTTTGTTGTAGCATATTTTCGTTCGATCCGCCGTTTTTGAAAGCTATTTTTCAGGCAGTTCACAACACAAAAATGTGTGGTAAACACATACAACTTATTAATAAAGGCCCAAATTATCATTCATTTAAATCGCAGCCTCCTATTTGCTTGCAAAGTGGCCAATTCCACGTGTGCAAAAGAGCTAAAAATGTGCAACTTTACATGCCCCTACGTCGGTCAACAAAATATTTTGATTACTTGGTAACCGATCTAAGCGAATGCATAGCTGCAGGTTTTTAGCTCTTTTGCACACGTGGAATTGGCCATCCAGCGAGCAAATTGGAGGTTGCAATTGAAATGAGTGATAATTTGGACCTTTATTAATAAGTTGTTTGTGTTTACCATACATTTTTGTGTTGCGAACTGCCTAAAAAGTAGCTTTCAAAAACGGCGGATAATTATGCACCGACCTAACGAAGATATGCTACAAAAATGCATCCATTTCCGGGTCCATGTTCATTAAGACGTTTTTGCTTATCTTAGGCCATATTACCACCCCTTAAAGTTTGTGACACTTTTTTTAACACCCTCTATAGACCGCTTTCACTATTCTTTGTCAATATAGTTTAAACCAATATAAATGATAGACTTGTAAAGCAACAATAATCTACACACTTATTTAGTATTTCTTTTAGTTTATTACAGCGTTTAGCACATATTAAAAATATGCATCTTTCTCATTGTATCGCAAACATAATTGAGTTGTTGTTTTGTAGGTCACATTCATTTGCCTTCTTAATATTGTCGTTTAATAACTTTATAAAAGAAAACTGTTGCCTTGTTTTGTCTGGACCATTATTCTAACATCTTATTCTTTCTAATTTAACATCGGTTAAACATACTTTTATTAATCAAAATGCAATGCAAATTTCCGTTGTCCGCCCTCAGGTAGAGGCTGGCCTTGACACTTTTAGTGTTACGAGTGATGAAGATGATTTTTTTTCTCCCGCAGGACATCAATAACTTCCGTAATAAGCTCTCCGATCCCGGCATGTTCGAGGTGATGGCCATCGAGAAGTTTAATCATCTCGATTTCATGTACGCCAAAGACATTGTACCGTTATTATACGAGCGAATGCTGCCGTTCATGCAACGCCTTCAGCAGAACCACTGTCAATAGCGATGGCGCTTTGACGGCCGTTTTTTTTTTATTGCGATTAGAAAATTTGGAGTGGAAATGGTGGAGGCGCCAGGTTACACTAGAAGCGATTCGCTTTTAATTATTATAGCTGTTTGTGTGTGTGTATGCGTGGGGTGCATTTATTAGTACAAATTAAATTTTAATTAATCAATTAACGATTGTTTCCCTCGCCAAACAAACTCACCTCGAAAATTATGGATACTTGAGGATGATGATAATGATAGCAACAATAACGAGTGGCGCCATTTGAAATGGGGCGAGAACCAGCGACGGGCAAACTTTAAGTTTAAGGTTAGCTTCGTCGTCATCTACTTTAAAGTTGATGATGATGATGTTGATTGCTTGCTTCAAATGTTATGATTCGAGCGGATGTTCAGTTGAAATGTGTCAAGAACAATGGCGAAATGGCGGGGTTGGGGAGAGCTGGATGAAGTGCGAGGTGAAATGAGGAGTAACTTAATTAACGTCAACAATGGTTTTACGTGGGCAATCCAAAAAGGCGTTCGCTTGAATGTCAACGAAAGGACGAATGCTGACTTTCAATTGTCGTGTTATTTAAAAATTATTCGCGCACAAACGTTGGTGCGTCGATTGCACTACAGGGGATTCTCGATTTAAGTCGGGTCGAAGCATGTCGTTTCGATTTACAGCGGGCAAATTTCGTGACGGCACAACTAATTATACAGTGTTTACAAGTTTGTGGGTATCGCAAAAATTCCAACAATCGCAGTTTGTAGATGGAGTGATTCGATTTTAGTCATTTTCTAGCGAAAAGTGTGTATTTAAAAAAAAATTTAATAAACGATTATTCATTGAAAATGGAGGGAATTAAACTAAAAATTAGTTCTTGCGCCAACAATTGGTAGGTTCAAAAATGCGCGATAAATTTAATGGCATTATCTGTGACTTGACTCGAGTTGCGCCATCTAACCTACAAATCATAGCATCTAATCTACCAAACTTTTTAATGGGGTTTCCTCATTTAAAAATGTGAACAGTTATCTCAAGGAAAAATGATTTCAGACGGATGAGAGGTTATGTACCTATCTATAAGAAAGTTGGTCCAGCACATAAAATAAGGCCCCCAAAAACGTGAAAGTGAAGGATAATTTAGAAAAGTACCATGAAGATAATATTTCTTTAGCTGGAGCTGAGAAACTTGTGTATGGTTTGCACAATTCTGCGAACCTGCAGTCTCCTTATGGGACAATTTATTGAAGCATGAAGCAAATTGTCAGCTTTTTAAACATTTTGTCCAAAGTAAATCAAAGCCTGTATTTAACTTAAATTAATTAACTCTCAGATATGTTCACTTTCCTATTATTAGCCAAAATTCATTATTAATTGTCGTCGATTAAATACACGACAATCTTCTTTGAAAGTTAACATGGGTTTAATTAGGGCGAGCCATTTTTTTGGGCAAGGTAATTTATGGTCCTATTGCCAGCACAAATGTTGAAAGTGGCAAGAAACGTGCACCATGATCATCCACAAATCTATGATTAGCATTGGAAGGAAGGAAAACTGCATAAGCACAAAGAAAAATCTGTCAACTTTACAACATAGAATTACGCACGTGCAGATTGTTATGGAGCTATATTCACTTAACTACTTTTAAAATTATTGCTTTATATTGGAAGTTTTCTTATATTTAAGTCATATTTCTACAATTTTCCGACTGGTCCTTGTAATTTTCATAGGTGGGCCTTATTAAAATCACGTGTTCAAAATAAGGCCCTATGGAGAGTTTTTTTAAATAAAATTTCTTGTACTTCTAAGGATCTGACTTTGCTACTGCGTACACATTACAGGGAGAATGTAAAAAACGTTCAATAACTTATACCTTTGAAAATTATTTGGACACACCTTAAAATAATTATTTGTTGATTGCAGCTGTTGCATAAAATCTATGAGAGTTGAAACTTGAAATCTTCTTCACGTGTCACTAAATTGATTTCTTTCTGAATTGCCCCCGCAATTGTTTATTCTTTTCTTTCGCATTCAAATATAGAAAAAAAAATACGTAAATTGGAATATAATTCGAATGAAATATTCGATTTCGGCAATCGAATGTAAAAGTTAATAATAATGACAAAAAAAAAGAAATTATTTATACATTTCTATCGGTTAAATTCAAATTTTCGTCAAAATCGAATTGCGAATCAAATAAATTCGCCTCGGTTATATAAAACGTACGTCATTTGCATACACTTCGCCCGTACAAACGGCCGCTGATTCATTCGTACGTTACATATTTAAAATTATTATAATGTCGTCGAACTCGCGATTTATTCAAATCGAAGCGTTACGAATTGATTTATGAGGGATTAGTTTATTTAACATTATTCATTTTTTCCTCTTTGCTTCAATCCTGAAATACCATCACGCACCTGCAAAATTTCAAAGAGAGACACGTGGAAACTTGAGTGATTACTGCAATTTCAGTTTATTAACTAGCATTAAACTCATCTTAATCTGAATATCGATTCGTGTCTCTTATACAACAACAGGAGGGGAAGCGGATGAAGAATACTTTCCACTCTTACTTCCTCCTTCGATTATTTATTAGATGCGAATGATCCTCAAATATGGATGACTTCTTGTCGAGCATGAAAACGAATGCGCGTCTGAGAGAGAAAGTTCTCGAAGGAAACATTGGTTTAAATAGGAAGTGGAAAACTTTCCTGCTTTTGTGGGAGCCGGCGAGGGAAAATAAAGATGGAAAAAAAATAAAACACGGCATATACGTTCTGATAAGCGTACGCACCCCTTTTTTCATTTTTCTTTCTTTCTTTTTTTTTGCTGGTAATCAATCAAACAGCGAGATAACAGCGCGAGCCGTGTTTCTGTCGAATGCGAAAAAGATGTAAATTAATCTTGGTCTCTCACCTTTCTCGTACAATTATTAGCAAAGGAGGATGGAATTTAACAATCTTCTTCAATAAAAATTTAATCTTTTGATTCTAATTCGCCTTATACAATTCAAATATTCGCAGTTTTATAAATATAAAATATTTCCAAAAGCAAGCATTAATTTGTATGGTGCGATAACTTTTGTTCTCGTGGCTCAATCTGAACCGAAGCGATATTATTGGGTTCAGAATGACAAAATGCATCTAATTTAAGCGATTAATCAATAATTTTTTAATAATTATTTCAAAATACACTGCAAATAATTGAACACACGGTTAATATAAGATCACTCGAGAAAAAAGTTTTAAAAATTAGCACGGGCTCCATTATTTTGAATTAACTTCAAAATACGATTCTGCATAGATTCGCAAAGCGAAATTAATATATTTTGTGATTTTTAGTCCAGAACGATTAACTAGTTTGCTACAATTTTGTATTGCCTTTAACATGTTCGATGGTCGCGGTCGAAAAGGACGAAAAAAACGTGCAAGACGTTTGATTGTTCCATATTTATCAGGATTTTTCAGGGAAATGTTGCAGGACATATTACAAAAAGTTCAGTCTCAAAGGTTTTCAGATGTTTTAAAGTGGCTTAAGTTCATTCTCCCAAGTGATTTTATAATTCTGTCAGTGAAACTTCAATTACTTGCAATGATTTTTTATTTTTTTAATATTTTTTTGTGAATCCTTAATTCGATGCATTTTGTATTTCTGAACTCAAAAATCTTGGTTCGATCCATAGTGAGCTACGAGAAAAAAGTTATACAGAGAAATATATTTATGTGTCACACCATATTCCTTCTTCGAGGAGGAAAATTATATACAGAGAGTCCTTGAAATCATAGGAAGGATCGAAAGTCGAAAATAAAAAATGACACAAATCGAATAACTTTTATTCAAACTGCGGTTGTTTAAGGGGCGTGCGACGTAATTCGAAGCAAATGACTTAGAACAGAAATGTTGGCAATTTGTTATTTAAACTTTCACTTGTAGTTTGAACGGAAAATATAATAGATTCCCGTCGAGTGGCGAAATCTTTTCGAGGCATATTTTGGAAACCCCGTAGAAAAAGTGCCAATAATATTCCATAAATCGTCTTAATGAAAATTCGGCACAAACTTTACCTGTGCGTTCTTTCTTTATCTATTCAAATGTTTCGATTAATACCGTTTGAACGGGATCACACTCGTTGATCGTTCAAAGAGACTCGAAGAAACTCGATTTCCTATTCTAATTAAAACAATTTCGTCCATAATCTATTCCAATATTTACCGAGTGTTCAACTAAGAAAGTCAATTTAAATTTAAATTAAGTTTGGGAAAAGAACGCACGCAAACGTAGATATTATACTAATACACATTTCGCAAGTCGTTTGCGTATTTTGCGAGCATAATAAATACCGCAAAACTCCAATTCCTATGTGCGATATACCTTAAAAATTTACGTTATGTTTGTAAATTATTAAATTCGTTCATTTCCTTTAAGCGTCCGTTAGTTGTTTGTTCCGCAAAGTACTGGACGAGCAAGAAAATCTTTAAAAAAAATCTATTTTGAAGCTTACACGAAATATATGATGATTTCGAATAAGCTAATAAATTCGTAAACGTACTTTGTAGCCTGCTTTAAGCCATAAATAAATGTTGTTCTTTGTTGCAAACTCGCAATTGCGCTGTGTGCAAACAATCGTGTATTGTTGTTTTCGCTAAAAGGGTAAAGGAAGATTTACGAGCGATGCGGATCCGCTCGGGCTTTAAAGCAAAGCCCCAAATATAACCACTTGAACTATTTAAATTTGCGTTTAAACAAGTGGCAAGTAATTATAATCATCCAGCAGCGGAATTAATTCATTCGCATGTGTACGTGAACGCATTAGCGTTTGTTTCGTTTTTTTTTTGCAAACGTTAAACGGCTCGTTCACAATTTTGCGGCAATAATAAATTCGCATAGATGGCGTAAATTTTTAGGTACGTAGTGGCGTTATATGTTGCAGTGTTCAGCAAACGGTAACGTACGAATAAATCCGCATGTTTGCAAATTTGTTAATAAAAAAACATTGATTCATTTCTTTGGAAACTTTTACCAAAAGACTTTTCTATAAAAGCTAGTCGCCGGAGGCTGTAAAGCGAGCAAATTGAAAACGGTTGACGTTCATATAAAGAACAAGACGTTTAAAGTGTATGTAACAAGAAAAACAAGCGAGATCGAAAACAAAAGGCATTTTACAGCGCGATATCAATACTTTCATCCTGCTAGTGTCATCGAATATGTTTCTCGCACGAATCGACCAATCGCGTAGCGGCACGACGCTCGGCGGGGAATACTTTTGACAGTGGAGGGAATAAAATTTGATAAACATCACTTTTACTAATTATATAAGAAAAACAGTGGGATTTTGACAGCAAACTAATACCCTGTATACTTATAATGTTTCGCTTTGAAAGTGACAGTAAACAAATTTAAAGTGTATGATGCGAATTACGTGAAGCACGAAAATTATTAAACGCACGTGTGTGCACAAAAAAGGAGGCGAAACGCATAATCAAGAATGTAAATTGAATTCTTGGCGTATGACGATAAGAGAAAATTTTCCAACTTCCATCCCGTTCACTCAGTCTCTTTTCCTTCTCTTTCTCCTCCCAATATATGTATACACAACAAAGGAGGAAAAAATTCTTGATCGCTCCTTAAATATCTTTTATAGGAATCAATTGGTTTATCGGCGTTATGAAAGGAGACCCGGTGGATAAAGCGAGGAGAAAATCGAAATGTTTCACGTGTCAGCCGAAGCCAATAAATCTTGGTTATCAGACGGTCGGTGTTAAGCCTCGAATTGGCGCTCTTTCAAAATATTTGAGTAGGAAGTTTATTTTGCATAACAATTTTGCCACTTAATCTTCGAGAATAAAGAAAAAGAGAGAAGCGGGGAAAAGTTGCCTGTTTGCCTTATTTAACCCACTCTCTCTCTCTCTCTCTCTTTCTCTCTCTCTCTTGTAAAGTTTTGTCAATTTGCAAAAAAAGAACGCATTTCACATGCGGTCCTAGATGACTGAAAAGGGAGGTGAAACTTAATTATCGAAATGCCCGTTTCTCTGTGTGGAATTTTCGCCAAAGAACACTTTCTCCCCTTCGATTATGTTTAAATACCGAAAGTTGGCAACAATGTGCTTGGCGTTGTATAACTTTAAATCTGCCGAGTAGATTAAATTTCGAATGAGGTTGGAAGACGATTCATTTGTTAACGCACTTTGAGCCTTCCAGCTATTTGCCTTCCCATCGTCAATACGTTCGTCAACTGTGATGAAGGAAGATTTATTGTTCCGTGGCCCACAGAGACTTGATTTCCATATATTGCAATGGCTTTATGCCCGCAATTACTGGAATTATTGCAAATTTTAGATAATGTTTTGCACAACTAGATATCAATGTTATATTAATAAAAATTACCAATAATTATAGAGCGCTTTGTTAATTTCGTCGAATTAAAGGGACAAATAATAATTTATAGAAATATTAGGTTGGTGCATAATTTTCCGGTCGTTTTCTTTAATTTAAAACAATTAAATAACGCATTGAACAAACGCTTTCTACGTATAATATTTAGTCAATCGTACATTCCTCTGCATTATTTCGGATATTGTCTTTATGTTTCGGCCATTTGTCGATTGCTTGTTCGAGGAAATTTCCTTGAGTATGTTTTTGAAGGAGCTTTAAAAGTTTCCGGTGGCTGTTGCAGGAAACTCTGGGCAGATGGTTTGAAAAAAATGACCTCAACCATAGATTTGAATCTCTTGAAGTGAATCTACAAAGTTGTTTTTATTAATGTTCTGCTTCAATCCTTCAAAGCACTTCCTATTGCGTACCGCCCAGTTGGAGTCACCAGAGGCACAACATCGTCTTCCTTGGATGAAGATCTTGTTCGACTTTATTCGGACAACGTTGACTTCAGACAAGTAAGTGAATTTCCTCGAACAAGCAATCAAACCGGGACGCGAACCTACGATTTGCTAAATAGAAAGCGTTTGTTTGATGCACTATTTAATTTTTTTTTTATTTAACAAATCGGCTGTAAATTATGCGCCAGCCTAATAATTCGGTGCAGCTTGTTATTTTCTTTGTTATTTCTTCAAAACGGAATAAACACGCGAGATAATGATAAAGTGTTTGTAAATTGAATTGAAAAGTTTAAGAGTTGTTTTGCTTGTGTTAAAAAATAAACAAAATTATTAGATTAAAACATCGTCATGCATGAGGAGACCTTTAACACGGTTTCAATAGCGACAATCTGGTAATATCGCTCGATTTATCAAATTCAAGTTTGAATTGCATTACACTTATAAATATTCCATTGGAGCGACTGCGGACAAATAAACAACTCAATTTAATCGAGACGAATTAAAAGTAAGAAATTATTGTGCAGCAAAATTATCAGCAATAACAATTATGTTCGGCTTCGTTAATATTATGGCACCGGTATAAGTGGCATTGAGCGATAATTACAATTAACGCGATATTGTTGTTTGTGTGCGTTGTTGTTGTACTTTTTTTAAATAAATATATTGTACATTATACTTTCATACAGTTCACGTTATTGTGTTAAATTAAAAATTGGCAGATTAATGCGAGCTTGTTTATTTGAAAACGAGTGCAGACCAAAAAAAAAAATCCGCTTCTCTTTTTCGCATTTACGTAACTATAATTTCAATTAAATCGAATTATAGCGGATACACACAGACAGTTACATACACACACGTTAAAATGATGATAATAACAACAATAGCGATGCTCATTTTTGCAGTTGGTGAAGAGGCAGTGTTAAGGTGCACTTCTTTGCCAAAATATCCGACGGTGTGCTTACATTCTATGGGGACAAACTTCTATTGTTCCTCCATTCGTATTATTAGCAAATTATTTTGCACACAACTGTAATCAGGTAAGATTTAATCAGTCTTATGACATCGATTACGATTGTTATCCTAATAGGAATCTCCTTTACTGCTTAATAAGTGGTAATTCAATTTAATAGAGAAGGTCTTTCTTATTTAGCGAACAATTTAATAATGCGCCGCACGAGAGATACAGTTAATTAATGCGGAAACGCTAAATAAGTTGGTAATTTTTTATTTGACAAAGAGTGCGCGATTGGGAACACTGTGAAATGGAAACTCTTCAAAATAATAATCATAGCGAATAATAGTACGATTAATGTACAATGTGCTCATTAATGATTGTGATTTTCTTGCATTAAGTTGGCCTGTTGTTTTCACCACACTGATGTTTTTTCAACTACCTTTTTTAATTTAATGTTTTAATTTTTGTTTTAATTTGAATTTAATTTAAGCAGGTACGTCAACAGCACATTATTGCCAACTTATTAGAAAAAGTCGCAAGTGATTATTCTGGCATCATAAATGATTGAGACTTTCCCGCATTCAGTTGGTAACGCTTTTTAAATCTTTCTTTGGATTCACGGTTGTTTTTAAATTATTTTCGAATAGAAACAAATTGTTTTTAACTATTCATCGCTGAATTTCAGTTTGAGCAGGGATACCAACCTACGTATCATCAATAAACTCACTTAACGATTTGTTGGCATTAAGTTGGTGACGCTTTTCAAATTTTACTTTGGCAACACTGGATGTTTTCAACAAATTTTTGATCCAATCGAAAGAATTGGCTTTAAACTACGCGCCTGTGAATTATTTGAATTTGAGCAGCGATACCAAGTGTGTGTGTCTTAATACCAATTTACCAAAAAAGGCACCCAAGCGATCGTTGAGATTGACATTGTGCGAGGTGTCAGTAAAAGATTGTGATTTGCTCGCATGGTGACGCATTTGACATTTGACTTTGCAACATTGATATTTTTTAAGTAATGTGCACCCCAATCGAATGAATTTGTTTTAGCCTACGTGTTGTACCTGGGCAGGTGTATCAACTTATTCAAAAGAAAGGTCCCAATTAACTAGAACTGCGTCTACACAGTGTAGTGACACAGTTTCTTAGTTGGGAAAATTTTCTTAAATCGAGTGATTCATCTAGGGTCTCGATACGTTTTGCAATTAAAAAGCGATTCGAATGCCCTTTTGGGCTCATTTTATGTGACAAGTCTGATGCATGCTTCGGAGCAATTTCGACCGTTGAAATGTTTCCAGAAGAAGGTAATTTCGACTTAATTTTCAAATTAAGCAATGCCATAATTTGGCAGATGGACCAACACAAAGACCTGTTTTTGGGCCAAAAATTTACTAAATTTGACAGAAAATCCTATAGGCTACTTTGTTAACTTAGCGCTTATGTGCTCTATAATGACATGACGAGATTCTATCCAATGATGGAATTTCTTAACTCTCTTTGAGAGCCGCCGGCCAGCTGCAACAATGTGTTGCTGTGTCAATCTATTCTCTGATAGTGTCGAATGCTACGTAGATTTTATGACATCTGTCACAAATGGAATTCGCAAGTCTTCGCGAAGTGTTCGATTTGTAACGTACCAAAGTGCACCAGTAAATTAGACGTAGACTTTTCTTTGACTTACAAAAACACCCGATTTATTAGCACAACCCCAAATTTTAATTCCCTAGGTCCAGATTGGTTTTAAAATAGTTTTGCAAATCAAAATTTTGTTTTCAAGTGATAATTTTGATTTTTCCCCAATAACCAATAAAGTTCTTTTATATTTAAAACATATTTGCTTTCCTTTTCTGACTACATGCTCCCGCCATATCTGGTATCTAGCATGACAGGCATTCTTTGTTGCTCTAAACGTATTGCTGGACATGCTGTTCTCTCAGTAATATCAATTTGCTTGCTTTTGTTTAGATTTGTTTTCATTTTCCACCGTGTTAACCAAATTTGCAGCTGTTGTATATGATTCTGAAGAAAATTCGACGCTCCTCTGGGTTCCTCGTCTGATGCAAGTGTCATAGAATCATCAGCAAATGGGCCCCAAGACACTTCCTTGCGGAACTCCGGACTTAATTGTATAATTAGTGGAAGTTACTGCATTAACTCCTAAATTCTCTACCAGTATCACATAAAGCTAGCTCCGAATGGCATTCGAATCACTTCTTAATTGCAACAAAAAACGTATCGAGACTCGTGAAGAATCACTAGCCTTGAGGAAACTTTGTATCGTTTGAATTTTCTAGCCGCAGTCTCAAAACTTGTCGTCACACTGTGCAATTTATTATAACCATCAACTAATCCACTCTCCAATTTCCAGTTGCTCGCACAATGGACGAAGTGGACGAGGTGATGCACAACGCGACCGCGAACGAGACGATCACGTTCGCGCCCATCGTGATCCCGCCCGTCGTCCTTCTGATCGAGGAGACGCTCCTGCTCCTGATCGGCGTCGTCGGCATCGTGCTGAACGTCGTCATCGCGCTGTGCATCGTCAAGTTCAAGAAGATGCGCAACCGCTTGAACCTGCTCATATGCAGCCTGTGCCTAGTGAACGTCGTCGTGTACTTTTTCAACAGCGAAACGTTCCGCCTCGTCCGCACGATATTCGACGTACGTTACACCAGGGGCATGCTCTGCTATTTCTTTCACCTGTCGAACGCCTACGTGGCCGCCTCCGGCATCTTCATGATGATGATCTCGCTGAATTGCACCTTCACCAAACTGAGCGCGCGCACCTTCAAGACGATCCTCGTCGTCGTGTGGACGCTACTGCTGGGGCACTCGCTGACGAACACGCTCATGTGCTACCTGTGGCAGTACACCGTCGAGAAGTTTCAGTTGTTCGTCTTTCTGGCGTGCAGCTGCGTCGTTTTCGTCTCGTACCTGATCTACGTCAAGGACGTGATCCGCAAGAACGTCGACGATCAGTACCGATTCAGGCAAGCGATCTGCGGCATCAATCTGCTCATGCTCGTCGTTTCGATCGTTGCCGTGTTCATTGCCGTATTCCATCGGGGCAATAGCGTCGCCGTCATGGTCGCGATGTTCCTCTACAACGTGTACTTTGCCCAACCGGTCGCCTACGTGATCGTGTTGGCGAAGTACGATCGCAACTTCAAAGTGTGTTTGTACAATTTGTTCCGGTGCAAGTTCGACGTGATCGAGGCGACGATTCGGTACAAGAGCGGACTGGAGGAGGAGGTCACGCTGCCGCACGACGATATCTTGAACGCGTCGAAGGCTTAAGCTCGGTTGGAATCGGTCTCGTTGATTTCGTTGTTACGATCATTTTGTTAATTCTATGGTTTTTTTTTTAAATAATAAAGTTTGTTTATTGAATTGCAATTTCGTATCGAACTGCGTGAGGTGGTATGAAGACCAGGCAGCCAAACAGAGAAGGCTAGATTGGCAATTGGTTAGTTAAACGTCATTTGTCATTAATTAGAACGACTTGCTTGTTTGCAAACTTACAAACCTATAGGAACGTATATTTTAAACACTTGTGTTAAGTGCTATGGAAAATGATATCACGTTAGAAATTTTGTTGTTGTTTTGTTTTCTTAAACCGAAAAATTTTCATGCTACCCTCGTATAACTTGAAATAAATAACGGACTTTCAAAGTACCAATTTCACGGAAGTATATTTTATAACGTGTACTACATAATGCATAAACGTCGAACTGAATTAAGAATAAAAGGTTTTCGTTTTCAAAAGTCTAATCAAAGCGCAAACGTTTTATTAAGAGATGTTCATAAAGAACATATTTAATTAGGAGCAAATTTGAATGAAATTATGTTACTTTTAAATTATAAGATAAGGAATGATTTTCCAGCTGGGAAACGAATGAGAATGTTACTGCAATTATTGCTCATAAGAGGTTGGTGATTTAGGGGAGAGAATTAGCCAAACGAAAGTTACGCCGATAATGTTTTTGTCATTAAAATTAATATGGGCAAGATAAATTTACGAGGGTGGTTTGATAAATAACTTGTTTTGAAGTATATTAAATGGCAGACCATAATTTCGGATTTAACGACTATCTAATTTTTCAACCTGCTCCTTTTGAAGTCTAAAGCATTTGTGCCAGCGTTCCTCAAGCTTTCTGATTCTTTTGCAGAAGTGGATTTCTTCAAGAACTTCGTAACATTCAATTATGCTCTCTATCATTCCATTACTTTGAGCAAATCTCGTTCGGCCAGTGATGTTTGAAGTTTTGTGAGCAGATTCTTGCTGCGATGGAGCTAATTTAGTGACGAAATCTCGTTGTTGCATTGGAATAATAAAAAATAGACTCGTTCATTTCAGATGGTTTCTACCATCTCGCCAAATATCTATCGTTTATTAGTCAAGACCATTTCTTTGACTTTGTTGTTGATTTCAATCGTGATTGCTGCTTTGAACCTCTAGGACTTGATGCATTTCGAATGCTTCTTGTACCGGTTTAAAACTCGTTCGCCCAAAGGTAAACGGTTTCATAGCAAGAACATTAGCGTCAGAATCGCAATTTTATCCACTTTGTTTATCACTCGAAACACTTAAATTGAAATGTACTTTTAAGCAACTTACTATTGCCGGAAGTTGTTGCAAAATTAAATTTATTCTTTCTAAAATACGAAATGTTATGCCTAAATCGAAATCTTTTCTTATCCCTTATTACAACTATATGAAAAAAGTTTTAAAGCAAACCGCCACCCGTACAACGACGTGTTAATTATTCGCAATACCTCAATTAGTGGAATTACTTATTACGAACGAGAAGAATTTTTAGACTGACACATGCGTAACAAACTATTCTGCAAAATTGCACATTCTAAATATGTACTGTAGAGCCAAACAATCGAGAAATGAGTAGGACCACCTGATATTATAATTGAACTCTAATCTTATTTTTGTAATAGTACGCTTGAATTTTATTGTTTTAATTTGTGTCGAGACACTGTTCGACATAAGCTTTTCAGATACAGAATGTCCCGATTATTTCTAATTGTTCTTGTATTTAAATATGTAAATAACAAATATAGCGCCATAGATGTCGTGATTTAATTTAATTAAATAATTTTAAAGGATTTTACTAAACTAAAGAATTGAGAAAATGATAAATATAATTACAAACAGAAAAGCAAAAATTTATTGCAAATTGGGCAATATGTAATTGTGAATGATTTAGAAGCACCATTGGCTAATTTTAAAGTCGCCCTGTACATATCCAGCCATGTACAGTTTGCCTCTACTATAACAGGAATTAATTCCATGCTAAATTATGTAATTCTGCCTTTATGTGGATAGTTGGCATCATCATAATTATCGTCATTTTAAAACTGCACTATAATTTATTAAGTGCATTTTATTAGCTGATAAACTAAAGAATTTCAAGTGTTTTTTTTTTCTGAAGATCCACGGAAGCAACTTATTCAAGATGCGGTAAACGTTCCACTGATTTAATATAATTTTAAATCAGTTTTTTATTTGTTAATGTTGAATTAACCTTTGTTAACGTCCAAGACGTAATATCAAATGAAACGTCGGAGGGCGAAGATTCGCCGCATTGGAATCATCTCCATCTGGTCAAAGAGGTAACAATAATGATCGTCGCGATAATCGGTTTCCTTATCAACGGGCTGCTGGTGAAATGGCAGAAGATGCGTAACAGATTGAACGTGTTAATTTGCACTATTGCGATTACAGTTAGCTTTCACAAGCAGAAAATCATGAATTTGTAATTACTTGACAATAAATCAGGAAATGAGAAAAATACATAAATTAAGAAAAAAACAAATATGACAAACATTTTGTATTGCAAATTAATTCTTTTGCAGTTGCCAACTAGTTTTCGATTAATTTCCGAATTTTTGGCTAATTATCGATTAATCCTTGAGTTTTTCCACGAACAAATCTATCAATTAATTAAAATAAACGGTTAGGCATGAGGATTGGACAAACTTTTAATTGCTCATGGAAAAATATTAATTGTTAGTTTACTTTCAACGACAGTTTTGTTTTGTTTCATTATTACTTCCAATTAATAATTTCCTGCAATATTTACTTTTTACAATAAAGTGATATTGTTTCCTTGCAAGAATCTTTATTTTTTTAACATTGCGGATGCCGCTAAATTTTTTATGTTGCACCTCACATTTGATTGCTTAAGCTGGCGTAGGTCGAATGAAATTGAATCAAACTTTTGCCAAATTTATATTAGTAATACGCTGTATTAGTGATTGATTGCTGATAAAGTTTCAAATGTTGTTAGAAAGAGTAAGAAATGGTGTGAATTGAATATTTTCTGTTGTCATCTGGAGAGCAAAATCTCATTGAAGATTTTTTGTCGCTCCTCGTGAATTCGCGCACTTTCTCAATGTTATTTTCGTCACTGATGTTCTTAATCTTCTCGATCGATGATCGTCATTAATGTCGTCCATCGTAAGTCACTTGCACGAGAAGCATGATCATCAGCATGAACATCATTTGGAATGTCATGGTAAATGTTTTTCCAAGTTTAAAATAGAATTTAATATTGCGCTATAAATTTTTTTGCAATTTTGACAAAGCAGCAGCAACACATTTTTAACTTTGCACAACTCAACAGAATGTTTGTGGACTTGGACAGAGCAAATATTTTGCGTTGGTCAATCGAAAGTACGTACTTCCGCAGCAAGACGACAGCAATGCGACAGGCACACAAAGGAGAAATTCAAAGAACTCGACACGACTGAACTTCTTCCTCATTTAGCTTACATCTCTGAGTTTTGTAACATCCGAATGCCATCTTTTGCGATCTATGGCGCACTTCCTTCGCTGGCGTAACTTCCAAGGAGCGATTCCTTCATTAGTATAAAACTTGCTTTCGATAAACCCAACCTGGGTAACGTTCGGTCAATTTCGCGTGCATTCTTCCGTTGCTTGCAATAAACTTTGAAAAGTGATTGAAAGTTCAATCGTGTACAAATCCATGGTGGCCAAAACTTTCGTACTTCCAAAAAGCACAGCATCGAATTTTCCTCGAAATTAGCAACCGAACTAGAATTCTCTTTGACCTGAAGTCTGTTTGCCAGTTTTAACGAGTTGCCCCAGTAATTTGCTGGGTGCAAATTATTATAAACGTTTAAAAAAGCCAATGCCCATTGCTAAAATATTGGCTCAACAAAACTGAGTAAACGTTTTCGTATTATAATAAATCAATCGCTCGTAAAATTAGGTATTATAATTCCTCGCTTTCATTCGCCCCACGATGACATTGCAATTAATTATTTCGCAATTTCTTCCCGCCCGGAAGTCTGACACCGTTTTTAAATAAAAATTCAATTATCATATTATCAAGAGACGGTTAGGGAAAGCGGGAATCTTATGGAAAATGGCGCTTCTCGCAAGTTTATTATTAGTTTAACCCACTTTTATCAACTTCAGATGCTAACATTGCCGGTGGTAATTGAATTCATTGTTTTATTATTACTAGAACTTTTGCCATACATATTACCCGCGACATATCAGATTAGATTCCGCCTATTCCCATTGCAAATGAAAAGAGATCGATCCTCGAATATCGAGCATTAAAACGTGTCGCATTTTAATTTTCTATTCGTCAAAATAGCGCAAAAAAAACTGTTAAAAATCATCAATATAAAACATTACGTCCTTGGAAAGATTGCGGTTTTGACGTTTCCATCGAGCATCTTCCCGAAACGCAATCGATGAAGAAATAAAAGCAATTTATAACAATCGAGCGTCTTCCTCTTTTTCCTTTAAATGACGCCAGTTTTCAATTTTCTATTCGACTTTCCGCAGAACAATTTCCCTCCTTTTTTTTCCTGTTTCTATATCATACAACCGTCTGGCATGGAAAACACTTAAGAACACGAGGCTTGCCGTCCCTATGAAGAGTTTGTCTGCTGGAAAATAGTCGTCGGTTTCCACTGTCCCATTGTTGTGCGTTCAGTTTAAAACTTTTCCATCGGCCAATTGTAACGTGAATGCAGTTAATAGCGACGAAGATGGACATTTTTATTCGTGTGGAACGCATAACCAACTTTCTCTTACTATTCTATGAAAGGAATTCATCGAATGAAGAGAATTGGTAACAATTACTTTTTAAATTATATCTTGCAGTAGGACGCAAACGAGTGGAAATTAATTTTTGTCTTGATCCTCCTGTACGTATTGTTATAATATCATAAAGTACGAGGGGAAGTTAGAAAGTATCGATCTCGTTATGAAACAAATGGCGAACAGTGACTTTTTTGCTGTCATTTGCAAGTTCGCAGAGACAACGTTTGGTGTATCGATTGGTGCTGTTTGCAACAATTATTTGACCGTTGCATATTTGAATTAGATGTTGACAATTTGACACACCGTATTTTTTTGCGGAATAGCGTTGTTGAACCTAATTTTGCGAAAATTTCACCAGAATTGAATGAGGTAACTATAAAGAATAATTTATTTTGAAACTTTCTACATTCCCCTCGTATTTATCATGTACAGGACGATCAAGAAAGAAGAAATTAAATCAATCGTCGTAGACTCGGAACATCTAATAAATATTTATTGTGCCACGTATAAAAGACAGGCAGAGAGACGGGGCAAAAAAGAAAGGAATGAAATGTATGTAAATGTTTTATGTAAAACGCATAATAATTCAAGCAAAAGTTTCATGAATGGCCATCGTACTATTGAATATGGAACGTTTATTTTATTTTTTCGTCTCCCCTGTGATATCCAATTTTTATCCCACTCGATGTTGATTCTGTTTCTCTTCGCAGATCATTTACGTACAAAAATACCACCGTTGCCAGATTGTGCGATTTAAGGAGTTTTCCATTCGAATTTTTCGTCCTCAACTTTTTATGTATGTTGATGAATAAATAAACATTTATGAAGATGCGATCACGGTTAGAAGAGTTGCCCATTTCAATTCCAACACTTTCCATTTGTTGGTATTATAATTGGGTATTATGCCAGAGAAAGACATCGTTATGAAAATTTAAAATTAATAATTTGCAGCATTTAAACGATGATGAGGAATACGCCACAAGCAATATTTGTCACATTCACTGGCTTTTTCTTAAATTAAGTCTGTGCCTCGTTACTTTTGCACAAAATTAACCGGTATTAAAGCAATAACAAATTCCACGCAGTTTATTATTCGCATTATTTCTTATGTTACACCGCTGCCATCAGACTCTTCGCATTTGCTGCGATGTTATATCCATCAGAAACAATTACTTTGCATTTAAGTTATTATGATGCGTAACAGGTTGTTCGTCAGCGTCGCAGAAGACGAATGTAATCATCGATGTCGATAAATCAACGCCCTGCGCCAATTCCAAGGGCCTTTATAATAACAATCCCATTATTTTCGTTAATTGTCCTCTATTCGCAAATGCTATTGCCAAAAACCATTTAATTTTGCAGCAATGCAAAATAATTTAAAAAAAAAGGGCCACAACATTTACTTTAACTTCTTTCTTGTTTTCAGGATTTCAGCATTGATAATTCGTTTATTTATTTCACTTTTTTGGTGGCTTTATATGATATGCAATGGTCATCGTACCATCGAAGATAAATCTCTCGGCGAGGACAACGAAATGATAAAAATAATAAAAAATATGAGCAACTTTTTGAAGAAGATAATAAAGAACTCTTTACCGACTTTTTCTTGCTGTAAAAGAGTAAAAGTTTCTCTCCGTCTCTCGCCTTCTCCGCATTTTCCATTTATTTGTCCACTTATAAATTGTTCGATATCACTTTTTCCTTTTGCCGCTTCCCCTTTGAAATTTATCCCTCGATGAACGCTTTAATCTACACCAAACTTTCTTCATCTTCAACTTGTTATTATCGCATATTTCTACCAGGATTTCGCTGAAAAAAGGAAAGATTTATGCAGTAGAAACGTTTTCCACGTTTCGCAAATTTCCACCGGAATGAAATGGGCCAAAAACCGAAATGCACTCTTCAAGAGTTCGTTCCACGTGGCTCGAAACAGAAGAAAACTTATCAGCAACTTTTCCTTCATGTGGCGATTTTCGTATTTCCTTATGGAGATTCCTTTTGGATAAAAGTGAAGGAAGATGCGCCGCGAATTGATGCGAATTCGCTGCGAAAATCATCTGAAACGCGATACGGAATTGCGCATGCCAGTTGCGAATCGTACGTCGCGGCGTCGTCGTCGCCGTCGTCCTCGTCTTCGTCGGTGTTGTTGTCGTTACCTCCGTCGCCGTCGAAGTGATCCACGTTGCAGTCGGTTGCGGTTCACGTGGACTGAAATTCATTCAGTTTCGATCACGCAGCGGTCGTGCCTTCACGTGTCGACCGCCACCGATGAACGGTGGTTCTTTCGGTTCGTTTAGCATTCGATAAACAATTAGCGAGGCAACAGATAAAGAAGAAAAAGAGGCAGCTGCAATTTGAGGTTTATCGGCCGGCGCCTCTGCAAACTGTTTTCCCACGACGAAGGCAAGTTTGTTGATAAGTTTCTTGTTGTTTTTTTTTATTGTTGACGTTGTTTGCGAAACAAGTTTCGGTGGAATTTAATCGCGAAGTCGGATCGAAAGAGGGCAAATTTATATCGGCGTTCGGGCTTTAATGCTATATTTTAATTGTTCGCACGGAACTTATCTCCTAATACAAACACGGTCTAATTATTAATCCCCGCACCGTTTTGCAACAAATTACGTTCCGTTCGCTATCACTTCGGCTATTATTAAACCCAAACTTATTAACTACAACTTCACGGTGTTTGGCAAACAAAAAGTGGAAGAATTGGAATTTTTCGCAAGACAAAATGCAGTTTAAAGTTTTCCTTATGAATATGTAAGTAGGGTATTGCCGAAGAACTGTTACCGATCGCCTTGCTTTCATCTAATAGCGAAAGCAATTAATTGGAATTCTGCGACAATATTGTTTGATGATCAAGTTGTATTATTAAGATTGCTTTTGTTTTCGGCAATTTTTATTTCGGTTCAGTGAACTACCTGCGAAACGATTTGGCGATGTTTTTTTTTTGCAAATTGCCATAGAATAATTCTTATATGACTGGCCGCAAACTTGATCCAGTTCTTCTCACCAAGAACGAATATTAATCAAATTCTCCTCATAATTATGATGAGTTTTCGATCAATTGAACATGGAAATATTCAAATCCTAACTTTGGATGAAAACAAAAATATAATTTTCCACTTTGAAATTGATTTTCGTTACATTGTAAAATACAAAGATAACAAACATTGAAAACACCAAATGTTAATTCGATAAAACATCGATAAATTAAACATAAATTCGTAAAACAACAGCAGGTAACAAAGAATCGTTCACCTTCGTCCAGTTTGGAATTTCCACTTAGAAAAACACACAAAAAAGTAAGGAAAATAGTAAAACAAATCTTTGAGTTGGATTTCCTTAATGTTCTATAATAGCTGCAAGAAGCCACTTTAGTAGCGATTCGACCAGCTTTTTCGTAAAGTCGAATGAAATCTTATCCCATTCTGTTGGAGATGAGTGTTTCGAGTGTCCTACTGCTTCTTGCCCTTTTGTCTTTTTCTAATCCGTCTGTTCAAATGGTCGAATGCGTTTATATTTGGAACGCCCTTCACATGCATTTTTGGGCAATTTTACAATAAACAAAGACGTACGTGCAAAGCTTTATCGATTCGCCCATTGTCTTAGTAAAATAACTGTAACTATTTTTTTTTACTCGAAAATCTAGTTAGTTCCCATTAATTTGCGCGTCACGTTCGCATTTACTTTGGTAAATTTGATTTGCGAAATCTTATTAGAAGCAGCGAAACGTATTCGGATAAATAAAACGGTTAAAAAAAAATTCGGTTTCTCTGCGTAATTTCAATATTTTTCCGCTTTCTCTTCGTCTCTTTTCATATAATTTTCCCTAATTTATGTTCACTTGTTATCCTCAAAATAAAATGCAAAAATAAAAAAAGCATAAATTCCTGCGGTATTAAAAATGTGGAGTTACTCGGTTAATCTGCTGGTTACTGTTTTAGGTTGTCAGAGGTTTCGTTTTGCTTTTAATTTCGAAGGTGAGCATTTTAGCCGTTGGAAATTCGCCAGCATTATTGTTAATGGGCGGATCCGCGGGAACAATAATTGCTAATTTATTAAAACCTTTTTGCAATAACGCGTTCGAAACATGCACCCGCCATTAATCCATAAACTAAATAATGGCGGACGCTGGCGAAAACTGGCGAAACATCTAATTTAACCTCATTTTAAGGTCTGCAGAAGAACGTTGCTTATCAACATCGAAACTTATAGAAATTAAAACTTACTTTCCATTGTTTTTCCTACGTTTCCTTTTTTCTATTAGTAATCGCAATTTCGCAGATTTTACCGGCGATAGCAAAAAAGGGAAAAAAATATGAATTAAAAATTAATGCGAGTTTCAACGGAGTTTCGAGATTTCTTTTTGCGCTCCTCTTAATGACGTCGCCTGGGAATTTATCTCGGGCCCAATGTAAAAGGAAATTGTCCCGTTAATATTATATACAATGGAGAGCAAAAGAAAATTACATTTCCGCCCTTTTAACACGTTTCTTGCTTGTTTTCTGCAAGTTTTCCACTGAATAATCCGTATGGGGAATTTTATTATTTAATTAAACGCACGCAAAATCGATCAATTCGACGAGTTTTCCGGAGTTTTCGGTACGTTTTACGTCAACAAACCCCGCTGTCATTATCAATCCTTCATCCCCTAATCAAACCCATTAATTCGCAAAATAATCGCTCATATTTGTTAGCATCCAGTATTTTGGCGAGCAACACGGTTAATTTACTTCCGCAAAATCTTGTTTAGGTGCTTTTGTGATTTTATCAACTGTTTGCAAATACTGAAAAATCGAATATCGAATTACGTCCAAGAGGCTAAAATTGCAAATAACTTCAGATCGCTAAATATTATCATAATTATTGCCATTTCTTTTGTTGTTGTTTCATATTTCGCATCATTTTTTGTTCAAATTGCTTTCACTTTGTGTTAAAATGTCTTTAACGTGAAACCGTTCAAATTAGCAAGAGCGATATTTATGTTTCATCACATTTAGCCGGCGGCTTATGGCTTTGTCTTTTTGCAAAATGAACTTAAACCTAACTCAAAGTGTTCCAACAAAAGGGCCACTTGCGCATTATTTGTTGCTGTTGCTGCCTGTAATTCTTCGAGGACAATTTTAATGATGAATCCCAACCAAAGTGCTGCCATTTCAATGCGGTTAATTGCTGTTTCGCTTAAACAAGTGTTATTTCGCAAATTAAACGGAACTTTAGTACCCTCTAATCGCAGCAATAACGATCGTTATGTTAGACAATTTTAAAACTAACATTTGTATTTGATAATCGTAATAATCGTAAGGCTTTTACCATATATAATAAAATAATCATTCCTTTTATTTACAGAAATAAACTTGTAATGATATGTATGGTAATGATAATAATAATAATAAAAAGATAAAGTTTCGAATTATATGTAAACAATTAAGCAGGTGAAATGTAAATAGTTGCGAAATTTGCATCTTTTTTGTTATCAATAACAAATAAATGATAATCATATATATTTAGGTTAGTTCGAATCATATTTCCACTTCACGCGCCGATCAATGGCATTAATTAATTTTCGTTCTGGCATTTCATTGCAAAAATAGACAAATATAATAATCGTCGTTTGAAAGAATTCGCACGATGATTGATCGATATCGCGTAATTGAGAAAATTTGATAGAATAAAAAATCGAACTTTATTAATAACTTTTTTTTGCAAGGACGTTCAATCATCTGTTTTGATTTTAATTAATGCCCAGCGAAATATTATTCTAACAATTCTTGAACGTAGCGAAACTCTTGTTTGTAACTTTTACTTACCCAACCACAGAAGTTTGCATTTAAAAATATTTTTAGAACAGATAAAGAAAAGTATCTTCGTTCGCTCCTGGGAAATGGTGGTTACTCGTCAGTTATTTAAAATAATCCTACCAAAATTGTTGTTACACTTCAATCTCTAAGAGTGAATAAATAAGCGGAGACCGCACGTTTGTTCTTTTAGAATCTGTAATTTACATTTTACATAGTTATTTGTTACGTTGCAAAAATGTGAAGCTAAACTCATTTATTTTTTTAACTAAATTCCTCCTCGTTTATACAGAGTTAAATAAACTTCGACCGCATCAAATGGAAAACGTAACTCGTCATAAGATTTTATGTAAATGTAATATAACTTTTTACATTGCGATTTTTCTTTTTCGCGCAAAACGAGGGTTAACGTGTTACAAACAAATGTTATACGTATAAAGTCGGGAGCTAAAACCCTTCAAGGGCTTTAAATGTAATTTATATTTCATTATGTGCGTACAAACAAACAAGACGTTCGTCCTGTTAATACCATAAAAGGAATCGTTCCATAACCAAAAGCCCATATATATTTCGCAAGAAATAATTCAAAGATAATTAATTTTCCCCCTTATTGAAATTACTAAAAAATAAAGATTTTTTCTTTATAAAAAAAAGAGCAAATAATGTTTTCTTTTTCATTTTGACGATCGTTTATTCGTATTGTATTGAGATGGGCCATAATCCAATCTGAATATTGTCAGAGGCATTGCGAGACCTTAACCTTCAAAATCGTTGCGTTTCTTCTTGCAGAAAGTCGTTTTATTCCCGAAACGCCAGAGAAAGACGAAGAAACCGCAAAATGCTCCCTTTTTGCGAAGATTGCTAATGGATTGCCTCGTTTGAACCATATTTTCCATTAAAATAACAATCGAAAAAGAAATTTCCCCAACAACGTCTGGAAACGTATGAAACGTTTTAAAAGCAACAAGCGCTGCAATTAAAAAAAATATCCGCGAAATAAGTCATAATCATAAAATAAAATAATCGTAAGCTTTTCGTTAATATAAAAAATGAGAATCTCGTAACGTTGTAATTAGCGTCATAGAATTTCATGCGAGTTTCAATTAAATTTGCAACAAGTCGGTCGCAAAGTTCAACAATTCTAATACGCTCGCTGTTATCGTTAAATTATGTTCGCTTGAATCGGTGAAAATACTATCATTCGCAAACTGTGCGAAGATAAAATCAAATCAGTTTTATTCACTAAACAGTAACAATGTATAATTTTGGATTAATTAAAAAGTAATTGGAAATTAAATTAACAAAATCATCGAATGAAAAGATACGCACAAGGAAATTTAATATAAATGCAAAATTATTCGCGTCGAAATTTTCATATTCTGCATTTGAGAATTATATAAGGAAGCATAAATATTTTTCATTTAAATTTTAATTAACCGATCGATGTTTGTTTATAAATATGTAATGTAATGAAAAGAAAGCACTTTGATGTGGATGCAAAACGAAATTATGCCTTTAAATAATTTTTTTTATATATAAATGTTTTTCTAGACGAATGCTAATCAAGAAAAATTGTGCATCGAAAGAAAAGCGAAATTTTGAGCAATAAAACCTTTCAGTGGTTCGCTTTTTTTCATTATGCGTCAAGGATTATTCATCTGTTTATTCAATCGAATACTTTCGTTTTACAAACTTTAATTACAACGTAAATTGTAATTGAAATAAATTTTATTCTAATTAATAAATAATACGACCACTATTACCAAGGAATTTCAGTTATACGAAGCTTTAATTAAATTTAAAATATTTTTTTACAAAGTTTATGCGTTTGGAAATAATATTTGGGCGAGGGCACTCTGACTAAACAATGAAAATGTTTTCAACTTTTAATAACTACTGCACAATAATTAATTTATTCGAAAATTATGACAATTTGTTTAGTTTTAATGAACTAGTCTTCGAAAAACAAAATGCAATGTAAATTTATTCATAATTCTTTTGACAAAGCTGGCTAAATAGTTTTCAATAAAGTCTGTATTTATAGTTTATCAATTGTTCAATATATGGAAGCTTTTATTAAACTTGTTGCTATTAGATTATATTCCCAACCCCAACAAGGGTTTTGTCCTCTTTGAAAACAAATGACAGCTTAGATGCTTTTGGGACAGACTGTATACTATAATATAATTAAGCAAATATCATTTCTAATGGACTTAATTTTCTATCACCGTCATACAATTTAACGGTTATTTCTTTTTTCGTTATTAATTTTCGTAGCAAATATCGTTGATTAGATTGACATTGTTCACATTGGAAATCGGCATTAATGGAAGAAATAAAAAAAAAGACGAAATAGCGATTGTGTTATCCAAGCATAAACGGCGAAATGTGTAATTTACTTTCAAGATTGATGATATTCGGGGTTGAATCGTATGATAAAACAACAATTAATTAACTTAAGATACATTTATGTCTGTACAAACATTGTGAAGGGACGACGATGATAATTTACTGGAGTTTTTCCCACTTTTTGCGCCCTCGACGCAAAGCGAAAAGAAAGGGGACACGGACTTAATCATGCGTTAAGGAATTTTGCAATAGATATATATTCTCAGATAGGCGGAGTGAAAACGAAATTCTCCAAGTCTATAATAGCGATTTTGGTTGCAAAAAGGAAATATTTTCCTATCTCACTCCTTTCGCCTTATCGAATTCTCTAATGGCCTTTCTGCTTTCGATAATAGGCCACCAAAGGACTTTTTCCACTTGCCCATGAAGAAATATTCACTTTCTTCGTTACATTCAATTAAAAAATTACTGAATATAATCTTGTTACCAACTTTGACGCTCTTCGCTAAAATGATTATGGCAAAGTTTCTTTATCGAATTAATTCGCAACTAATTCGATGAGGCAGCATGACAAACACACACACACAGAGAAAACATCTAATGTATATGCAATTCTACGAAGACGAAAGTTATTGTTAAGAAAAACATTTGCAAAAGTGCTCTCGCGTCTAAAACTACTAGCAAAACGTTTATATTCACAATAAATTTTTGCTCAAAAGTGCATTCGAAAAATTAACATACGTCTTAGAAGTGTCACCAATTGACAACTTGTTGACTCTCCTACCTAAGACACGCGGTTTAGTGAACAATTGCGTTTCCATTGCACTCACTCACGAATGGAATTAATTTGGACACTCGGTACATTTACCTAACCTCTATCCTAGCAATTATCATGAAAATCGTAGAGAGAAGATTCACAGATTGAGTGGGTTCTCAGTCTAGACAAGAGTATTTTAAAAGTATCACGAAATGACATTTTAGCATCATAAACTTCGCACACAAACACACACGTACGTCGTAGAGTGTATAGTTTTCCGTTTCCTGAATCTCAATGGCATTACGACAAACGTAAACGATATTATTATTATTATTCACAGTACTTGTTGTCGTGCAATGTACAGGTAGCTGCTTGGAATGGCGGTTATTCAGTTTACAACAAAGTATTACATTATCTTATGTTATTTTGCAACGTTATATTCATGCAAAAAAAAAGGAGAATAAAGGATATCGTAATGGCCGTCGTTATTGCCATTATGCATAATATGGAATTCTCCAATCGTTTCACCTTTTTTATGAGCAGACCGAAAACGATACACTTTAAGATACTGGACGATCAAATAACATAACGTGGCAACGCAGCATAATAATCTTCCAATGTTATCATTTTTTTTTCATTGTATTAAGCGCATTAAGCGCAACCATGTGCGAAGGTTTGTTTTTCTTTTTAAATATCACACGGTATCGATCGTATATTGTGCACATTATTTTCCTACTAAACGTGCGTTTATGACCAGTTTTGTTGAAAGCTTTAAATAATTTAAGGCGGGCACTTCGAAATGTGGAGATTTTATTAAAATTGTTTCTCCTTTTGCCTTTTCAAGCCATTAAGCTCTACACGATCAAGTTTGCTCATTAAACTTATAAACAAGTTTTTATTGAGAGCGATAATAAATATGTGTCTTTGGGAATGATTTTATGATTGAAAATTCTTTTGATTAAATTTAATTATATTGATTTCGTTTTTCAGACAATACTCGATATCTAAATAAGCGCATGTCTTAGATAGGAGCGTCAACTATTTACTATTTAAATCCGATTGCAAGTTACCTTTAAGGATACTGGATGATCAAATAATAATACACAACGTGAACGTACCGATCAATATCACTTTCCTTTTTCCTCACATTATCTATTATAAAAAAAATAATTCTTGCAACTTCCAGTTTAAATCATACAGTATAAAAATGCCATGATATTCTTGCATCTCAAGTAATTTGTTTAGGTTCGGTACAATTAAAATAATTCAATGAAATGAATCCACAGAAAGCATTTATTCATCGTTTGTGGTTTTGGTGGATGCGCCGGGCACGCGCACATCTACTATAACTTCGTACGTACGAATTTCAATTTGGCGTGAAAAATGTTGTACGTTATTTGCAGAAAAAAATGTTCTGTTAATGTTTGGTCTCGTTAAAAAAAACATACAATAATGACACCGTGTTCACTTTTTTCTTTGTTAAAAATATGTGTGTGCGAGTGGAATTTCGTGTTTCGTAGTAATTTCAGGTCCCTAAAGTAAATAAATGAATTCACGTTCCAGCGCCACACCTTTTCCAATTACGAAAATCCCAGAATTCTATTATACACGAAGATGACGAGCAGAATTAACGCATCGAAAGTGCAAACAATAATTATTTTTGCAAGAGAGAAAGTTGGAAATTTTAAATTTAGTATCAGCGAGAATCAAACATTTGTTCTTGTTTTACCTCTTTTTCGCTTCATTTTCTCAGTTTGTTCAATTTTTTTTGCGAAATATCATCATCGGCCATCATCTTGTGCAATTAAATGCGGGTAATGAGGAGCTTTAGGGCGAATGTGAGGCTTGGCGAAGAGGAATTGAAAAAGATTGATTTTTTTGCGCTTTGTTCGTTTTGATCCACCTTTTGTTAGTAATAACAAACGAGATTTTAAGCAATTGTTTTCGGAAAGTTGGCGATCTATTGTGCCAGTAAAAAAAACTTGATAATAAGTTGATTTATGAACAACTTTGATGGCACTCTTATAGCGAAATGCCAAAAGTAGAGCTGCATTATCGGTGTTATTTGCTATTTCGTTCGGCTAAAAACAAAGAGCAAGAAAAATTGTCCGGTGGAAACAATTCAATTTCTTATCAGAATTAAAATGAGACGATATTCGCCAATAATTTGCGTCGATAACGTTGAAGTTTCTGCGAGAAAACCGTCCGGAAACGTCGATCCATTCTTATCTAATTCTAGAGTTTCGAAGTAAATTAAAATTGATTCGATATGAGGAAGCTTTCCGGCTACTTTTCCCTCCGCTTTTGCTTTTCCTGTTTCGTGCTCTTCGATCTAAAATCTATTATGATAAACATTTATTTTGGATTTGTTCACGTTTTCTTGATAAATCGATTTTTTTTCTTCGCCTCTCGTAGAAAAAAGCTTCGACTTTATTGAATTTTGTTATTGGTCGTTTATTTTCTTGTCCGATGGAAAAACAATAGCCTCCCTCAAACCTTTTCCTGCCGCCTCGTTTTTTTTGTCTTCTCCTTTGTGCGACAAACCTTAATAAAAGTGAGAGCATTTTCCCTTTCATTAGGAATCCTCTCGTGTATCATCGTCCGAATGAAATGTATTGAATGGTAAATAGGTCGTCGATCGTTATCATCTTCAAATGTCATAAACAAAGGAGGGAGGCTTTTCGAATTTATCCAGCTTAAAACAACATTTCAGTTGCGAATTTTATAATTTTCAGAATTTAGAGTTTTCAAGTTTAAAATATGTCCAATACGGGGGGATATTGATGAGAGCTTAGCCTGGAAGGTTTCTATTGACGAAAAGTCAAGCTGGTTTGTTTTATAAGTAAGTTTTCGGAATTTTGACATGAGTAAAGTTGATTGGTGATCAAAGTGCGATGTTTTTAAAACAGCATGGGCTTGAGAAGAGGATTTAATTAGGAAGAAATCAAGTTGCCGCAAAGGAAATCCACCGCCGTTTTGCAGAAGATTCCTCAAATTTTTTGGATCACCTTGTTACTATGGACGAAACGTGGATTCATCACTATGACCCAAAGACTAAAGGGCAGTCCAAATGGTGGAAGCTTGTTAGTTATCCGCGACCCAAAAAAATCCGTGTTCAAAATTCGGCTGCCAAGATTCTTGCAGAAGCACATTGTACTGAGTTGTTAAAACTTGCAAGAGTTCTTTTGCAAGACACTGCTTCTGCTCACAAATCGTTGATTGCACTGCAAAAAATTGATGAAATTGGTTTTGTATTGGTTGACTGCCGACCCTATTCTCCGGATTTAGCACCATCAGACTATTTTTTCCCCAAATCTCAAGAAATATTTGAATGGTAAGAGCTTTTCGGCAAATGACGAAGCCATATGTGAGGTTGACCAGTGGTTTGCAGATGAAGACAAAGCTTTTGTTCAATGGTTTAGAATTACTTTCTAAACGTTCTGCTAAATGTCTTAAGTCTTAGAAGAGGTTATGTTGAAATATTGTAGGTTAAGTACTCCTACACCTCGTAGAAGATTCTTCAGTTTTGCATTTTTGACTCGAATTTTCCGAAATTGCAATGTATAAGTTTAGAACATCTTCAGTTTGGAAATTTTTACTTTGTAACTCTTAGAGTTTGGAAATTTTGTGTTTTTAATACTTCCAGTTTACAATTGTTTCAGTATAGGATGTTTCTGTTTTGAATTTTACGAATTTTCGTAATTTCTGTTTATGAATTTTGATCATAAAACAATGGTTCATGTTTAATGCCATAATGGACGATAATAGGAAATCTGATACAATGCGAATTACAGGGAAGCCGAGCGTTAAATTTATTATTATTCGGGTGCTTGTGTGCGAAATTTTAAACGATAAATTCGCAAACCGTCCATGCATTGGTGGGATTTCATGTTTTATTTAATTTTTTTATCAAAAAAAAAGTTATTAGTATCTCTCATTCACCACAATTTTGTAAAAAAGCTACAAGTTCTTTATCGCGCATTTGTACATAAATCAATAGTTGTACACACCGTCCAAATCGCTGATTTCATTTAACAGTTGAATCCATTCATTTGATTGCAAAAAAAAATCTGTTTCCCCGGATGACGATCCGAATTTCTGATAAGAATTATTCGAGCCAACAAACAGCTTGCAGTGAGAAATGAAGCTGATGACGAAAACAAGAGAGAGAAAGGAGGAAATTTAATGATATCCAAATTACATTAATGAACGTCTGTCGCGCGAAAAGACAAATTATAATGGTCTCGTAGCAATTTGTTCAGATTGCATTCACATTCATCGCCGTATTCTTCCTACTTTTTACTCGCCAATCTTTAAATTTCTTATCTCTGCAAATTACTTTTTCACTAAATGGAAAATCAAATTAAAGAAACGAAAAAAAAAAGAATTCAGGCAAAAGTCCTTTTTATCCTCCATTTACAACCGTTTTCCTTTCGCCGTTCGATTCTCATCTTATATTGTAATGCCATGAAATTTTAATACGGTTCCTTCCTCTCTTTCTTCTCTCTTTTTAATTGAATACCGACGAAACCGTCCCCAACGATTCCGATGGCGTATAAATATATATTTTCAGTTTTCGGTCCTCGCCCAAGGATTCCGCCGGTTGCCAGGGTCATCGTTCGAGACATCTGGGTCACTGGGAAAATGCATCGTTGCCATATTGTCCAATCAGAGAGATAATTTCATCGTTACGACGGATAACAAACGAGCATTTTCGTGCATAATGCAACAATCATTGATTCCGATTAGGGCGGACAAACATTCGATCACGTTTTAAAAGTTGCTTAACAGGATTTTTATTAAACGGTAAAATCGTTTTCGTTGATTTTAATAATCATTACAAGTGTTAAGATATTCCGTTTAGCATAAGTAGTTAGCAAATGCAGCAAAAGTTTCTTGGAGATTACGGGCGATACTAACTTTAACTGAATTTTGTAAAATTGTACTGAAACGTCCATTTAATCGCCGTTTTTCCTTTCGGCGTTCGCATTGCACATCTTCCAATCGAATTGATACATCAACGTAATTGGAATGAGATTAAGTCGGTACATGTTCTTTTTCGCATTGAAATCCAACGTTCCGTCGCGTTCCACTTAACCTAAATTGATGTCTCATACATTCTGCCATAGACTCAACTTTTCCGTCCATTTCTTGCCCGTCTTAATGTCAATCGAAGCGCAACGGCATAAAATTAACTACGTTAACCGTGCAGAAATATAAAATCGTACAAAATTACAATCGACGACATTGTCGCAATGGATAATTTTTTTATGTGCGATTCTCCAGTTTTTTGCGCGTTTTGTTTAGCACACACATTGTTCAGCCAAATTTGGAAATCGTTACACAATTCGCAGTAAAGTTCGCAATAATAGGCTGGGGAAATTAAACAAATCGTCAAAAATAAAATTCAACAAATGCTCGCTCTTTCATTTCGAAACATTTGACTCCCATCAAAATATTTAGATTTCAATTCGCATTCGCTACAACTAATCATAAAGTCGCGCGTAAAAATCAACGGCTATTTCGAAAATGTGTAAATATTTACAACGGCGGTTGCGGTTAAACGCGATTTGAAATTTAACCGAGAAGAATTAAAAACGAATAATTCCGTCGCAATATTATACTTTACGAGCGTAATCATAATTACATTTGCAATAATTATTCGCAGTCCTCAGATTATAAAAAAATTAATGCCGCTGCAAAATTCATCGCTACTGTTATTACAATTATAATCGTTCATTTCATTAAATTTCGCCGAACAAAAGCACAACAAAAACAACAACGAATGTTCTGCACTTTAATTATGCAAATCGGACGATGAAACTTGCGCAATATTCGAAATAGATCCTGATAAAGTTATAATCTAATGCGAAATTTATTAAATTCAAGCGGGTTTCGGATGCAATAATGAATTACAACTGCACATTATCGATTGATTATTAGCTGGAATTCGCGAACCGTGCCACGATATATAATTTAATCAATTGTTATTATTTTGCTCGGGTCACGGTGCAAAATCTATGCCGATTCGATTACAACCAACGCAACGAATTATTTCGCAACGCGCGACAAATTAAAAGTTGCTTTAGTATTATTAAAGATATTTTTGTATCACGTCACTTAATTTTGATTTTATTTATTTGTCCACTAATTACCGAATAAAAGTAGGATATAAATGGCTCTGAGAGAAGTACCGAATACTTTTTGAGTTGCGAAGCTTTAAGTTTGGAATTGTTCGTATTTCTATTTTCTAAATACATATCTAATGGAACGATGTTTTGTAATTTATATTTATGAATTGTTTTTTTTCAATCTCATGCTTCCCTTGCTTTACATTTGTTATGTCTTCATTTAACATTAATTTTTTCATTCACCTGTCCATTAGAAGGTAAAAAAAGGTTAAATAAAAATATTTCTATCGATATCTATATGATCGATGCTTAATTGCGAATTATTATCATGTTTTCGTTTCCCTTGGCTAAATGGCGAATGAAGAAAGCAACAACAACAACAAAAAAGACAAAAACATTTTTTTTTGCGCCGCATTAATATTTATAAATACCGAAACGTATTGGGAAATAACCGTAAATGTTACTCGACCAAAAATCCGGGCTTAGCCGTTTTTTTAGAGGCGAACGCGCAGGAGAAATAATATTTTCAATTTTAACCAAAGCTCATTAGTAGCACGAGAGGAAAGCACAGGATTATGTTCGACCAGCTTTACCCCATTGCTTTGGGAAGAAGCTGATGGCTCGTTCGAAAACATTACGCGTTCTCTTTTTCTGTTGGGAAAGTCATCATAAAGGAAACGATTAATTGAACCTTAAAACTCGCTGAAATTTCAGCGAAACAAAAAACCGCGTTCGTGCGGTTAAATAAAAGGAGTGATAATTAACGGTAATTCGTTTTAAAAGCGTTAGACGTGTGTGTGAAAGAGAGAAATGTATGGAGAAAATGGAAAACCAATTTTTCAAATGTAGATTTCCAACAATAAAAAAAATAACCGTCGAACGTACGTTAAGTTTATTTTTGCCAATTTGCATATCGGGGCGTTATCGTGCGGTAAATGAACAAAATTGCAGTTTTTCTGCAGCCATTTATCTATTCCACCGCAAAACATTAAAGTAATCGCAAAATGGAGAGGGAACAACGTTCATAACCCAATTTTTATCCAAACCGAATCCATCCAGAACAAACAGGGATTCAATTATTTATATTCAAAATCTACCAATATTTACGCAAATTTTAGACAATTTCGAACAATTATCGATGCTTTTGAATCGACATTTTTGCAAAAGCGAAGAAGCTGCACAATGCGAACACATTTTCAGCAATGGCGGACATCCGGATGCACCGGAAACTACACTTACTACATTTTTTTCTAAATATTATAAAATGTACAGAGTTTGAAAAATAGAAACAGTTGCAATCCGCTGATAGCCTGGTAGATTTCGAAAAAGCGATCATATCGCGTGTTTCAGTTTACAGCATTGAATTGTAAACAGTTTGCATTCGAGCGTTTCGATTTAAGGATAGTTGCTGTCAATTTTAGAGGCGCGAAAATTTTAAATTTTGAAAAATCTTCTCATTTCGATCGCACTTAATAAATTTTTTAAAAATCCAATTTTAAAATGAAAAATCTACGACGTTTCTTTTGTTCTCAACCGTCTGATTGGATTCAATTCACAACGTCATGGCATTCTGTAATGCTTTTAAATAGCAAGTGTTGAATAGACATAACCTCTTTACAAAGCCCATTCTTATGGCTTTCAATCAGGATTTGTTCCATGTATCACGTTGTTTCCCATCGAAAGCGATCTATATTTGGCAAATATCGGCAATAATCTGATTCGCACTGCATCGCATAGAACAATAATCTCTTTTAACGTCAATTGCAAAGAGTTATGAATGCAAAAAACAATCGCATTATTCTCTTGAACGTCGTTAGTGAGATACGATCACATTGCTGGTTTATTAGAGCGTTGAAAAGCGACTTGTTTTGCAAAAAAAAATTATGCTGCAGGCGTTACATTTCATCGAATGCCGTTTGTTGCTTTGTAAGGTGCGCTCATAAAACATATGTAAATTGGCAAAAAAAATATGGGGCGATGAATGTTTTCAATATGGATTCGTCGATTCCGCATATAAATCCGCGCGAATATTGCGCCATCATCATTATTATCGTTCGTCTTCTTGGTTGCTCTTGCCGTCGTCTAATAAGTGCGAATAAAAACCGGATATCTTTAGTTAAATTACAAGTCGGATAACGACCAATTATAATTTGGTTAGTCGAATCCAATTTCTTCCGGCTACATTATTAATAGATCGCGATCGAGATTCCGTTCGGGCGGAAATAATTGAACTATATACAGGAAAAGACGTATTGATTTTTGGGGAAGAAAGAATGGCTTCTCATAATTTGAGATTATTATATTAGATAACTTGTTGTTTATAAGGACTAGGTAAAATATATAGGCTTTATGTGAAAAGTTTTCTTAAGATTCCATTCATTTTCCATACAGAATTAACTAAGAATTGAAACCTTTCAATAACAATAAAGCATTCTTTGAGCTCAGTTCGAAAGTTTACTTCAATACCTCTAATTAACCGCTTTCTTTTAATAATAAATAAATAGCCCAAAGTGGGTGAGTTAATTAATTTAAAAACGTTATTCTTCATGTTTCGCATAAATATTAAACCAAATAGTTTTAAACAATTTTTTCCGCACGTCCATCATTCACTCATCTAATTTAATCAACGAGCCTTACTCTCTTAAGCATGTTAAGCTGCACCATTGGTCATCTGAGGTGAGTTTATTTGGTCAATCTATCACTCCGTACGAGGGTAAAAGGAGCTTTTCCCGAGCAATGGTCACTTTGGTTCATACAAGCTTAAGACACGCTAGCTAATTTATTAAGCAATTTAATTCGGCCAGAGGAACGAATAAATAAGTGAAAAAGTGTCAGAGACACGATCAAATGTAGAACAAACAATTAATTTAATTAAATCGCAAACAAAAAATATCTCTACTCTTTTGTTTCGAGCAAAAAACATTACAGATTACGTACAAAATTTACATACTCGATTCTCGATTTGCGTACAAAATTTACTAGCAAAAAGCTTTTAGAATTACGAACAACATACTCGAGCAAAAAGCTTCTCGACTTACGTAAAAATTTTTCTAGCAAAAAGCACTTAGAATTAGGAGAACATAATCAAGCAAAAAGCTTCTCGATTTACGCACAAAATTTACTAGCAAAAGCTTTTAGAATTACGAACAACATATTCGAGCAAAAAGCTTCTCGGTTTACGCACAAAATTTACTAGCGAAAAGCTTTCAAAATTACGAACAACATACTGGAGCAAAAAGCTTCTCGGTTTACGTACAAAATTACGAACAACATACTCGAGCAAAAAGCTTCTCGATTTACGTAAAAAATTTACTAGCAAAAAGCTTTTAGAATTACGAACAACATACTCGAGCAAAAAGCTTCTCGGTTTACGTACAAAATTTACTAGCAAAAAGCGTTTAGAATTACGAACAACATACTCGAGCAAAAAGCTTCTCGACTTACGTAAAAAATTTACTAGCAAAAAGCACTTAGAATTAGGAGAACATAATAAAAAAAAGCTTCTCGATTTACGCACAAAATTTGCTAACAAAAAGCTTTTAGAATTACGAACAACATACTCGAGCAAAAAGCTTCTCGGTTTATGTACAAAATTTGCTAGCAAAAAGCTTTTAGAATTACGAACAACATACTCGAGCAAAAAGCTTCTCGATTTACGTAAAAAATTTACTAGCAAAAAGCGTTTAGAATTAGGAGAACATAATCAATTAAAAAGGTTCTCGATTTACGTACAAAATTTACTAGCAAAAAGCTTTTATAATTACGAATAACATACTCGAGGCAAAAGCTTCTCGATTTACGTACAAAACTTACTAGCAAAAAGCGTTTAGAATTAGCAGAACATAATCAAGCAAAAAGCTTCTCGATTTACGCACAAAATTTACTAGCAAAAAGTTTTTAGAATTACGAACAACATACTCGAGCAAAAAGCTTCTCGGTTTACGTACAAAATTTACTAGCAAGAAGCGTTTAGAATTACGAACAACATACTCGAGCAAAAAGCTTCTCGACTTACGTAAAAAATTTACTAGTAAAAAGCACTTAGAATTAGGAGAACATAATAAAAAAAAAGCTTCTCGATTTACGCACAAAATTTGCTAACAAAAAGCTTTTAGAATTACGAACAACATACTCGAGCAAAAAGCTTCTCGGTTTATGTACAAAATTTGCTAGCAAAAAGCTTTTAGAATTACGAACAACATACTCGAGCAAAAAGCTTCTCGATTTACGTAAAAAATTTACTAGCAAAAAGCGTTTAGAATTAGGAGAACATAATCAATTAAAAAGGTTCTCGATTTACGTACAAAATTTACTAGCAAAAATCTTTTAGAATTACGAATAACATACTCGAGGCAAAAGCTTCTCGATTTACGTACAAAACTTACTAGCAAAAAGCGTTTAGAATTAGCAGAACATAATCAAGCAAAAAGCTTCTCGATTTACGCACAAAATTTACTAGCAAAAAGTTTTTAGAATTACGAACAACATACTCGAGCAAAAAGCTTCTCGGTTTACGTACAAAATTTACTAGCAAAAAGCGTTTAGAATTACGAACAACATACTCGAGCAAAAAGCTTCTCGACTTACGTAAAAAATTTACTAGCAAAAAGCACTTAGAATTAGGAGAACATAATAAAAAAAAGCTTCTCGATTTACGCACAAAATTTGCTAACAAAAAGCTTTTAGAATTACGAACAACATACTCGAGCAAAAAGCTTCTCGGTTTATGTACAAAATTTGCTAGCAAAAAGCTTTTAGAATTACGAACAACATACTCGAGCAAAAAGCTTCTCGATTTACGTAAAAAATTTACTAGCAAAAAGCGTTTAGAATTAGGAGAACATAATCAATTAAAAAGGTTCTCGATTTACGTACAAAATTTACTAGCAAAAAACTTTTAGAATTACGAATAACATACTCGAGGCAAAAGCTTCTCGATTTACGTACAAAACTTACTAGCAAAAAGCGTTTAGAATTAGCAGAACATAATCAAGCAAAAAGCTTCTCCATTTACGTACAAAATTTGCTAGCAATAAAACTGCGTTTAGAATTACGAACAACATACGTGCGTAAAAGGCTTCGCAATTTTAGAACTATGAACAAACGTACTCGAGCAAAAAGCTTCTCAGTTTACGTACAAACTTTCCAGAAGAAAGCGTTTAGAATTACGAACATAATCGCGCAAAAAGCTTTTCAATGTACGTACACTTTCCAGAAAAGAGTGTTTAGAACTATGAACAACCTACTCGAGCAAAAATCTTCTCAATTTAAGTACAAACTTTTGCAGCAAACAGCGTTTAGAATTACGAATAAAAATTTCGAGCATAAACGTTTCGACTTACGAACAAAAGCTCCGACCTCAAAATATTACGCATTATGTACTGCTTCGCTTTACATACGTAACCAATCTTATACGATATGACGACAGGAATTTTCAAATTATGTCGCCGAATGCATATTGTTAAATCTAATTTTTTCGCATTTTCAAAGTAAATTCATAACATGAAATATTTTGCGTGCAAAATAGGGACTCACACCTTTCAAATAGTTCGTTATAAAACAGTTTAGAATCAATCGAGGTAACTGTAAGTCTTTTGGCAGACAATGGTTTCGACTTACGAACAATTGGCTTTTCAAGCAATTCGGTTTACAAATAACGTTCAGAGTCGAAATATGTTAGTAAACTCAGATTCGATCGTAATTATAATTGTTTGTATTTGCTGAACACAGGCAAATTTGACAATTTTCATTCTTGCAAAATAATTCTGAATATAATTTTGATACCTTCAGTGGGCCACATCATTTAGAGCAAAAAAACTGTCTTTTCCCCTTTCTATTCCTTTCTTTGTATCCCTGTATTTTGCTTTATTTTACGTGTAAGTGGATGGGAAAAGTCCTGACATGACGATACGTAGCCTGAATTTGAATAACGAACAACGACAACATTCGGCAAATATTTCTTTTTCTCCCAGTTTTTGTGCTTTTTTTTCGTACTTCTTCCTCAGATAAGGAACGCTCGTTTCGGTTTTATAGGAACCCAAAAGTATTCTTTTGTCACGTTCCAAATACATATATCCTGTATTATTTCGATAGGTACAATCGACTCCAAAAAATAAAAATAAAAAACCGATGCGTTCCTCTTCGATTAGAACAATTAACCACAAATTCTTCGTTTCCCCCATTATCATTTCACCTATATCCGGTTTCTAATCCAAAGACCAATCGATAGACGATGAAAAATGCTGCCCGGTATGCGACGAGCGATCCTTTATGTTTAAGGATCGTTTTACAGCTTAAATTTTTTCTCCCGTTTCGTGACGATAAAATTTCAACAACAAAAGAACGAAACGAAACAAATTCGCGCCGTAAAAATCCAACGAGGATCGTAAAATGTTCGCATTTCATTTCGCGCACATGTTATAATAATACATCATCGCCACTACACTCGCTCATCGTCGAGCGATCACTTAAGTTCCCTTTATTGCTCTTATTTCAGTTGGCATTATTGTTCTTGTATTAATGCCTTTATAAAAATTTGTTCGCGCCAAGAAGCGCGGAATAATATTTCGCATCGTATTCTAATCTCGTCACATATCAAACATAAAATGATGTCGAAAATTTCCTTTCGTTTGCTGTCTTAGTTTTTCTTTTATTTTGTTGTTGATGGGCCGGAATTTCAACATTCACCACCTATCCGCGTACTTGTCAACTACATTATCCTTAAATTTTCTTTGGGTTGCGCTCCTTTCGTTTTGTCTGCCGTCTGTTATCCAACTTTTTGATGTAATACGTGAAAATTTTTGGCAAAATGAAATCAACATAAAAGAAAAGCGACTTGTTTCGGATTCCAAAGTTGTTCGTTCCTTTTCTACCTTTTTTTTGCCAGACTTTTATCGTCCCTTCGGAAATTTCAATTCAATCGACTCCGCATATTGGAAAAAAAATCAATTTCTTGTTGCTATTAAGTAACAAATTATTATAAACTAAATCAAAATAAATGGAGAAACCTAAAAATGTTTCGGTAAAACATTTAAAAGAAAAGCTTACTTTTATTTTACTTAAGAAATTATCCAAAATTCTTAAATTTTTGCTATTGAAAATTGATTATATGGGAGCGCATCAAAAATAATTTCCCTGATTTTCCTTTTACCCATGTAAATATTGAAAACTGCAGACCAGGAATCCCCAAACATTGATCTATTTTAGTCACTTTGCAAATTTGCAATCCATCGACGCCAAATATTTGAAATAGATTCGATTTCTTGTTGCTAGTAACAAATTATTATAAACCAAATCAAAACGAAGTAACAAATGCATGAATTTAAAATAATGTTGGCAAAAAATGTAAAAGAACGAAATTTTCTTTAAAGTTATATAAAAAATATATACAAACTTCTTTGCTATTACATAATACAGGAGCGCATCAGAAATAATTTCCCTCATTATCCTTTAGCCTTATAAATATTGAATTCTAAAGAGCAGGGATTCCCAAACTTTCATCTACATTTATCCCTTCGGAAATTTGTTTTTAATTAAGCCCCAATATTTGAAAAAGATTCGATATCTTGTTGCTTTTATGGAACAAATTATAATAAAGTAGGTAAGTTAAAACAAAGTAACAAACAGAAACCTAAAAATAATGGCAAAAAAATGGAAAGGAAACGAATTTTTCTTTATATTTTATATTAAAAAGTTGTACAAAGTTTTATTATTTTTTACTATTGGAACTAGATTATAAATTGGCTCATCACTGGAATTCTAAAGCTGATACTCCCAAACTTCATCTACATCGACCTTCATGGAAATAGTTCTTTTTCAAAATCTAAGAAAATCAAGTTCTTTTGTTTCATAACAAATTATTACCGTCACCTTAATGTGACCAAAAAGGTAACAAATATGCACGAAAAAAAAAACTTCAAAAACTTAATTAATAATTTCAAAACGCCTAATAGCTGAATAATTCGTATTTTATAGACCAGCGGTTCACCTGGAAGCCGTTGGGAATTTGGTCTAGACTAATAAAATAAAATTTGATAATATTTACATACCGACCAGCGAAAGCCTATTAAAACCAATTTGAATCTCGAGCCTTTTCTATTTGCCACGAAATTACACTTTGTAAATGGCCCTTAAAATTGAAAATAGAACGCCCCCCTCTCCAAATGTGTGTGCGGAAAACATAAAATTATGGCGGTTTATGGTGTTATTATTAAAGGGTCATTTTTAATTGCGCGTATATATATTCAATAGACGAAATTCTCGTCGGTTTTAAACAATTTGCATATAAAGTTTATACTAGTTGTAGTAATTAAAATTCTAGAATGATTTTATTTTCGTAGTTAATATTTTGAACATTAGTAGTTGGAAAGAAAGCGAACGAAATGAATGATTAGTTTCGATTATTTAATGTTTAACGCAGGATTTATAAACGTTGTTAATAAATCAACTTCATTTAAATGTAAACGCGCGCGATTTAGGATTTATTTACATTTCGCTAATATTTTATTACATCATTTTGAATAATGAGCGTAATAAATCGAAACGTGTTGAAATAATTTATGCGTGCAACGAACGTAACCGGTATGTAACAGATTGATTTTCTCTATAATAAAATTAACTTACATACTTTAAGTAGTAAAATATCTTTTTCTCTGTTGTCCCACTTGCAATCGGTGTCGGTGACAGTGGTGTCGATTTTTAAATGTGCAAAATGCTGTCGAATATTTAATGTGAAGTTTCACTGGTTGAGTTTATTAAAATTTGCTTCGAATTAATCAACAGCAGACCCGAAAGTTTATGGAAATAGTTTACATGATGACGAACAATTCATAAAAAAATTCAACAAAACATTTCCTTCATAATACTGGTGCAAAAGTTGCAACATTCTTCTTGCGAGTCGTTTCGTTCCCATTTATTTTGCCTTGGCGAATTATTATTCCCGTTTTTGCCGTAGTTTATTCGCAAGTAAGTAAATTTCATATCGATTCCCTCGTTATTTTCTTTACCTTTCGTTGAAATTTTCTAATGTTTTTCGTTCAGGTTCATTGTTATTTTATCGATTTGAAATGTCTTTAAATGTCACCAGAAGAGGGGAATAATAAAAATAAGGGTTATTAAAAGAAAAGCGGGAAACTGTAAGAAATATAGGAAAATACATAACGGAAGACTATTGGGAATAAATCAAACGTATCACGTGCAGCCATGTCATCGATATTGCTCTTGCAAATGTAGTCTAATCTCGAAAGGAGAAGTAGACATTCTTATAGGCATCTGTTGGAAACAGGATCCACATGATTTTAATGTATATGGCGTCCACCGTTTTCAAATAAACTCGTACAAACTTAATATTTACAATCGTAGATTTCCTCAGTTTAAATTTGTAATTTGTGATTTCTATTTAACCACTTGTAAAAATTCAATTGTAATTTCAGTTTTAAATGAAATCAATAGCACAAGAAGTAGTTTTTGAGAAGATTTTATGGAACAAGAGACAAATAAATGCAAAGAAACTGCTTTCCAATTTGTCTATCAAATTTTATTCCATCTAGTGTCACTTACTGCCCCCACTACGCGTCACGCCACCACTCCAGTGGTCAATTTTGGAATAAGAACGTTATTCATAACAGTGGATGGATGAAAGTATTGATATCGCACCCATAGAAACCTGATTGAATTTCCATCTCGATGTTTCAAATAAACAAGTTCTATTTATTCATATCGAATCGAATCAATGCGTTGCCAACTGATCCATATTTTTCATGGTCACTTAAACGGAAACGATGCTCTGCCATTTTTATTAATTAAAGTGGTATCCATCGTTCCGGACACACCCTGTATGCATCGTCTGTAATCAATTCCCTTTCATTCCATCTAAACATCACTCGAAAGAAAAACGATTGAATTAAAAATCGTGAAAGCGAGTAAGTGGCCCATCAAACAAACATGATCACAACACTTAATATACCGGACGGTCAACTTCAATTTAAAAGAAAATTAATTTTTCTTTTAATTTTACATAAAAATTATACAAAGATCTTTAGTCTTTGCTATTCAAAACAGATTATACGGGAGCGCATCAAAAATAATGCCACTCATTTTCCTTTTACCCATGTATGGTAGATATTGAAGTGTATAGAGCAGAAATCTCCAAACTTTTCTCCAAGTTCATCCCTTGGGAAATTTATATTCGACCGTCCTTCAATATTTGAAAGAATACTCGATTTCTTGTTGCTATTTAGTAACAAATTATTATAAAGTAAGAAGGATGAAAGTATTGATAACGCACCTATCGAAAATAGTATTTTTCTGATAGATTTTCATCTCGCTGTAACAAATGAACAGTTGCATTTATATATATCAAATCAATACTTTGCCAACTGATCCAAATATTTTATGGTCACCTAAACCTAAACGATTCTGTAATATTATTAATTAAAGTGGACACACCCTGTATGCATCGTCTGTAATCAATTCCCTTTTATTCCTTCTAAACATCACTCGAAAGAAAAACGATTGAATTAAAAATCGTGAAAGAGACTAAGTGGCCCATCAAACAAACATGATCATAACACTTAATATACCGGACGGTCAACTTCAATTTAAAAGAAAGTTAATTTTGATTTTAATTTTACATAAAAAATTATACATTCTTTAGTCTTTGATATTGAAAATCCCTCCTTTTCCTTTTACCTATGTAGATCTTGAAATATATAGAGCAGGAATTCTCAAACTTTTATATATGTTGATCACCTTGGAAGTTTCTATTCAACCGTCCTCGAATATTTGAAAACAATAATCGATGTTTTGTTGCTATTAAGTAACAAATTAATCTAAGCTAAAAGAAACTGCTTTCCATTTTGTATATCAATTTTTATTCCCTCTAAAGTCACTTTCTGTCCCCACTACACGTCACGCTATTACCCTATTGGTCAATTTTCGAAGAAGAACGTTATTCATAAGAGTAAATGGATGAAAGTATTGATATCGCACCCATAGAAATCTGATAGATTTTCCATCTCGATGTAACAAATAAACAAGTTCCATTTATTCATATCAAATCAATATTGTGCCAACTGATCCTTATTTTATATGGTCACCTAGACGATTCCCTACTGTTATTAAGTAAAGTGGACGCACCCTGTATGCATCGTCTGTAATCAATTCCCTTTCATTCCATCTAAACATCACTCGAAAGAAAAACGATTGAATTAAAAATCGTGAAAGCGAGTAAGTGGCCCATCAAACAAACACGATCATAACACTTAATATACCGGAAGGTGGATTTCGGTCCATCCGACTATAATAACCCGCCATCTAATTTGCTGCCGTTGTATCTTTTATCTGATTTTATTTTTACCAATAAAACTGCAAACGGTCGTCGATCCACTTATCGTTACGCTCATTCTTAGACGGTCGCCTTTTCTTAATGGGCCCCGTAAAAAATAATCGCGTAAAACGCGAGCAACGTTATACAGGGTGAGCGAAAATGCGTTATTTTTATTTTGAAACATTTAGCTATAATAAATTGTACGCTAGACGAATGTTAGTTAATCTATTTCGTAAGATAAACATAATTTCTTACGCATAAACGTACGAGTGGCTTAAATCCGTAATTATTTCGCTCGTAGTTTCCGTGCGGATAAATTTCGTCTTCGTGTGCGGAGGCGGAGAAATCTCTGCGTTTCAACGAAATTAAAATCTAGTTCTTCGCCAAGTTTATAATACTAATGCAGTTTTGTACATGTTTGAAATGTGTAGGTCTGTAACTCGCCAGTTCGCTCTCTAATTTTTTTTCTTCGCTTTTTTTTGCGGTCTTTCTTAGGAACAATTCTCCTTTACATTTGCATATGGAATTTCGCTCATGTAACCTCTTTCGGTTCGCGCAATTCGAAAACAGGCGAAAAGAAAACGAAACTATTCGCTTAAACTTTCTCGAATTCGAATGATGTTTATTCGGGGGAAACTTAACCTTAATCATTAAGCCTCCAACGTTATTGTGGACTTTTTCCATCTCAGTTTCCCGGCCAACAATAATTAATCATGTTATCTTTATATGTCCCGAATGGATCGCCTTAGGTCGGGACGCGACGGTAGGACAACAACGTAAAACGAATAAAATATGGGTTTATTGGCTAAAGTTGGGATTGCTCAAGGAAATTTAACGTGATTGCACAACAAATATTAATTGTGGATAAACTTGATGATGATGACGGGATTTACTTTTAGCGATCTTGTTGACGATGACGACGCCGAAGGAAATTTAGTTCTTTTATTTTCGTATTTGCACAAGCGCGAACAATGACGATGATAAATTGCAATTGATATAATTTTCATTCGATTTCGTTCTGTTAATCGCTTTTAATTAAACATCCACGCGAATTTAATCACGCGATTTTATTTCTATTTAGTGCCATTTTCAGCGAAAACCAAATTAAACATTGTTTGTTTGCCTTTCCCGTCTCTCCTTTGTTTCCTTTTTCCAATTCTTTCAGTTTTTTCTCCGACTTCCCTTGACGCATCTTCCTGTCGCGTCCCATCTCGGCGACAAATTAAATTCATTCGCACTGCAGTGCCACGTTTTATTATCATTATTATTTGACTTTAAGTGTACGACATACATTTGCATGTTCAGGAAACAACGCGAAAAAAGAAATGAATGACGGTTCGAATATAATTTAACTCGACTGAAACGAAGTGAAAGCTTCGCCTTTTTTTTTCCTGTCGCTGCCACTTATTACATTCGGGAGACTCGCGCCCGAACGTTTCTGCCATTTACACTTTCGTTTAAATTTAATTGCCGTTTATTAAATTAACATGTCTCGTAAGTAGCCTTTTGATCAGATTTGTTTTAGCAAGTAATTAGTCGACGAGAAACAGACACTGAAAAAGTTTGTGCGCGAAAGGCGAAACCACTTTCCGCTTTTATCCAACTTTATTCCTCCCAATGTCACTCGCATCCCCCACTACGCGGCACGCCGCACGATCAGTGGTCAATTTGCGAAGAAAATGTCGTTAATGACAGTAAGTGGATGCAAGTATTGATAACGCGAGCGTGGACGAGAGTTTTTCGAATCGATTCTCCATTCGTCCTGCATTAAATAAACGAATTTTTGCCATATAAAATTCGCTAGTTCTTCTTCGTAATTAGAAACATGTCGCTTATTTCAGCATTTGTTTGTATATTTTTGCATGCTAATAATTCTGCCCACTCGGTAAAATACGGTTGTTAACAAGCTTCATTTCGTGCACAAGCACAAAGTTTTGCGACTACGTTGCAATTTAATTTCGAAACAGTAGTTAAAGTTCGCCGTCATTTTAAAGTTGACTAACCCAACAATTTCGGCTTTATTAAACCGCGTTATTTTGTTTTTCTTTTGTCGTCAACGTCTGCATTTTTTTGTTCAAATGTCAAAGTAGTCCGTTTCGACTTTTTGCGAGTGCGAAAAAAAGAAGGCAGAAATAAACGAAATAATAACTTTTGTGGCACGAATTACTCGTAAAAAGAGGACGTTAATCAGAAACTATTTCCTAAACGTGGATTGCGGAATTAATTGCGGTAAATCCTGAAGGGCGCTGTAAAATTCGCGCGTTCCCCACTTGTTGTACCAACAATAAAAATTTACAATAACTAGGCGGAATCCGGGTGCAATTATCTACGGTTCTGCCGCTATTTTTGCAACAATACTTTCTTCTCTAAACGTAGAACACGGCAACGGAACTAAATTGCGAACATGAATTCGCTATTGTTTGAATTATCTCGTGCATTTGCTGCGTCTGAAAAAGAAATAAATTCTGCGCCCGCATCATCTCATAGGCTTATCATTCGCCTCTGATTATTTTAATTGGAACGTACGGGTCGATGGGCGCGATTTCACTTTTTCCTTTTTTGGTGGATGCGCCGGGGTCGCTTATTTTTAAATTTCGCCTTTAGGGACTTTAATGCCTATATCGTAAAAAATGTAATCGCCTAGCGCAATCTCTTTTTTTTTGCGAGTACGTCTACTTTTAACGATAATTAAAATTATTTTAATTTGAATCATTAAGCTGGAAACATTTGAATGTTAATTAGCGTAAAATGTATTCTATCACATGTAAAAGACAGTATAAAAATTTAAATCGTTTCGCGAATGCGCGTCAACAAAAAGCAACGTTTTTTTGCAATATTTATATAAAATGCGGATTACAAAAAATAGCGGCAGGCAAATTCTATTAAAAAGTCGGAACAAATTTTGCATGCGTTTTTTTTTCATTGTTTTGGTTGGATTCGATTTTATTTCGTTCGATATGCCTGCAAGAAGAAACTGTGCAAATAATTTATTTCCTAGAATTTATTTACTTATATTTATGGCAAAGAAGAACTCTATCCTGCAATTTAAATTATAACAATTTATAAATTCGCCTTGAAACATAGGAATTATACCTGAAATAAAGCAATTATCTTTAATAAATGAACGTTCGTAAAAAAGGTATCTCTTTGATGTGACTATACAGGGCGATTCAGTATAACACCGACGACGCTTAATGGGTGATTCTTCTCGTCAAAATAAGCCGAAAAGTTCATATAAAACATAGTCCGAAAATGCTTGGTCCTTGAAATATCGACCGTCAAAGATCGATTTCAAAATAGCAATTTAATTCATAAAAAATTAACGAAAGCCTATTTTCTTTTGTGCTTTGGAGAACCTTAATTTCACCTTAAGGAGCGTCTTTTGATGCCAATTAAACTTTGAAAAACATCTGGAAAATGGTGTTCTGGATGGTCAAAAACCAACACTTTCTTGCCTTTAGAGTTTTGACAATTTTGAATGGATAATTAGGAAGCTTCATGACTTATGCATTGAAAAGTTACTCTTGCTGGATAACGAGATCTTGCACCATTCTTGAGAAATTTCATGTTTTTTGGGACCATATGAACATTTAACCTTGTCGGTGTTATATTGAATCACCCTGTATATAACGTAAGTAGCACCGAAAATTGATGCAATCTAATATTAATAAAAATGGCTATGAAATAAGATGCATCACAAAACAAAAGTAACATACTTTGACAGTTATCAGTCAGATTTCATTATTTATGGTTTGCCAAAAGTTTTGAAAATGTTCGCGAAAATCTTGCACCATGACAATGCCGGCGGTTGAAGCCTTCAAAAACGTGGGCTTTGACATAGCTGAAGAAGGAATGGACTTCTTTGTTTAACGATTGGCTTTAACGCACGCAGAAATCTATTGAGTTGAAAGGGGAGTATTTCGAGAAACGAAACAAAAATTTATTGAACACCTAGTTTTATTATTATAGTTTGCAAAAACTTTCGGTGCCACCCACGTATATCTGTGAGTCAAAGAAGTCTAAATTAATATACGTTTTCTAAAGATGATCCATTTAGTTTTTATTTCTCTTAATGTGAAATTAAGTAAGATTAAAAAGGGACGGTGAATTAAATTGAAACCAGAAATTAATGACCTTTTAAAGTAGAAGCTTCGCTGCTTTTATTTGACACGATGTTAAAACGACGTATAACGTAAATGTGAGCAGCGATGACAAATATTTTCGCTTATTTGCAGTTAAAAGGAAGAAAATAGGTGCGCTTCTAGAGGGAATCTCACCATGCGGATGAAATATTATAGGATTTCTTATCACGTTTTACACTGCTAATAATAATAACAAAATATATTTAGAAAACTAGAACATCCGAGAGCTTTATTAAAAAAATTTTGCTTAAGAAAGCAAAACAAAGCGGAAACGTAACAAGAATCTCGCCAAAGCCACGGGTTTACGTGGAGCGAATGGAATCTCTGCAGCGAGCTAGAGGATTTTTATTAATTTATAAGAATTAATTCCCTACTTTTGTTATTTTATTCCTTAGAACGATGATATTTAATAATACCTTGTGCAAAGCATAAAGTTTATGTGCTCGCGAATAAAGTCGATCTTATTAAAAGGAATTTCAATTTCGTAAGACGAGTAAATAACTAACGGAACTTTTCGCTGGATAGGTAATTCCTGATAAATCCTGTATGTATATGTTAGTTAACATATGTTTCATCCATTGGCAATTTCATTTTTGGGGCCTTATCCTTTATCAATCTTATCGCTCTTAACTAATATTTAATTAATTATATTGTATATTTAGAAAACAGTTATCTATCCCTGCTATGTGATTATTTATTACGATTAGATTGATATCGAATTGTGGCGTTATTGACGTAAGGGACTTGCGAAAAAAAAATTAAACAAAATTGATATTTTTAGCTGCAGCATATGGAAGGTACGAAATTAGTTTATCGCGAATTGCCAAATTAATCTCTCTTGCTGTACTCAGCGACATAATGAAGAATTAATTTGATTGATTTGGCGATTAAGTATATTCTGATGGTGACAATTTTGCACGGTTAAATGAAGTGGTGAGTTTTGTATATAAAAAAACCTTTTTTTTGTATGATAAAAATGGATATCATAAACAATTAAAAACGACAGACAACTTTTCACAAGTTTACAATGTAATTAATTTTTGCTTTGCTGTCTTACATTTGATTAACAACTTTTAATTAAATTATTTCTTAATGGACCAAATAATTTTCTTATTACTGCTGTATATAAAATAAAATCACAAAAAATGCAATTTCTGCAGAATACACTTCAAGTCGAATTGCTGAAATATATTTTTTATAAACTTGAACGTAATAAACCAAAGATAAAACAATAAAAGTACGTTTCATTTTCTATATGCTTTGCAAAGCCCTGTAGCACATAATTCGATTCATTTTCATTTTCATGATGGCAATGTTTGAACATTTCGTCTCTAATTTCCAAAATATTTGTTGTGTGCAAATGCAATATTATGCGAAAACATTATGGAAACAGTTTTGCGACAGTGAGCAAGATTTTCGTCGTGATGGATGGATTATCAACTCAAGCAACAATACTTTTGACAACAACAAAAAAGAAAAAGGAATGGAACTACAATAAAAGAGAAAACGTGTAATAAACGCTCACTACATCTAATAATATATGGAAAAAATTGTTGGGTGTAGTTAATAATTCTTGTAGACGTGACAGGTTGGAAAGAATGATGATGATCATCTTCTGCGAGTTCTTTTTTTTTCGATCATACATTATTTATCTTAAAGATACGTATGTATGTTTCATAGATTCCTATATTAAAGTTGTTATGGATTAATGTAATGAATGAGAAACATCAGACAGAAGCAAAAGAATACAGCTTGCTCTGTTTTTATATACAGGGTGTACCAAATGTGCGGGGACGATGGAGAATTAAGGCCAAAGTGTTTTTAGAGGAAAATATTTTAGACAAAAAGTTTTCTCTACAAACATATTTTACAACATGGCGGACTTCCGGATAGTCTAGAAACTAACAGTGGCTCCGTTACTTTCAATGGATTGATGTGATAAGTCGAAAGACGTCAAGAAAGACCCAATAACATTTCAATATGATTGATTGAGAATCATTTTTATTAGGTCGGTGCATAATTATTTAATTAACTTTATCAGTTTTTAAACGAACGGTTTATATGGTGGTCTGTGGGAATATTTTCTTTACTCGATAACCGATTTTCTACAGGTGTAAATCGACAATCTAGCAAGCAAATGGGAGGCTGCAATTGAAATGGATGATAATTAAGACCTTGATTAAGAAGCTGATTGTATTTACGATAATTTTTGTGCTGGGAACAGCTTAAAAAATAACTTTAGCACAATTTCCGCCGACCTAATAGTACATAATGTTGCAAAAAAAATGATATGCTTCGGTAAAAAAAGGTCATGTTAGACACGTTTAATAATGATAAAATTTAACAGGGCCCGGATCGCAATCGGTAACACTAAATAAATAATCACAATGTATGGTCTTCGCCATTTCACGCCTAAGAAAACTAAAAAAATTTAACTCTTTGCCACAGATAATTCCGAAGATATGTGCGATTTTCCACGACCTTCCAAATGACATTTTTCAGGAAAACACTGAAATAACTGCTTAAGGGTTCATTTTAAACGTATGGTACCTTTAATATACTCACCTTAAAATTCGATATGGCATAAAAAAGCAATAAAGCATCTAGCATTCGTTTTAAATAACGCTGCAATTATTAGTTTCATTTATAATATTTTTACGTTATTTCATTTTTCCTAAATTAAAAAAAAATCCTCTTAAGTCAACTGTCTGGGCGTAATCTTTCGCCCTCGCGCGTTTGGCACACCCTGTATATATTGATATAGGAATAAAAGTTTCTATCGTGAAGATCATTATTGTAACATTATTGAATTACAAGGGTTTTTAATGAGCAGATTTTGTTACGTTGCAATTTTTCGGTTGTGTCTGCCTATCTTTTTATTTCTTTTTCAAAAGGATTTTTCTGTCGTGGTAATCGAACGAGAGAAATGATTATTTTCCCATTTATGCTGGTTGAATTTCTTATGAACGATATAAGGATGAAGACTGTTTCCTTTTCTGTTCCTTTATTCGTTTTGTTGAATTCGGTCATATAAATTTGGCAAAAGATGAAAAAGGAAGTAGGAAGGTGCAAATGTGTGTGCGCAGGAAATACGTGGCGGACGATGGAATTGCTAATATTTTGGATGGTAGATGCAATAAATCATTTTTTCTCTTTCATTCTTTATTGCTGTCCGTATTCTTTCTTACACTCCAAAAGACATACGGTCTCCTCCTCCCGAGTTTTCTGCCTCATAGGTACATATTTTATTAATTTATTTGCACGTCCTTTTCCGTTGGTGCAAAATTAAGCATTCAGTTTTGCAACATTTCCGAATTAGACGCATTCATTTTATTAACGCAAGATGAAGGAATCGTGGTCGACCAGCAATAAAAGTTGGAGTTTTCCACTGTTTCCCTTTTTAATTATAAACAATTTTGCCAAACTATGAAACAATATTCATGTTTCAGCGTGGAGAAGGCACAAAAGTTTTATTCGCAATAAAAAAATTTGAACGGTACATGAAAGTTCCCAGTTGATTTTTTCTCCCGCAGTCTTTTTGTTTCATAAGTTCTCATACGTTTGCGCCGACGGTATATTGGGAAAGTTTTAGTTTCATTTGCAGTACTTTTAGCCAGAATTTTCATTTTAACCACGCAAAAAGAACTTATAAACAATTTTTAATTTAGTAGGCAATGTTTTTTTTTTCCAGAATTTCCTTGCTTCATGTTCTTTCGCATTAAACTGCATCGCGAATGATCAGCAATAAATTCGTCGCTCCCATAATTTCCGGCTGCTCGATTTGCATATCTCTCTTTTCGAGTTAATAAACTATATAGCGGCGACCCGACTTGTTCGCATTATAGAGTTTAATATAATGGCAAGATATTCGCAAATTAGCATCGGCGAATCGTATAGGTACATCCTCCTCAGATGTGTATTATATTCGCGAGCCGTGCATAACAGCGGCAAACCGCATAGACGATGATACGAGCCAGATTTCTGATGGCGAACGTGTGATGAATATTAATTTAAACTCCATCATACGTATATATACAGGGTGTCCCAATTGTGCGGGTGCGGAGGATCGATTTTAGCGAAAAGTGTTTCGGATAAGAAGATTTATCCGGGGAAGGACTACAACGTGGAAATATTTTCCAACATGGCGCACTTCCGGATATAACCTTGTTCCGCTTACAACTCCGGAGCTATGTAAGATAGAGAGTTGAACTTTTTTTAGTTCATTTAAGCAAGAAATGGCGACAAATTTCCACTGCTCAAAGTTTATTACAAGTGGAATTGCCTTTGATTTGTGCCTGTTAAACTTTGACATTTTCAAACGTACATAACCTAATTTTTTTAAGCGAAACCATATATTTTCTATTATGACATTGGATGCAAAAAGCCTTTTAATCGAACGCATTTTTCACTAACGTCAACCGTTTGGGCGTAATCCTCCGAGACCGCACTATTGGGACACCCTGTATAACCGCCACCAGTTTCGTATAATCATTGCGGTGTATGTTCGATTCGGTATTTGCCCTAATCAAATAACATTGGCACACAATTGTACAATGTGGGCAATAACAAACGAATAATGGCAACGATTCGCATTCGATCCAATTCATTATGCGATACGTGCATGATAATTAGTAATTTGTAATTGTCCAATCACAACTGGACAATTGTAAGTGAATATCTGATGTAAATAGTCCATGGGAAGAACGTTTGATGGCGCCCATTTCGAATTGCTATCAAGTGGACTTTTATGGCGTCATAAACGATAGCGAAAGGTCGAAGGACATGGCAATAAGAAAATTATGACTTTTACGAGGGTGGTTTGATAAATAACTTGTTTTGTATATGTTATATGCTTCTTGTACCGCGTTTAAACTCGTTCGCCCAAAGACAAGCGGTTTCGTAGGAAGAACATGAGTCGCCCAATGTGGACAGAATTCGTTCATGGATCGCTATTTCCCCATCCAAAGACGCAGAATTGAATAACATTTCGAATTCCAATTTTATCAATTTTGCTTAACACTCGATGCACTTAAATTGAAATGAACTTTTAAGCAACTTAGTGTTGCCAGAATTAGTTGCAACATTAAAATTGTCTCTTAAAACGCCGACATTTGATAATTACGTAGATACGTATATGAAACAAGTTCTTTATCAATCCAGCCTCGTACTTTCCAAAACAATCAGTGAAATTTATTATATGAGCAAAAATTGTTTTTTTTTTTGCGTTATTAATGGCAAGACTTTAGGATATTAAATAAAAATAATGCGAAAAAAATCTATGCAATTAAATGGATTGTACAGACTGGAGAGAGATAATAATTCTGTCCTGTTTCGAAAGCATTAAACGATTGCGAGATCTTGTACGAGCGATAAAATGATGTTGAACAAATGTCGAAACATTTGCGGGGGTTGCAATAATAATAATAATGACGGTCGGTCGAACGAACAAACTATCAGAATGAAGAAAAAAATGATAATTCCACGAGGGCAGTAGACGTGAAATAATTTAATGGCACAATATTGTTCCATTTTAATCGAGATGGAAAATTATATGTGACGTAAAGTGCGATTAAACGGGGAACTTTCCATAACTTTACAATGCAATTAATTTTTAGCTCGGCACAGAACAAATACGGTGTGTCCATGAATGATTATGGTTTTCTTTTGTATAAGTTGGCAACACTTTCGAAACATCACTTTTATATTTCAATCTCCTTCGATGTACAATGAGTCTACAAATGATTGAGAGTATTTTCAAATGATTTTAGAATTAAATTCCCTTTTACTTTCCGTCATTTTATTTGAAAACCACGCGTTTGTCAATTTGAATTTGAGCAGGCGTGCCAACTAATAAGGAAAATTCACCATTAATTACTTTAGTTGCGCTGCAGATTAGATTATTTTGTGAACAAATCGCTCTGCTTCTTGTGTCGTTACTGTGACTTTGAGCAGGTATGCCAACTCATGAAAAAAGTCACGTTGAATCACCGACGCATGGTATTCCGCAGCAGTGAAGTTTAAATAATCATGAAGTCGAATTCGTTTGTCGTTTGTCATTTTCTTTTAAACCATAGGCGTATTGAATTTGGGCAGGCATGCCAACTTATGAAAGCAAAACTCGCAATCAATAACTGACATGAATTAGTTACAAAATCCAATCGAAGATTTTAAATCGATTTTTTTTAAGATTGAGTACAATATACAAAAAACGTTGATAAAATTTGCACCTCCATGAGAGTACCTTTCGTTTTCAGTACTTTTTGCCAATAAATTTAATTCGTTTTAAATTATATTTAACGTAATTATATAAAAGTTTTTAACAAGTTTCAACATCCAATTTGTCGTTTAATTTATTAGGCGAAGCAGCAGCGAAAAAAAAAGATTAATGGCGATGATAAGAAACAGTGTGAACTTATTAAATTTATAATTTTATTGCTTTTCAGTTTCTTTCGCTGCCACTTTTCATCGGACATATTGAACGCGTAGTAAAACGAATTACGAATTTTACAACTGGAAAACATGTTTTCCTTGCTTTTATATAAACAGATCTTTCAGCAATTATTTCATGAAGAACAATAATTTGCTCGTATCTAGTAATTAACGAAACGGAATAATATTGTGATATTTTTGAAGTTTCTCTTAAAAAAAATCATAATTTATCTTGTCTTTTTCTGTAAATCTATAAAAACACAAAATGCGAAATTTATGTAAATTGTAATGCGAAAATTATGTAAAAAAAATGGATAAATATCGGTTTTAAATGTTAATAAGGTGTCGCTGCTGGTAGTGGAAGTCTGAACGATTTTTTTCGCGTGATAAGCATCGCTTTTTAAAAGCTGCTGCTTAGTTTTGCGGTAGAAAACTATTGATTTCAAACAATCTAATTTGTAATTTGCCAAGAACTTATGGTTAAATCTAGAAAACTTGAGCAACAATTTCCGAAACATAATGTCGAAATGAAACTTTTTTATTGACCCGTTGGTAATAAATTTGCTAGAGTCGCTAACTAAAGCAATATATAATTGAAATTGTCGAAATTTCCAAACAACTTTTGGCAAAATGCGTATCGCACGCTTATTAAAACGTGTCATTATTTGCGGCAAGCGGTTCGCGACGATATAATGAGCAAACATTAGCAATTTGCCCAAATGTTAATTGTTAACAAGGGAATAAAATGATATTGGATACTTGGCTGCTTATTGTTGAAATAAAAACTAATTCCCCAGCTCATCTTCTATTATCACTAATAAAGCTACAAATTAGCACATTATTGCCGGCTTCAACGGCATCTGTTACGTTCAATAATTAATATTTTACGCGAAAATTTCGCAGCGACGCGTCATGCGCCGATTCACATCAAATTAATTTCTAAAGCAGATACATCAACTTTATAACATTCACATTTAGTATTACGGCATTTATACGGGACTCAGGTGTCAGGGAATGTTGCCATTTTAATTTTACATGCAAAATTCGTTATCGTTCATTAATTTATTGTCAAGTTAATCATAACTGAAATTATCGTCATTGCACGTTTGAATTAAATGACATATTGTTATTCACATATTATCGAATAATCGAATTGCAATCTCGCGCGATTTGCATAAAATTCCCTTTTACCGATGCCACGATTTTATCTCATTCGAACGAAATTCAAACGTATAGAGAAAATTCTCCATATTTTTCTGTCGTTCTATGTTTCCTTCGCCGACGGAGACATCGAAGACAAGAAAACAATTTTATTATTCTCCAAATTTATATGATTATACTTCGATACAATTTCGTGCGTCCGACGATAAATTCTTCTCTGTACCCGGAAAAAACCTATTGGGAATCTCTTATTACTCAACCGTTTGCCCTCTTTTCCTCATATCCATCCATCCATCTCACTCTTGCTCGTCATTCTTCGTTTCCTATTTCGAGGGGGGGGGGGGGGGGACAGAGAGGAAAAACGATGAAGAAACTAATAATAATAATGAAAAAGGAGAACCAACGATTTATGTCCTCTTACATTTAAGCCTCACACGTGTTCTTTTCCGCACCATGTACTTGTGTACCCGCCGCATCCATCGATTTCCACGTGACAATTAAATTTTGCTCGACGCCATCGAACGATGATTTATCTGCGCTTGATTGATTTATAAAAGGTAATTCATTTAAGGGAGCACAAATATCAATTTTTTAGGGAAATTTTGACCAAACGTATGTTTGAAAAGTATGTTAAAATGACATGGAAAATCAAGATAAGATAATGAGGAATTGTACTTCAATCAAGTATGCCATGAAAAGAACAAATAGGAAACGAACGTGAAATTGTTTGTCATTCGACAATTTGTGACATTAGAAACTGTCATAATATCTGCATTAGTTAACAAAAGACGTCTAAAAAAATGCCTGTGCAAGAGTGCTATGGGAACGAATTTGCTTATTCAACGTATGTCTTAGAAAAGCGTGTTTTCCAGAATAATAGGTTACTGTCCTTGAAGTACGCCACGAAAAGAACAAATACGAAACAAACGTGAAAATATGTTTGTCATTTGACAACTTGTGACATTAGAAACTATCATAATATCTGCATTAGTTAACAAAAAACTTCTAAATGGACACTTGAAGTATGATATGAGGAAGACAAACGAGAACCAAATGTTAGAAACATTCTATTGTTTGACAACTTTCGAAATTGGAAACTGTCATCAATGTCAAGTCACTGGACTGGCATTGGTAAGATCACAAGACATTTTCACGTCTAACTTTCGTTGTCCTTTCTCAAACTGGACCAAACTGATATTTTTAGATTCAGAATGCCAAAGGCAACTAAATAAAGTTTTTAATAGAGTCCTTGCAAATAATTGGAAAACGACAGAAAGGTTACGTCCAAAAAATGTTGTGGCGTTATATTTATGTGTCCGACTGTAGTTCAGTGAAGAAAACCTTTTTGCAAAACAGTTAATTTGTAGTAAATCTGTTCCTTTTTAAACAAAAAGTGTACAGAAAAGAAACAAAAAATCTTCCTTTTGTTAGTCTGTAGATAAAAGTATATTGTAGCATGCGATGTTAAAAAGTATCATCGGGTTCAAATGAATACAAAAACAAATTACAGTCGAGCTGGTAAACAGAGCATAGATCACTTTTAATGATTACACGGTATATGTGCTAAATAAAGTGTAGCAAAATTTGGCGAAAAGTTTGTTTTTTCAGGTACAAAACGTTACTTGTTTATTATTTTTTAAATAAACACTAAAACAATTCTTATTATGGCTGCTGCGAAAAATATTTTTTTTACGCTTACTTATCGGATCTGCTTTATCTGCAAGAAAATTCTGGATTTAAATTGGGTCTTTGTGCAGCCATCATCTACAATAATTGGCATATAGCTGCCTTCTAATATCGCATAATTTTCATTTTGTTTTTTGGACCAAACGTTCACGTCAAAAGCACGAGCGACGATTTGCAAAATTTGCTCTTTTCTGTTCACAAAGAGAAAATGAAAAACTGCTAAGAAATGCGGTGTGACGTAATGCAATTTCCATGAGCGTGTATTAAATTTTATACGGAATTTCGATATATAAAGTCGATATATTCAGTTCTTGTATGCGACTGCAAAATAAATTTTTAGTAAATTTCACATAAATTGCATAAGTTGATGAGGATGTTCTCCATTTTTTTTGCCAATTCGATGCTAAAAGAAACGTACGAATTTATGTGTTTAACCGTACGTTGAACTCGATGCAAAAATTGATTGGTTTCTATAAACGTGAAATATACGTATATTATAAGGCAAAAGTAAAAATAAATCTTGACGAAAAAAAGCAAATTTATCGCATCTACAATTCAAATATTTTTATGCGATTCAATAAAATGCCTCGTAAAAGATTAAGTCACTCACTCACATTATTTTGAAGTTCTAAAAACTCTTGGGAATGTAAAGAAACGACAGAAAAATTGCCATCCTATCAATCACATGAAATTAGCATAAATTGACAACGACCACGCATTTCATTCAATCCATTCACAATTTTATAGACTCGATGATTCCGTTTTAATCCTTAACCTCGTCTCGCTCGTTCTTATTTTATTCTTAATGCAAGTGCACAATTTCTATTCGCATTTACTCGTTTCATGCAGAGATTTACGGAATCTGCTGAAGCTCTTCAAGAAAAGAGGTAAATGTCATGTAGTTTAACGTACTCTCCTTAAGATAGAGATACATTACTTTTTGCACGTTCCGAAAGTCGTCGTACAGTCGACAAATAAAGTTCGCCATGTTTCGCATTCACTTTCACCGATGCCACCATCTACGACGCGTCGTTTGTCGATTTCACTTGCTTTGTTTGAAGTAATCCAACACTGTTAAAGCATTTAATTTTCCATTTTGTCTAAGCAAACTGTGTAACGAAACCGAACAAAGACTGTTATCTACAAGAACTTTACTTGTCACTTAACACCCCGTACATTGTACACTACACACATGTTTGCAAATAAAAAAAAAACGATCCATGTTTTTTTTTCTTCTTTCGTTGTTGTTCTCTATATTTGTTCATGTCGGCAGTAATTTGAGACAAAAGTTTTTCGCAAATAACGCCGAAGACGAAGAGTTCGTTGATCTCGCCGTCACCTAAACGAAAAAAAAAATGATTAGCCAATGGAAAAGTCTTAATAAATGTAACCGGACCGAAGAAAAAAATTGAATTCGTATCGATTTTTTGTTTGGAAACGACGCAAGGAAAATGTAAAAACTTCCCAAAGTTTTCGCCAATATATATTTGCCTTGCAAAAGCACGTACGACTTAACGTATACTCTGAGGAGGATGTAATTTGTAAATGAAGACGAGCGAACAAAAAAACTTAAGGAACAAAATTCTAATGGCACTTTTCGAATGTCATCAACTTTAAAGTTACTTTTCATACGCTCATATCGATCGAACATACTGCAAAGTGAATTTAAATTGAGCATACCTATACGTATGTGGAACTTTGAAAGTAGCGAGATATACAGGGTGTTTTAAACGATGGGTAACGAACTTTAAGGGGCAACAGTATGGTCCAAGATAAACAGCAAAGAACTGACGAACTTGGGTCCAGACTTCGGAGATATGAAGGATTATTTCTTCTTGTAGCATGTCTTCGCTTATCACTTTCTCCAATCACAAAACTTGCGTGTCATAGTTTGCAGTTGTTTTGTCATACACAGAATTGCTGATATTTAGTGGTTGGTGATAACTTTACGGAATTTTCGCTATGCTATTTACTCTAACTTTTGGATTAGTCAACATGCATTTCATGTATGGTCTTTGCTTTATTTCTGTTGACGTTTATTCCAATCGTCAGATTCCTCCAGGTCGTCTTCTTAGAGAATATTTGCAAGTTTTAAAGGAAGATGCTAAGGACGAAGTGGATTTCTATCATAGTTTGCAAGATCGCCAAATTTGAAGCCTCTTTATTTATTTCTTTGGGGACACTTGACAAACTTAGCTTATGCTACCCTTGTAAATGACCTCCAGGAACTAAGACAACGAATAGATCAAAGTGTTCGCCGAATTCAAGCCAATTCTTGGTTGATTTTCGAAAGAGTTGAAAGGTCACTTTGAACATCTTATTTCAGTTATTTTTTCTTTGCTTTTTTGTTCATAGTTTGAAATTTTCCTTTACACAATCGTAAATAATATAAAAGTTGCGAAATGTTTCGTGTCTTAGAAAACGTCCATTTTCGGACCCATCTTCATCGAGTCATATTCTCACCCCTTATAGCCTGTGACGCCATTTTTTTAACACCCTGTATGTAAGCACATATACAGAGAGGAATAAAATAGTTTATGTTAAGTTTGGTTAGGAATCGACGTGGAGAAAATTGAAAAGTCTCTTGTTTCGTGTTTCAATGTAATCTCGATGCGTATCAAATCAACGGATTTTTTCTGTTTCATTTACGTTATAAACTATTAAATTGCCCTCTTTCCGTAGCTATAAAAATCGTCGACAGAAAGGTTGTAACGATAATAATAACATAAGAGGGAAACTTTATTGAAAATGTTAAGAAAATAACGTGTGTGTGTGTGTGTAAGAGTGGATATTGGATGCTAAAAGTATAACGTGCCTTTAAATAGAAGTTGGTAGTAAAATCGAGCTGTCGTAAATTTCATTGCATTCATCAAACTGAATATTTATACACTTGGAAAATACTTCGAGACGAATAATCAAGCTTAACAGGCGGCCACGGGGGGAAAAACTTTGGAGAATTGAGAGCGTTTCGTACTTAAAGGTGCGAAAGGACGAGGACGAATGGAGAAAACGAAGGAAATTATTTACTAATTTCAATACACGAATCATCGTTGCGAATTGCAAATTGAGAAACTCGTTATTTTCAAGTAGTGAAACGGTTTTATTTATTTCTTTTTTTCGCAAATCCCTTAATACCATTTTTCGTTGTCTATCAGTCGCTCGCTTTTTTTTTCTTGGGGATAATCTACTTTAAAAGAAACACTCGACTGACGTTCGACGATGGGGTGCTAAATTTTTTCTCGGCAAACGTAACACTCGACTCCAAACGAGGGGCAAACATTAATTTCTATCTCGTTGAAAATGTTAATGTTAACTTTTGCAAATTTTATTTCTAATCATTTCGCACGTCTATTGTTGCTGATGTGCCCATATCTTTTGATACGTTTATTAAAACGTTAACGTTGTTTAAATGCAAGCAACTGTTATTTATGGCCGAAGACATGTTCCTCGAACGCGTAAATAATGTAATATTTCACTTTACGTTATAACAATAACAATAATAGCACTTATAAATAGTGCAAGAGTTTCCTATCGTCGGTGGCGCTATTCGTTCCCCAGATGCGAGGGCTGCGACGGAGTTTCCTTCCTGTATATTAGCAAAGTGCATGACTTTGACTTTTATGCGAAACGTGGAATGTACGTGTGCGAAAATAGCGTTTTCAACTTTTCATATCACGAGATTAGACAAGTTGGCATTTCTGTCTTATAACGTGCTAAAAATGAACAGATACGATTTGCAACCATATACCATTCGCAAACTATTAGGTTGCTGAAGAATTTCGTGCAGTTTTTATCTGCAAACTTGCGCTAAATAAATAAAATAATTTTGCGGTTTGTTATATGTTATTCGATGGAGGATTTCTCGCTCTAGAAGGCTGCATTCTTGTTTTTTTTTAATAATTTAATTTTTCGTTGATTTGTAAATTATCAAAGTGGAACCGTCAAGTGGACAAAAATGCACGTTGTCGACACCTGGTTGTTAATTTTCAAATCAACAAAAAATTAAATTATTCTAAAAAAAACAAGAATGCAGCCTTCTAGAGCGAGAAATCCTCTATCGAAGCGCACATAACAAATTGCAAAATTATTGTATTTATTTATCGCAATTTTCAATTTAAAAACCGCACGAAATTTTGCATCAGCCTAATATTATACGCAAACCATTTAAGTCTCGGAAGTTTCATCAACAGATTCAATTGTTTAATATTTACGCCAGTGAAAGAAGAACAAATGACGAACAATTGACAGAAAAATCACTATTATATCACGCTAGTGATTGTTGGCACTACTTTTTATGCTCATGGAATTTAATGATCGTTTATTCTGCCCCGGATGTCTACGAGGGGACATTGCTTATATTTCCTTATTTTTATCTGGAGTACATTAAGAAAATTGCACTTTTACAGAAGTTTATGGCTAAATAGAAAAATTATTGCAAAGTTTCGCGTCAAGAAGTTTAAACATCTGCAAACAAAGTATTTAAAAAAATTAGCTAATGGAGACATGAATGAGATTAAATATCGAGTCAACTTCACGAATATTAAGATGACCTTAAAAAGTACGTTGATTTAAGAAAAATAAAATATTTTCCATTGTTTCTGTGGTTGGCTAAAAATAATCAACATCCTCCTCGCACATCTCCGAATAATAAAGGATATTTCATTTTAATAACAAAAATTGATTATGATTCCGTTAAATGCATACTTTACGGTTGAAAATAAATTATAAACGTTGTATAGACGATTTTACGAGGATGATGATGATGATGATGAGAGCTAATTAACGAAAACATTTTATGGCTCGCAAATTGGCTACTAATCACGCAAACGGATTATTTATCGCGAGCCGTTCGTTTACTCGTTGGCAGAAAAGTAAATAAAACGTTATTTAAAACTTTAATTAAAAATGTGCTCGCTGAAATGCGATTGTTTATCGTCGATTCCTTCCTCTCGCTTTGCTTCTACTTCCATTTGAACGAAAACAATAACAACGACAAAAAAATCGCATCGAATAAAAGGATTAAAATTTGCAATCTCTTGCTGATAATAATCCGTATTAAGAAGCTTGTCATGTTCGACGATACAATAACTGAAAAACGAAACGAAATACTTTTTTTTTACCTATCAATCCATCAATGAATAAACGAATTCCAATTTATTGCCTACAAAGTCTCTCTCTCTCTCTCTCTCTCTCTCTCTTTCATTCAGCAAATATCATCGATTTCGGGCCATTGTTTGCGTGGCCGGAAGTTCGCAGTACGCTTTTAATTTTGCATTGACATACAGACAATAGCGGACGGCGGGGGTTAATCATTATCGAATTGCGGACGTCCTGCCTTTCGGCGAGGTCTCGCCGCTAAATTAAAAACTTCGACGGCAACATTGTGCATCACGGTTGAATAATTTTCCGTTCGCCGCCGAATCGGACTCCTTTCAGAAGAAAAGGATTCATCCGTCTATTTGTATCAATTGCGTTGCTAATTTGGTTGAAATCTACCGAGGGATTATTGAGTTTTGCTCAATGGTACAGATCATTGTCGGGATTTTAACGAGGCATTAATGCAATGTCGCGTGTGAATAAGTTTTTATGATTCTTCACGAAAAATTTGGGAATGCTAACAAATATCTGGTTGGTAACACTGAGTTTAAACTATTTTCAAATCGACTCCGTTCTCTCGTCAAATGTTATTCTGATAAACTGCAAATAATGAATTTAAAAAAAGAATCTAGTTCAAACATCAATGCTAGCAACGTGAAACTTTGGAATAATTGATAACTAATGCAAGATAATAACTTATTCACACTTATAACTACTTTGGTAACACTGACTTCAAACTATTTTCAAATCGAATCAGTTCTCTCGTCAAATGTCATTCTGACAGGCAGCAATTAATTAATTTTGAAAGGAATACAGTTGAAACATCATGCTACCAACGTGAAATTTTGGAATAATTGATAACGAATGCAAGATAATAACTTATTGGCACATAAAACTACTTTGGTAACACTCAGTTCAAACTATTTTCAAATCGAATCGGTTCTCTCGTCAAATGTCATTCTGACAGGCAGCAAATAATTAATTTTGGAAAGAATACAGTTGAAACATCATGCTACCAACGTGAAATTTTGGAATAATTGATAACGAATGCAAGATAATAACTTATTGGCACATAAAACTACTTTGGTAACACTCAGTTCAAACTATTTTCAAATCGAATCGGTTCTCTCGTCAAATGTCATTCTGACAGGCAGCAAATAATTAATTTTGGAAAGAATACAGTTGAAACATCATGCTACCAACGTGAAATTTTGGAATAATTGATAACGAATGCAAGATAATAACTTATTGGCACATAAAACTACTTTGGTAACACTCAGTTCAAACTATTTTCAAATCGAATCGGTTCTCTCGTCAAATGTCATTCTGACAGGCAGCAAATAATTAATTTTGGAAAGAATACAGTTGAAACGTCATGCTACCAACGTGAAATTTTGGAATAATTGATAACGAATGCAAGATAATAACTTATTGGCACATAAAACTACTTTGGTAACACTCAGTTCAAACTATTTTCAAATCGAATCGGTTCTCTCGTCAAATGTCATTCTGACAGGCAGCAAATAATTAATTTTGGAAAGAATACAGTTGAAACATCATGCTACCAACGTGAAATTTTGGAATAATTGATAACTAATGCAAGATAATAACTTATTGACACATATAACTACTTTGGTAACACTGACTTCAAACTATTTTCGACTCGAATCCGTTCCCTCGTCAAATGTTATTCTGTCAAGAAGCAATTAATAAAAATGCTACCAACGTAATAATTTGGATTGATTCATAAATGGTAAAGATGTCAATAGTTTGAAAAACAGTGTTACCAAAGTAATATTGCATTAGGTGTGCAACACAACAATTAATTGGTCTTATTGTGCCACGAAATATAAAATCATGAATTTTATTGGTGGTATTAATAAAAGTATTGCAAACAAATATATTTTATTGCAATTATTGGTGAAAATAAATAAATTTCATAGACAATTTTACTGCAAATTCCGTCGATTATTTTTTTTTACTGAAAGCTACACCGTAAGTAGGTCACTCATGTTCATGTGATTAATTTATTTGTTCAAAGAGACTCTATTTTAATCAAGGTTTATGATTTATTGTTGTACCGCATGCATTGAAATATGGCATTTCAATATTCACGAACTGAAAAATGAAAAGCCATTGTTTCACCGTGTGTGCATAAACGTGTCGCGAATTAATTAATTAATTAATTTTAATGCATTAGGAAGTTGTATGTGTACGACACAATAAAAATTAAAATTAAATTAAAAACAGAAACAATTATCGATTCCATTGCACACGATTCTCGTTATTAGCAATATAACGCAACTAACGCCCATAATCCGGTTCTTGTTGGCATTACTATTCGTTAATAGCATTTAATTTTACCAATTATTTACTTTCATTAATTTATATATGCAAATTAGATCACAAACGATAGATTTTGTTTTGCGGAAATAATTAAATGCAATCAATTGATACAAACAATAATTATAAATTAATAAAAACCATTTTCATTTCGTTAAAATCGTTTAATTTACTGGAATATTTCATGCGAAATCCACCCTGTAATTTTAATTGCAAGCAAAACGTTTTAATGGATGGAAATCGCGATAAAACTTGTTACTGAACGTTTTTCGTTCGCGAAAGGGGCTTTGCAATAAAGTTAGCGTTCGATCTACCTGTAATTCCTAAGGTGTACAAATATAGAGGTTACAGGATATACGTTTTGCGCCGCGTTTTCCTTGCGTTTTTGCGGCGAGCACGTGAGCGAATGTAACAGAAAATATTTGCACATTTCCAGTTGAAACGACGGCGGAAATTGATATAAACTTTTGGGGCGAATCGAAAAAGAAAACGTTTGATCTTAAAGAAAACACTCCGCCCGAATGCCACGTCTTTGCCGGCGGATGACGAGAGCGAGCGAATTTGCTCTTTGAAATGTTAACGTCAATCGTCTTGGGGCAGAAGTAACAACTAATCATTTATAATTTCGCGTATACTTATTTGACAAGTTCATCGTCGCCGCCGCATTTATTCTTTTCTTTTTGCTTTTCCCTTTCACCTCACATTTCAATTCATCTCTTTCTCTCGCCCTTAATATCCCCCCGGTGGCTGTTTACCCTTATCCACTCCATACAAACGCTATATTAATATTTACCCGCAGAGAAAAGGAGAAGACGATGGAACGGGAGAATGAAGAACGTTTTCGGGGGGGAAAGAGTGTGGAACATAAAAGAATTCATGAAAGCGTTCCGTGATGTATATTTATGTACTACGACTACTACCACGCTATTTGTTGTAACATCTGTCTTATTTTCGCGGTTGAATAAACGGCGAAAATACGGAAAACGACGACGATTTTCCACAACAAAACCGTAGAGATACAGGGTGGGTCAGAAAAGGTGTCACCAACTTTAAGAGGTGATCATTTGAGCCAGGATAAGACTCAATGGGTCCGGAAATGGACGGTGGCGCAGATGCGATTTTTGCAACTTTTAAAAGAAACTTATTTCGATTCTCATTATTTGCGATATTTAACGTAAATAACGGCCATAATCCGGTCCTTGTAGCCACTACTATTCGTTAATAGCATTTAATTTTACCAATTATTTAATTTCATTAATTTGTATTTTCAAATTAGATCACAAACGATAGATTTTGTTTTGTGGAAACAATTAAATGCAATCAATTGATACAAACAATAATTTTAAATTAACAAAATGCATTTTCATTTCATTAAAATCGTTTAATTTACTGGAATATTTCATACGTAATTATTTACGATTATGTAAAAGAAAAAATGCAAACTATGAACAAAAAACCAAGGAAAAGCAACTCAAATAAGATGTTCAAAATGCTTTGCATCCATTTAATGGCAGCCACGACATCTTTGTCACAAAGACCATAAGAACTCTTTCGAAAATCGTTGGCAATCAAGCATTAGCTTCAATTCGGTGGCATCTTTGATCTGTTCGTTGTTTCATTTACAAGCGTAGCATAAACTAAACTTTTCAAATCTCCGCAGAAATCAATCACGAGGGCTTAATGTTAATATTGCAAATTATGATACAAAATCCGCTTCCCGTAAAGAATCTGTAGAAATGTTCGCTAAAAAGACGAACTGAAGGAATCTGACGATTGCGATAAGCTTCAACATGCAGATGTGCCGCTTCTTTTGCATTTCCCATTGCCACATCCATAGATCAAGTGCATGATGGTTAATTTTAAGAAATTAGAGTAAATTAGGCATATCGAAAAATCGTCAAACTCTCACTAACAACTCATCAGCTACAATGTTTATGAATGACAAAATATACGTTAACAATGAGACGAAAATGCAAATTTTGTGATTGGAAAATTGAGAAGTATCTTCGAAACCGTCCATTTCCGAACCCATGTTCATTAAGAGTTTTCTGCTTATCTTCGGCCATAAACTTTGTCAACCTTTATTTAATCACCCTGTGTAGAAAGAGAATGAAAAAGAAGAGAACCGACAAAAAAATAGGAAATTTCATTTCTATTTTACTTATTTATTCATCTATTTCTACCACTTCTTATTTATTGTTATGTGACAACCATTAATTTTCCTTTTTATCGTACATGATTTTCATACAGGGGATGATTTTGTATTGGGGACCAAACTTTATTACAAACTTAATTCCTCTTCTTATAATAATAGTAAAGTTGTGTTATAAAGAACTTACTACAAACAGTTACTTCTTTTAAATTTTGTTTCAGTTACAAAATTTAATACTTGCTAAAGTATTCGTTTCTGAAAATTTCTCCAAGACAAGAATCATCGTAGTAACTTTATTTTTAAATAACTTTTACTCGCAAAAATAAATAACAATCCTTAAACCTCGTTCATACGAGGGCAATTCAGCAGTAATTCCATCTAACTATAAAGCAAACATTTTTCATCTTATAGTGACAGAGTTTGGTGTCAATTTATTGTACTATTTCTTGCCACCTTAACCAAAAAATTATTTGTGATGAGAAAAATAATAATCTCAATTTAGTTTTTTTTTGATTTAAGAATAAGGAAAACTTAAGACGCAAAAATATTTCAAGCAAACTAAGGTTAATTGATAATTATTTTGCAGACCTCCATAGAAGGCTTTTTTTTTTAATAGTCTGGGAAACTGCATGAGAAGATTGAATGAGGTTATGTTAACAAAAGTAAAATTGACTTCACATTGTTATCAGTCTGCATTCATAGATAAATTACATTCTAAATGGCCCACGTATTATTAAACAGTAAATCAACACTATTTTTCCCCATTTAAGTAATTTATTTAAAGAATTTTAGTATAACCATTATCGGCATCACATATTGGGGTTATTTTGAATAATAAATTGCAACATAAATTTCATACGTTCCGTTATTTTCTCCTGTTGCAAAAAAAAAGAAGAATAAATTACATCACAGGCACTTGTAACGTGCACGGTTATGTGGTATAAACATATAAAACGTCGTAAACGCCAAAAGAAAATACGCATAAATTATTTTGCACGCAATCCATTTTTCATAACGTACGCGTTGGAAGCAATAATAAAATTGTTTATTTATTTGTTGGGCGCAACAATTTGTTTTGACGCTAATTTAATCATTTAACGATCGCAATTTTACGACGTCTCGCGATAGTTTTAACGATAATTATACGCGAAAATAACAATTAAGTTTTCTATAATTATTCCACTCGTGTTAAGTTTTCGTTTTCGAGCTAAATCAAACAATCGACATTTCGTTATGCTACTAAAAACTGATTAAAACACGACTCGTTCAAATGCGAGACGAAAGCTCACTTTAAAATATTTCGTTGAGCAATATCTGAAAATTGTTAGCTGACATACACAAAAGGTACTCGTGTCAAACAAAAGACTGAAACGTACAATGGAGCAAACAAATCCACATCCAGAAATATAATGAAAGGTTGTTCTTTATTAGATTTCTTATATTGAGACTTATTTCATAATATCATAATACAAGTGCGATGTGCCAATGGAAAGGGCTGAAATACTCGGCCATCACAAAGAACATCGACTAATAATAAGCATGAAGTTTGTTGTCGTTGCTTGCTGTTGCTGGTCGTGTTGTTCAAAATACATTTTAATACTATCACTTGCACGACTTTCATTGGAGTTGACGAATTCCTAGACTCGCTCTTTTTCCGTTGTTAGCGTTAACAATGGCACAGATATAAGCAAGAAATGGCAAAGAACCGTTTGCAAATTTAATTTGACTAACTTTGAAGCACGTCGTCTCTCTCTCCTTTCACCATTAACTCCAAGCAAATCATCTTAACTTAAAGACAATAAAAGCGTCGTCGGAGGAAGTTTCTTGTATTTTCTGTTAATGCCCTGCAACTAAAGTTCATAATTATTTCTGTGTATCATCATACAAATTAGGAATTAGGTAAGCACACTTTAATAATGACCTCCAGACAGACGGAATACATTAGAGTCCATAACAATGTAAATGATATTAGGGCAGCATTCGAAATTACGTTCGAGTTTGGTGCGTTTCAAGTGTCGACAACTTTTATCATAAAAAACGTCAAGAAATGGTTAATTGACGCAGAAAGGAAAAGCAGTAACTTGAGGCTAGACAAACCATATTAAGCGGTTCTTCATTAGCAAATTTCACTTTATTCCTACTGCAGAAAGTGTTTTTCGAGCATTTTCCACTCGCAAGCAAAAAGTTCGTTTCGAGCATTTTCCACTCGAAAAGAAAAAGTTTTTTTTTTTGCAGTAATTTTGCTTTAATCTTCGGTCATTTATAGAAACCAACAAAATAGAGTGGAAGCCTAAAGAGGAAATTTGAGTGCGTACTTGGACGGGATGAGGGAAATATGAATAATAAAGAGGGAAGTTTTCTTTTAATGACGAAAGAAAAAACGTCTGCGGTGAAAGAATCAAAAGCAAATAATAAAAGTGAAATAATGGGCGGAAAAAGTTGAAATTAATTTCAATCGTCTTCAGTTCATTTTCCCTCGGATTAAATTTTCCTTTCCTTTTGATCAGAAACGAAGAAAGTTTCTGTCTGGCAAATATTTTACATGTTCTCCAAGGAGTTCATTTACGCATAGTAAGTGTAAACAAAAGGAATTACGTTATTGTAAATCTCGACTTTTCTCTCTACCTTTTTGTTTTGCTAATTTTTCTGCCATTTCTTTTGCCACGCTCTTTTTTTCTTCTTCTTTAGACCGGCATCCGTCGCCTCCACGTATTCGCATTATCCTCGCTGATTTCCCGATGGAATTACCATAAAGTTTATTACCGCATCACGAGGATCGTGCAAAAGGAAAGAGATCGAATAAAATGTCAAGATTCTTTCACGTGCATCATTATGACATTGAAACCCACATTTCGATTGCGTCTTCTTTCTCTCCTTTTTTGCCCAAATCGAAGGAACGAGCGTGCAAAATTGTGAAAACCGATCGCTTTAAACTTAACGAATTCCATATTCACTTGATTGATTTGTTATTAAATCTCCCAACATTTCTAAACTTCGCTGCATATTATGAACCTTTTGTTTGTACACGTGTATCCGGTTACGTGTTATTTTAAAGTTGATGTTTTTCGTCTCATTATCAACGCGACTCTTGAGACGGTTTATTTTTGGTGCGTTACCTAAGCTTACGAAGTAACTTTATGCCATCCGCCCCATTTACATGTTGTTGTTCATGTGACTTAAGAAATGAAAAACCACATCGTGTAACTAAAGTCCAATTAAGCCGTAACCGTTTGTAGGTTATGATGATGTTTCTTCGTCTTTAAATTAAGTTTTCAGTAAAAAATAGTTGTTTATTGGCTAATTGTTCGGTTAAAACTTCAATTTCCTTAATAAAGTTGGTGATTTATATCTAAATGGACCTTCGTAAGTACCCATTCATTGACGAACTTTTATATCTTAAGATTATGTTTCATGATATTTACGTTAAAATTCTTGTTTGTTGGGCATGTTTCTTATTGGAATTTCAAATTCAACAAGTAAAAAATCTGTTTACAAAGAGGTTGTAAACAAATGAAATCATGAACTTTCATAACTAAAGTCCAGGTCTAAGCTAACCTTTTATGGGTTAAGATTATGTTTCTACAACTTTAAATCAAGTTAAAATTAAAATTTTTGCTCTTTTGATTGTTTTTTTGGTTAAAATTAAAATTTTTGCAAGAGACTTAGGAAGAATCTATTATAAATGGAAAATGGAGAAAACAATTCCGAGCTAATTAAAGTCCAATTAATTGCCACTCATTTATAGGTGAAAATTAAGTTTCCTCGTGTTTAAGTTAAATTTAAAGTAAACTCTCTTGTTTCCTGCTTATTGTTTTTCATAAAATTTTAATTTCTGCAAGAAAATTGGTGAGTTGTTATCGACGGAAGAAGAACATTAAGGAAATTGTGGGTTTTCGTAACTAAAATCTAATTAAATGCTAGGTTAAGATTATGTTTCTACATGCTTAAATTATCTTAAAGGTCTTGTTTCTTGTTTATTTGTTTGGTTAAAATTTCAATTTATGTAATAACATTGGTAATTTGTTATCAATGGAAGATGCAAGAAAAGAAATTGGAAGCTTTCGTAATCAATGTCCAATTAATTGACAACCATTTTTAGTTTGTAATTAAAGTTTTCTCGTGTTTAATTTGAATTTAACGTAAGCATTCATGTATTTTGGTTATGGTTTTGGTCAAAATGTAAATGCAAGAAAATTGTTGATTTATTAGTAGTGGAAGAAGAAAATTAAGGAAATTGCGAGTTTTTGTTACGAAAATCCAATTAAGTGCTAACTATTCATAGATTAATACTATATTTCTATATCCATAAATTATGTTAATTGTCTTGCTTCTTGCGTGTATTTTTGGTTGAAATTTAAATTTATAGAACAAACTTAATAATTTATGACCAATGGAAAATGAAGAATAAAGGAAATTGGGAGCTTTCGTAATTAAAGTCCAATTAATTGCCAGTCATTTATAGGTTAAAATTACATTTCCTCGCGCTTAAGTTAAATTTAAAGGATAAATGTTGCTTTTTAGTTATGAGTTTGGTTGAAATATTAATTTTTGCATGAAAATTGGCGAGTTATTATCAATTGTAGAATGAAACCAAGGAAATTGTGAGCTTTCGCAACTAGATTCAAATTAAATGCTAACTGTTCATTTAGGTTAAGACTATATTTTCCATATCCTTAAATGAAGTTAAAGGTCCTGTTTTTGGCGTATTTGTTTGGTCAAAATTTCAATTTCCATAATACATCCTGTAATTTACTATAAATGGAATAAATGGAAAATGGAAGGAAATAAAATAAGCTTGTGAGTTTGTGTAATAATAGATTTGAAAATCTATAAAAACTTCAATAGATTATTATTATGGAGCATCCTTTGAAATACTGTTATCCCACTTAATAAAGGTCCTTCTCGTGCAAGGAAGGGAAATAAACTCTAAAAAAGAACGAAGGGGAGGATCTTTTATAAATTTTATTTTCCACCACTTTATATCCTTTCTTTTACAAAAGAGCTTAACCGCATATACCGATAAGAAGCATTTTCCCCCGCAGTGTTAAACCTAAATGGGTACGAAATTATATCGTAAACAACTTTAAACTGGAACGAACGCCTCTTCTTTTCCTATTAAAGATAAAATAATTGCAATCAATAGAACATGATTTCCTGGACGTTTTATGATAAAAGCTCATTACAAAAAAAAATTCAAATCGGTTCTGATTTAAAAGCGCGCCCGAAAAAAAAATCTCTTTCAGCTTTTGAACGCTCGATTAATTTTACGACTGGAAACGTTACGTTTCACAAAATTTGATTTATTGCGATTTCTTTTTCCTTTTTTCGCCAGAAAACGGAATAATCTCACATAAACTGCGGCGGCCACAAGAAACAAGTTGTTATTGTTGCAATAATTCATCTCGAGATAACTTGTATCTTTCCTTAAAACATTATAACCATCGAAATAAATCGTTACCTGCTATTTTCTTTTCTGTTTCAGGAAACTGAAGGCAATTTGTTTAGGCCAGGCGAAGTGCCATCTTCCCCCAAAAAATTGGTTAGTATTTCTTCACTTTTTTTGCAAAAGAAGAGAAAGGAATTTTGTTTTAAAAAAATTTCTGCCATTTATTACTGTTCAATAATAACGGTGACTCACTTTACATCAATTTTGTTACACTTTAAATTATCGGTACTTTTAACGAAAAAAACTTTTTACTAAATTAGTTAATTAAACACTTAATCTTTTTTGTATTTTTTTCCTGGCCAAGAAAAACGTGCCTTAGTGTGCGAAAATTATATTTTCCCTTTTTTTCTCTCTCTCTCGTCTCTTGTGAAATATTCGCATCTACGCTGAAGTTGCTCTCCTGTGTAATTGAAGGGTGCACAAAAAAAAACGTTGTAATTAAATTATCAACAAACGATAAATTAGAGTGGAAAGTCCATTATTAACTACGTTATAAATTCTGCTTGCTTCGAGTTGATTTCATCAATTTAATTTGATGTATTATTAGAATTTGTTATCGCCCTTAGAGCTACGAAAAAACTCGACTTTTCTGATTTTTGTCCCTTTGATAAATATTCATCTTATGTTTAACTAATCAAATTATTATGCATAGTGTCTTTCGCACTGTTTCACTAAATTTTTAACTAATGCAAATGTTTGCAATAATTCAAGAGGCACTCAAAGTTTGAAAAATATTTAACTAATTAAAACGTAGACGGCGAGAGCTTTAATAAGTGATAACAATTTTCCATGCACCAGCTCGTCGAGTAGAAAAATGTTCTCGTAAAGAGCGAAAAAATAATGAAACAATATTAAAACTGCATCAAACTTTTGCTTACGCAGACAAAACGTTTTTATTTATTTTTTATTTTCTTTCAAAGTCTCTCAAGTGCTTTCTAAATAAAAGCCCTCCGGAATTATTTACTTATTTATACTTCCATCACATATACCACTTGCTGCGACCGATGAAACAAAAATAAAGAAACGAAAGTTGTTAAAAAGTTTATGGAACTAATTGGGGAAAAACAAACGCGAGCAATTGACATTGAGCGATAGGTTTTTTCCAATTATAATAATTTGATGGTGTTTCATTCAAACTTTAAAAAAAATCTGGATTTGGAAATAAATCTACCAAGGGCAACTCATACAATCTGAAAAATATTTTGATTTTCAACATAACCTCATTCAACAGTCTTATAAACTTCCCCCTGAGAGAAGCGTTTTTTTTTGTTGTTAAATGGTAACAATGACAAAGCAAATCGACGTCAAGCTTTAAGTCAACTTGCAAGAGAGCAAATAAATGTCATCCTTCATCTTTTGCTTTATAGGTAGATTTTTTTCGAATTGCCCTCGTATTTCAGTTTTTAACCGAATAATAAAATTTCGCAATGTGATTAATGGAACCCGAATCATTTTATCGCGAAAAATTCGCCCTTTATTAAATATATTTTAATTAATTCCCTTTTTAATTTGCGGCTTTTCAGGTATACTACGTGTGTTCGCTGTTTCGTGAAAAACAACCTGAATTTGCGAAATTCTTCCTCGTTCGTTTTCGACCACATTTTTAATTTGTAGCGAAAAAAATACAACATACACATTTCGGTGACAAACATTTATTTAATTAAAATTTTCCACACGTGTCGCGCCGCTCGACAATTGGACACGTGCAAACTTGCTGATAAATTCCTTTTGTTAATAGTCCGCCAATTATTATAAATTTTATATAAATTAATATAAATATTTTCCGCCAATTTTAATAAATAACGCGAGCCTTTTCCCAAGATACTTCTTCTGCGATTGCTACGATTATAAAATTGCGGCGATTTATAAACTTTGAAGTAAATTGCGAATTTGCAGAAAAAAAAATGTGATAAAAAGTTCTTCAACGCAATCTTAAATGCGGTTTAAAATAATATATTGCTCGAGTGATTTCGGTTGAAAATATTATTATCGCGCTTTAATAATATTTCATATGATTAGTAGTCGACCGAGGACATAAATTTCGCTCGAGGTTCCTGCTCCTCGCAGATGATTATGATAAAAAGCGCCCAAGAGAAAAGGGAGAGGCTGCCACGGCTCCGAAACCTGCAAAACGATGTGTTAAGCCGTTTTCTTAATGAACACAAATTGAATTTCATCATCCCATTGTGCATTATAATGGTACAGTTTAACCGAAACACAAACGTATTTAATTATACTTATTAGTTGTCCGACCCAACTTTCTCCCCGTATAACAAAGGACATAATACTGTTGAAAAGGAGAGCTTTTAGTATTTACCGAAATTAGAAGGACCTTCAACGAATTCCTTTAATGTTGAACAATTGTTAATACCATCCAAGACGCAATTTAAAATTTAATATTACTTACTCTACATACGTTAAAGTCTTGCATTTCGTTTTGTGTTTTGAAAAATAAATCTAATCGAAAATTGTCTCGTTCTTTTTTATTCTGACGAATAAAAATAGTAAAATTCATTTTTCTACAATAAATAAAACGTAACGTGAAATGGGATATGTTTTTGAAAGGAGACGTATGAAGTGGATAAACTTAAATCCGATCCTGTCTGATACTTTTTTTCTCTCTTTCTTGTTGGTCCTCAATGGAATATTTTATCCTTTCTCATTCTTTTTTTCTTTCGTCGGTATTTCTCGGGTGAATGGATTTGCAAAAGTAGTTTTATGATGGTGGATTTGAATTTTAAATAAGAAAGTCTCGTGCAACTACAAATGTAATAAAGTTTTCGACCGTGCGAATTATTGGAATTTTACATACATATTTTCACAATTAAAGAGAGAAATCAATCGTCCTTTATAATTCTGTTTTAATAATTGTAAATTTTATGCTATTTAAAAATTTCGATTTATAGCGTAAACACCAGGAATAGATACCTGAAAACCCTGAAAACATTATGAAATATATTTATTGGTTTGGAAAATCACAATAAAGTAAATTTGAAATGTGTAAAACAAATAAAAATTTATGAAATATTTTTAATTAAACAACTATTGGGAATTAATTGAAAAGCTCTGCTACAAAAATTAACGTAAAACGTGTTTTCGAATGTTACCCGAATGAACTTTCAAAAATTGTCATATTTCGTTTTAACTTAATTATTGTTGTTTCTTAAAGTTAAAAAACGTTTCGTTGTTTGGTCTGCAAAAAAGCCCGCTTTAGAGATATCTGAACTATTATTTTTTAGACAGACTGTACATTTGATCTTCGTTTTAGTCCTTTGCAAAGAATGCAAAAGCAAATTAAAATTGTATTTGTTATTTCAAATATACACATCCTCATAAGTTGCTTTTCCTGTTCTCTGTGAGCGAGCTTTTCTATGTCAGAAAATTGCCGCCAGTGATTTGCATCTGCTTCGTAGTTTAATATTCAAACCTATTTGGCGCGATTCATTTTAAGTTGAATTCCGAACCATATCCTGAGGATTTGTGCAGACGTTGTTGTTGCAATTTTTCAATAAAACGAAACGACTTTAATGAAAGTTGCTTTAAAACACATTTTAATAAAGACAGTTTCATTTACTGCATATAATAGCACATTAACAATTTATTCGCGAATGAACGATTTCTTTCTGTCATGGAATTAATTCTCATTTAGTTCCCGGATTAGTCGGGTGTCCAGTAGGCCGGAATATTGGCGGATTCCTGGAATTATTGGCTTCTTGTTTTAACCTAAACAACGCAACATCTTGAAATGAAATATTATCCATTTCTGGCAACTGAAGACAATTCACATTCAGAATTAGGAAACATCTAAAGGCATTGCCAATCAGTTAAAAAAAAATTTGATCTGTAACATTTTCAATGATCTCCATTCATCCAGATTTCCAGCTTTCAGAACCAATTCAGATTGTCAATTCTTTTGTTTAAACTCATTTGAAGCAACCTCGTAATCTTCATCCCACTTCTTGTTGGATAAAGTAACATCCATAATTTTCTCAACATTTTCTTTCATGCTGGACGCACGTTTATCAAAGCGTTCATCAAATTGTACCTTTATAAAAAGTTTGTTAAATAACCTTCTTAACATATTACCTCAGGCAATAATAATTTTTTCTATAAGTCACTTGAATATTTTGGATCAAATTTCGAATCAATTTGTAGTAGTTATAAACGCCAACTCAGAAGTGTGGATGCAAAATTAAACGCAAATCCTCTTCTCAAATTGTATCCGGATTAATTAAGTTGAAAGAGTTTTTGAACAACTTACAGAATAGTTTGTTTTTTATAAACCAGTGACCATAACGAAGATAGGATAGAATAAGAATCGGTTAATTCGAGTATGAAGATAACCTCGCCAGCGTCCTATACACGTGGCAACATAAAGGAGATGTTCGTTGCAATTCAACCGTCGTCCTTGCTATTGTTCGCTCTTTTTTTAATTTTATGCAAAAAAAAATTAAGAAAACAATACACAAGCATTAATTAAACAGTTAAAAATAAATGGCAATAATTAAACGAATCTTACCCTTTAAATGCACAATTGTCGTTTCCATTTTTTCTTCTGTTCATCGCTAGGTCAAGCTCTCTATTGTCTTGAGATTTTGGCATTCGAAGGCGGAAAATGAGGGAAAAAACAATAACATTTTTCCAAGGGAAATAAATGCCGCCCATATTAAATTTAATCGTTGCAAATTAATCTCGTTCACGTGCAGCAAAACTGAGAACAGCGAAGTATAATTGCCAGGATGACGGCAAAAACGTAATAATTTATCGTTTATACACACAGCAAACGCTAAACAACAACAACAAGAATAAGAACAACAAGTAGAGGATTATTACTATTATTGTTACCAGAGGCTCCGGGTGTGTGTGTGTGTGGGCGAATGCAATGCCAACCGTTGGATATCGATTTCCATTGAGATGCTGTCAAAGGAAATTGTTTCCACTTTTAATGGCGAATAGATTTGTTTTCGATACGTTTGCCGAGCAGTTTTCCTACCCCACGAACATTCGAAAATATGAGAGTGGAAAATCAGAAGCGAGAGGAAAAGGAGAAAAGTCGCTCCCCAAATACGTATAATTTCCGAGTTACGCTTTATAAATTTCGCATGGATTGTCGGTTTCTTTATTTCGGTTTTCCCCCGGTTCATTCAATTTATCATGTTCTAATTCCGTTGATAATTTATTTTTCCGAGCGAATTTTTAATATTTTACAAAACCCCGAGCCCAATAATGCTACTCGAAACAACCCAGAAGGTGCATAAAATGGGAATTATTCAAAAAGTCGGTCGGTTAGAGTTTTCCTTTTACTTCTTTCCTTCACTTCCCGTTTGTTTATTTGTTTGTTGGTTTTCCTGGTTTCCTTTATAAAAGAAAGTCGACTTTTTTCGTGCCACGACCGAGCAATAAATAGAAACCTTAGGAAGGCGCACATTTTTTTCTGCGTTTCATAATTACTAACCTACAAATCATTGAACAACGGAAAATGGATGGCAACCTCATTTATTACGGCCACTTTTTGCCTTTTTTTTTTCATTTCATTCATACAAAAATTGTTTGTGTCAAAAAACTTGTGAATAGAACTGCAATGAGAAATTAATAATTTGCAAACTGTTCATAAGGGCGATGTAAATCCTACTTTGAAATTGAACGATTTGAATTCAACTAAATTAGATTTACCAAAGCGTTCAGGCATGAAAATTGCAATTAGAAATGTGATGGACGCATTCGAAGCCAGAATCGAAACTATTCGATTCTGAAAAGTAGCATTCGAGACCAAGATTTTGCTCTTCGAAAATTTTGCTTTAACTCTCGCAAAATCGTGAAATATAGTTTTTAACAAATTAATTTTCTTTATTTGGGTTTGCAAAGTTGGTTTAATTGCCTTTATACCTAAAATTTTTTTTGCACTAATCACACATCAGTGCCTTTTTTCCACATTCACGAAAGAAAATCCAAACTGCAGACTTCTTGTCACTGCGATTCATTTTCTTAAACAGTAAAACAATAACTTCGAATGAAAGTCGATGGTGTAAAGGACGAAGATCGATTTATTGAATGAAATTTATAATTATTAAATTCATTTGAAAATAGTGAGCCACGAATTCAAAATATCTTATCACAGAAGTATGAATGAAGTTTAATTCCTATTGCGATTGCAGTAGGTCATCTCAATTAGTGCAAGTTAGTGGTGATAGTGCACAGAACTACACTTTGGCCCACTGTGCTCTTTTTGCGGCATATGAAGCAGGAGTATTATTGGAAATTTAAATAAACATAAAGTCTGCGGTGCTTCTTACTATGCTTATTCTATTCTTCTCTTAACGAACCCTTAAATATTGCAAGTGAAGGTGAGGCCGCGAATTTTTTGTTTTGCTCTGAGCTCATAAAACAGTAGGTGCCAAGGTAGTCGATTCTCAAAGGTAGTAAACACCAAAAGTTACTACACAAAGGTAGTAGATGAAATAAGAGCGAACGGATCCTGAATTAAATTCGCTTTTGTATTTATTTCATCGCCATAATGTCTGCAATCGATTTGTAACGGATCAAATGATGATTTTCACGTGTCTAACTCCCGCCTCTTCGAAAAACGTTTATTTTGATTTTATTTCTCTCTTTATGTTCTGATGTCAACCACATCCGTTCTCCGATATTTTTTTATTTATTTTCGAACATAAAAACGTAGGAAAGCTAATAAATCAATTTTAATTTCTGTATACGGAGTACGTTGACATTGATTTCTATTTAAATCACTTTCGTTCTTTTCTTTGCGTTCGCGTGTATTTTCTTCTCACATTTTTTTTTCTGTGCGGAAACTCGCTCAAAGAGAGAAAAACAATTTTTCTTTTTAGCGAAATAAAAAAAAAATCATGCGTTCCAAATAAAGAGGAACATCATTTACCAAATAATTTGCGCGATTACGGTTATTCATCGAACTTAAATTGAAATTTCGTTCAGGAAACGTGCCTTTCGTCAATTGATGTGTCTCTCGCACTGTCATAGAAGCAAATATACAGAAAAGTCTTTCGCATAGACCGAGACGAGGCAATTTCAAATTAAAGCACGCTTCTGTTGTGCAAAACAAATATATTCTAAACGATTTGTATATGCAAAATTATACTTTTTTATATACAGTCTGTCCCGAAAAGTATAAGCTCAGTTAATTCATGGCTCTTTACAAAGTGGATTAAACCATATTCATATTTATGAATTACATCCAAAATAAAAAATTCATTAATTTTTTATACAGGGTGTCCCAACAGTGCAGGCTCGGAGGATTATGGCCAAACGGAAAGAATTGCACAACTCGAAACCATTTTAGCTTAACAAGATCGAAAAGAAAAAATATAGGATTCCATTTAATAAAATGAATTTATGCACATTTGAAAATGTCAAATGTCAAAGGCCACAAATTGCAGTCACTAACACTTTCAATTAAATATAAGTATACTAATGTCTTGGTCCATTCATGCGTAAACGAACTGAGAAAGTTGAACTCTCTGTCTTACGTAGTTACGGAGAAATGTTTAACTTTCCACGCCGTTCCAAATGAAATCTTTCGAGAAAACACTAAAATAACTCCGAAACGGTGTATTTTAGGCATGTAATTCTTTTAGCAGACTCCCATTGAAATTCAATAAGAAATCCAAAAACATTACAAAAATGACACCATTCTATTTTAAATAACGGAGCAAGTATCAGTTTCCGGCATATCCGGAAGTGCACCATCTTGGAACACGTTTGTACATTGTAGTCTTGTCCTAGAGAAAACTTTTTAATCTAAAACACGTTTGTCTAAAGTCAATCGTTTGGACGTAATCCTCTGAGCCCACTCTATTGGGACACCCTATATATTAAACCATTGATTACCATAATATTGCATTAATTACAAAGCAGAATCCAAATGATTGTGTAAATTGAAATTACATCCTTTTTTGAATGCAAGGCGAATAATTTTTTTTTAATTGTAAAAAATTTTTAGTAACTTCATTATTGCGCAAAAAGTTTCATTACTGTTTCACTCTTGGGACATACTGCATAAATGATCATGGGATCGCTTTTTAAGCAATTAATGAAACAGATTAAAGATTTTTTCGTTTCAAATATACACATCCTCTCACTAGTTATTTTTCTGCGTTCTACAAAGCAAGCTTTGGTACTATAATTCGAGCTTTTCTGAAGCCAAGTTTGAAAATTCCCGCCAGTGATTTAAACAACTTAATATAATAGTAATTTAAATTTCGTAATTTAATATTCAAATCTAATGAACGAATATCCACAGTTCTCCTAATTTTAATTCCAAGAACGTAATAAGCTGAAACTATAAAAAAACCTGTCGCTTCTTTCTCTTTTTATGTTTCCGCTACAATGAAAACCACATAAGGAAACTGTACAGACGTCGTTATTGCAATTTTTTAAAGAAAAAAGAAATAAGTTTCGGAAAACGTGCTTCTATCTGCCGTTTTAATAATCATTGTCAAATTTAATATGCTGCAGTCTGAATGGAAATTTAATAATAATGCAGGACACATTCAAATAAATATAATATGTATACGTAGGTAGGATTGAAAGTTTCTGCAGATTATAATAATAAAACTAGGTTTTCATGAAATATTCTCCTTTATGGTTTTCGAAATACTCTCCTTTCCACTTATCACATTCATGCATGCGTTAAAGCCAAACTTTAAAGCAAGAAATGCTTCTTGATGCATCTGAAGTTACCAAGTTTTCGAGGGCTTCAACCGCTTCATTTGCATTACTAAATCGCAAACCACGCAATTTATCCTTTAATCTGGGAAAGAGGAAGAAATCGCAAGTGACCAATTCCACCTTTGACGGCCTTAAATAGTCCTTAGTTGGCGCATCAGCAAGTGGGAGACATTGTCATCGTGTAGGACTGTGTTTATACTTCGAGGTGGATTTTCGAAAACTTTCTCAAAAAACTTTTGTCAACCCACCGATAATGAAGTCTTAACAAAAACTGTCAAAGTATTTCGTTTCGTGATTCACTGCCTCTTGTTTCATAGCCACCTTGATTCTATTTAGTTTGCAGAATCTTTTTGTGCTACCCACGTATTATAATCGGATAAAAATAAATGCGTTCGTGTGGAAATTGTAAATGAAATGATTAATAAAATGGTCCCTTGAAAACGCCGAGCCGTTTCCCTAAATAATAATAATAATCAATGTGTATGCGTATAATTATCACCCACTCACTCAGTTGTGCATTTGTATTTGATACGAAATGCTTTCATAATAGTAACAGTAATGAGTGAGAAACTTTGTAAATCATAATTAAGCGTCAATTAACACTAAAGTGTGCACAGCAAGCAAGCGATGTAATATATAGTAGTAGGTTATATATTAAATAACTTGCTAAATTGGTTCACCGTGAAGGTACCAGAATTACGTAAATAAATGATCATCCCCTTATAACTGGGCAGTCATTCATTATAAGTTTAATATCAATTAACGCAAATATTTGGCCAGTCTTCAGTCAAACGAAAATAGAAAGATGACACGAAAGATACGAGAGTGGATGCTTAAGAAGTTCACCAACATTTATTACAAATAAAAATATACGTTTGCTAATTTGAGTGCAAACATTTCGTTTTATTCAAGATAACATCCTTGAACAATAATATAACGGTTTGTACTCGATTCGAAAACTTCATCAAATGACGTTTTGAACTCATTTTATGGCGTACTAACAATATTCGTAAAAGCGTTTTGAATTGCTTTTAAATCACTAAAGCCTTTTTCTTTCATTGCTAAATGAAGTTTTGGAGATTGAAAATAATTGCACGCTGCCAAATTAAGTGAATAAGATGCATAATTTAACGTTATAATCGGACCTTTTTCCCGCATTAGCTTGTGCTTTATTTTCAGGCCAAAACCTTTCATCATAACCCAATGCCATCGATTCAGTTTTCTTCAAGAATTTATGCACCTTTTTCATGATCCCTTTAATAATTGATGCTTTTGACCTTCTTCAATCGTCGTCAATGTCTTCGCGATAACTTTTGAAGCGATTTTATGACGCCTAAGTTAACTGTACGAGATGCATAATCATGGTCATAAACATGTTTCATCATTTGGAAAATCTCGTCAAATGTTTTTCCGACTTTAAACAGAATTTTAAATTGGTTCTTATGTAGAATCAAAACTTGACAAAAGGTTCATACGTAGGTAGCACTGAATGTTGCTGCAAACCAGAATAATAAAACTAAATTTTCAGGAAATATTCTTTTTATTGTTTTTCATTGCAGTTATGCACGCCATAAAGCCAAGAGTTAAGCAAGAAGAGGATTCTTGAGATATCTCAAATGCCAAGTTTTCTAAGACTTCGATCGCTTCATTTGTATTAGTAAATCGCGACCCACGCGATTTATCCCTTAATCTGGGAAGGAGACATTGTCCTGGTGCAGAAATTGTTTAATTCGAGGTCGATATTCGCGAACTTTTACAAAAACTTTTCGCAAGCCACAGATAATGAAAACTTAACATAACTGTCAAAGTACGATAACAATGTTCTTTTGATTTGTGATGCTTTTTTTTTTGATAGCCACATTGATTAAATTTCGGTGCTCCCTATGTATAATAGCAACAACAGATATAACTTCCCTTCAACTCACGGGCTATATTCAGACTGTTCGGAAACTTTTTCAGTTCGACCTTGTATTTGCAATAAACGTTTCCGCAATTGTCGCCATTTAATTCGTTCATTTTTCAATCCGCTCGACCTTAAACGTTCAACATCAAATGGTCTACGAGGGACTTTCGAACAATCGACGTTCCGATGCCGTTCTTAACGGAAAACAAACTGTCCAAACGGGAAAGCAAAAAGGACTGAAAATAAATTGAATCATTTCACAAAACGTTGCTTTCAATCTTTTCACGGACGATAATATTGCAATCGTTTCGTCGAGTTTATTCGGCTCTCCAGACATTTTCCTCCCCTTTACTATCAGTTTTTTTTTTTTTCGCTTCTTTTTCTACGTATAGCCAACGCATTTTCGCTCCCTCGTCGAATCGGTTATTCGTATTCCTCATGTTTTCATTAGTTTTACAACTTGTAAAATTTCAGCACCAACGAAGAAACAAATCGTGAAGAACAGGACGAACAAATTGTTGCTTGACGTTGAATTACAGCAATTTAAGTGAAATTACATGAAAAGTTCTTTTTTTTTTCACTAGCGAATCCATTTTTTTTAATGCATTATTAAAATATACATTGCGAGACGTTGTAAATTGCTTTATTCGATTATAATTTAACAGCAAATAAGGGTGAACCCCACATGAAACAAGAATAATAAAAAAAATGTCAGTCCATAAAAAGCCAACATTTTATAGATTATTTTATAGATTATTAATTAAAGGCTCGCGTTTAGTGATTGTCATTAACTTACGCGTCGTGTCATTTATGTTTTTAACGGTACCTTTTAATTTAATTAGTGTGTGTACCTGAATATCTTGGAAATATCACGCATCTCTATTTTATTTATAAATAGTCATGTGTACACGTGGAAATTGTTAAAGATACGGTTACCACAAACGTGTCGTATGGCTATAAATATTTTGTTGGAATAATAGGTGTATATGTACACAACATATAATGTTAAGTAACACGAAGAATTATGCACAACCTGTTATGGATCAAATTCTATCCCATGTTTACTTTTACAACTTCGTTTTGTTGTTGCTTTCGTTATGATATCCTAATTAAATGGCGTTGGACAGAAGAGAGCTTAATTAAAATTAATTGTATTTTGATGCAAAGAATAACAAATTTCAAGTTTATTTTTTTAATATATCAATAAGGAACAAAAATAAATCGATGTATTTAAAATTGGTGTGACCACTGTGCTTTTGTGCATAACTTCTTTTCTCGTGGCTCAATCTGGACCGAGTCAATGTTACTGGATTCAGAATGACAAAATGCATCGAAAGAAAAGCGTTATTGGAATTTTATTTAGGTTATCATAAAAAGCATATAAAAGCTCATCTGATTTTGCTATTTTTTGTTTTCTGTAGATATCTTGAAAATGTGAATTCTACAAAAAGCACTTAAGCAATTGTTAATCGATTATTAATGCTTCCTGTCATAGAAATTTAGAACATGCAACAATTTTTAAATATAAAGTGGCTTCTTGTGGTTAACTTCCATTATTCTTAAAATGTTCCTTTCATTTATATCACCTAATTAAATTATATTAGAAGAAAGAGCTTTTCATAAGCTTCATTTTATTCCAGAGTTACATATTTAAAATTTCTTTACAAATTAATAATGAATTATTTCAATCTTAAGCTTCGTGAACATAATTTATAAGGGAATAGACTGATGAGCGAAAAATTTAATTGAAATTTGATCTGAGCTTGGTTAAAACCTACATAAAAGCTCTACCTCAAATTCAAATTTAAATGTTTGCATCGATTGTGGAGAAAATTAAATATAGAAAATAAAATGCAAGTTCCTAATTAAAGTAAATGCAACAAGAATTTTGCAGACGTTTTTCTTTCATTCCCTATAAAGAATGTCGTTAATATTATTTGGCATTCATTTACCAAGTGAACATTTTTTGCAAAAAGTGGATTCTTGTTTACTGGGAATTAAATAAGATTCCCTGCGTTTCTTTCGTTTCCTTTCGCTTTTGGTTCATTCTTAAACGCAAATTCTACATTTTGTACTTAAGCTTATTAAAATGGAGCGGAAAAAAAATGTAAACGGCAAAGTTGCATTAATCCCACCAATTTATGAAGGATTTTTTCCCCGCCCGAAAGTTTCTTTACTTTCTTTGCGTCAATTTTTTTGCCCTACAAAAAATTACTAAACGGGTACGAAGTTATTTCAAATTTTTGATTAATTATTGTTGTCTCTCGCAATTACGTACGGGCAGTTACTTCGAGAGAAACGAGAAGAAAAATCCCTCTTTTAAATTCTCCCATTCTGAATGAGCACGAAGCGAATTTTCCTTTTGATTCATGTACCATAAAAGTCAGAAAACTGTATTACCTACATAAAGGTTGATTGGCTTATTATTGATAAACCACTTTTTGTTATTGAATAATATAAAAATTCCATCTTTGTGGACACTAATCCAATAATATTGCCTACATAAGAAAATATTACATCGATTGCTGATCAGATATAAACTGGAGGACTTTTTTATTTTTATTTTAATCGCCTTTTATAGCAGAAAGTATTATAAATAAATGGGAAAGGAAGACAAAATAGCAAGGCAAAGAAGTATGAGAGCAACTAAATTAATCTAATGTAGCAGCAAAGTTCATCAGGCAATTTTAGACTTTATTACATGCAAATGTATAAATAAATGAATTTCATTCATACATCCAGCAATTATTTTTAACATTTGACGACGTGGAAATCTTTTAGAAAAAGAATCGAAAAAAACATATCTCTAAATATAAATTAAACAGTTTTATCTTATTAGCCAATTGCCATCGTACTGCGCGCATACAATTGTTCATTATGCACACTTTCTTTGATTTCTCTACAAACAAAAGATGAAAGCGTCCATCAAGAGTTACACGTGTATGAGTTGGGAGGGAATAAAGAATTCCTAGTTGAAAATAAAACACGGGATTATACCTTTTGAAATGAGGATGACGATGATGAAAAAATCCAACTAAAGAAATCTTTGATCTTTTGTTAATTAATTGATTGTCGGAAACTTTTGCAAACGACGGCTAAAGAAAGGAAGCTCTTTGTTAATAATTGACTATTTTTTATGGCAACTTTAAAGAAAAATTCACTTTTTCCCCGTTCCTTATAAATTTATTTTAATTTTGAGTGGATTAACGCTTGAAAAAGTTTTCAATTCGTAATGCAGACTTAATCGGACACCAGTGAATGTCTGTTAATGGTAATCACACAAATTGAACCAACGAATATCGTGTTACAATTTTAAAAGTTCCGCTTAATGCGATTACCGCGTTATTAAAAGTTTCAGAGTGGAATTTTTAATTGACAGCCATTTAAACGTTTCAATTTTAACTGAAAAAGTGAACTTTTCGTTGCCAATTCGTTTTCCTTCAGTTTCAATGTGTAAAATTATTCGCAAAGATTATAATTATCATTTCATTTCAAGGGCTTACAAAGATGGAATCCAATAATTAACTCCCTTATTACCGAGTCTCGATTATCATTGAACCCGTTATTTTATTGTTAATTATGTAACAAAGGTGAAACTTTCCATAATGATTATTGTATCCTGCAATATGTTCGAAGATAAACCGCGCGATTTATTAGAAATTAATACGGCGAAACCTTTTGGCAACCACTTCAAAGTGTCGCATTAGCAAATTGCGGTTAAACGAACTCGATTATTATTTAATAATAATAGCACCATCTCGAGTTAACTACGAGTCTATGAATTAATTAAAATTTAATTCGAATTTGTGCGAGCGATTCGAGCGATTTTCATTTATAATAATTACTCGATTTAAAAATCGAAACGAATTCTTTTTCATTCTAAATGAGATTGTTTGATTCTGAATTAATTTTAATTTAAAGACTTGTTATTTAATTCGAAAACAATAATTTCTTGATTCTACATGGACTGAAATAAATTAACATTCAGCAATAATAATTAATAATTCAGTTGATTCCTCATCCAAGTTTCCTAACGAGTATTTAACAATCATCGTGTTGTGGAGTTTGCTTAATAAATCATCGGACTCAGATGGAAAATGCGATTACGAATTTACAATTTACTACATGCGAAACTTAATAACTTAAACCTCCCCCAATTAGCTAAACATTATTTACGATCATTGTTCGCTTTAATCTTAACTATTTCTCTCAATCTTCAACTGTCTATCAGTTTACACGTTCTAATTAATTAATTAATTTGCTGAAACGATGTCGGCAATATTGTTCACTCACTTTTGAGTTTGCTTTATTCCTTTATTTTGATTAAGTTAGGATTTGCTGACTTTTGAATTTATTCATGTTTCACATCAAACACGAAAATAGGAAAATAATGGTCCTTATTTGATTTGATTTTTTTCGAAATCGATCCAAAACATTCGGTACGTTTGATTTCAAATAACGACTAATTAATGCTTATTATTCGAGTGCCATCAGCAATGTTTACTTAAATGCGAATGGATACGCAAGAGGTCCAAATTTCACGTTAATGCAGATTAATTTCGATAATTGTTTACACGAACGCCGAGCGTGCTTTCGGGCATTGTTAAATCGCTTGCGATTTAAATAATTATTATTCGCAACATTCGATTCTATTTGCAGACAATTGCAAACGAAAACTTCGCCTAATTTCCACGATATCGAGTTTTCCGTTCACTTCTTAACTTGATCTAAATGTTCTCGATTTGGCGATCAATCAATTCGCTTAAAGACTGTACATGACTCGAATACTTGATTCGCCTTGTGATAGAGGCTTAACTCGTTTTAAAACTGAAAAGGTGATTTTTCTTCGCGAAACCCCGAAAAACATTATGTTATTTTTAAAATTTCGAATTGTCCACTAAAGATTTTTTAAAGTGTAAACTTCTATTGGAATAATTCCAAAAATTCAAACAACTTTTGCAATCCTCACGTTCCAAACCCATTTCCGGATCATAAACTAACTTCCGTAACAAATCGATCGATGCTTGAATGAAACGCGCTGATTTCGTTGGTATAAACGTTGAGGTCGAAGATTATTTGGCGGGTGCGTGTTGTGTGACAGGGGTCATAGGCCTATGGCACAAAAAGGAATAGCAACCGTAACGACGATATGGCAATTCTAATGGAAATACCTACTTTAATAACCGTGAAAAGCTTAATAAATGAGCGAGCGAAAAATGAAAATATGAGGGAAAAAGGAGAACGCCGGCGATGGAAAATTACAATCACTTTAATTTCCTTTTTTCTGCTGCGCCTCGTTTTGCCCGTTAATCTTTTTCCCTTTCTTGTCGAATGAAAGGGTGTCGGTGCGAATAAAATAAAAGTAAATTAAGGTGGGATTAGCAAAATGAAAAGAGAAAAAACGAGGGCGCAGTCCAAGACCGCGACGGACCGTTTGAAAAATGCGAAGAGGGCGGCGAAACAGCGTTTTCCGCCACTTCCGGTTGGAAAACTGAAGAAATTTTCGCGCTAAACGATTGTGAGTGGTGCGCCCTCTAGGCTATTTAGCGTTTACCGCAGTGACAACTTTTTGCGATTTTCTCGTTTCGCGTTGTTTATCGCAATCAATGCCTTTGGAAAAGTTATAGATCGGGAAAATCGCGACTGAAAAGTTCAAGTTGCGATTTTCTCGTTTGCGTACGAATAAAAATTGTAGATCAATTAGCTCGAATGGTTAGCGAGATCTTTGGCGCGAAACAAAAACCTAAAGAAAACTTTTCAGTTATTTCGATTTGAAATTTTGTTTGCTATTTAATTTCCATTCAGTTTTCCTTTTCAGCAGATGAACGAAATCGCAAAATGAATTTAAACGAATTAAATCTCTTCCATTTCCATCCTTATTAATATTCATTAAATGAACGCAATTAGGATTCCATTAGCGAATTTTTTCGGTTGCACTTGGTATAACAGTCGAAGAATTGCCGAAAATAAAACGGAATTAATTACGCTTGATGCTGATGGATGCTGACTTGTGAAATGTAGAAAGTTTTCGGGATTGTTGTTGCGCCGCTTTTATATATTAGCACACATAATTAGATTTAAGATTTCAACCCTTTTAATTTGTTTATGTAAATGATATTTGCGAGAGGGAAAAAAAACAAAAGCGTACGAATTTTGTTTATGCCCATCACGTACTAAGACGCCGTAATCATCGTAATAATTTCTACGAGTGGCATGTTGTTGATATTAAATTTTTGAGTGCTGGCGGTTCGCTTTGAAACGATTCTTTGTTGGAAAATTTAGCATTTCCAAGAATAAACAGCGAAAGCGGCTAAATAAAGAACTCGATACGTTTTCTACCATAAACAATGGTTAAAAATAATTAAAAAAAAACACTTTCCCTGCCTTCTGATTTATATTTGTACTCATACGGTTATCAATTTATCGACGTCCATCATCTGTCAGAGACATCATCAAGAGCTCTGGTTTTCCATTTTCAGTTTCAGGCAGAAAAAAACATAAACTCGATTGCAATCTGATAGAAATCGAATCACTCATTACGGGGAAATGTTTTTCCTTTTTTTTTTGCTGTCGTTAAATGTCCATCTGATAAAGGAAAAGCAAAAAACAGATTCTCTCGTTTATTTTAAGAAGGAATTATTTTCGATTCGAAAACGACTTTAGCTAGACTCAATCTATTTAGAATTGATTTAGAACATGAAAAGTAATTCCATTACAATCCAGAACATAATTCCTTCATAATCCATAAACAACAAAAAAAACTTTCTTTATGATCCAAAAATAATATCTTACAAAGCTAGAAACACATTTTTTTCGATTCCAAACAGCAATTGTTTTAAAAATCTAGAAAGATTCCAATATTTTTTAATTCCAAACAATTAATTTTCCAGATTCTTAATTAAAATTCAAGCTTCGCTTTGTTTATTAACGAACCTCTTTAGATTTTGCAGAAAGTTATGAAAGCTTTCGATTAATTGCAAATGTTTGTACATTAGTTTCGAATTTTTATCATCAACGACACATTAAAATTAATCCTACATGAAATTAGTTTTAGACACATTTTAAAGTGATACACATAAAGCTCCACAGTCTATTTTGTTCGAACGTTAATTAAACCCTCCGAAATTAGATTCGCATTATAAAGTGTTATAATTACAATTTAACGCGTCCACTAGATGAAGGCATTTTAATTTTTAGCCTTCTCCGTCATAAAATTTCAATTTCATTGTGATTTAAAATTAATTCTTTAACGTAGTGCGTAACAATTGAAGAGAAAAACGAGTTTAAAAAACGAAAGGGATAATCATTAATCATTTCGGAATTGAAACGAATAATAATTGCTGAGCGAATGTTAAATTTTGATTACGTTCTTTAGGAAATTTGCGCAGAGTTAATAAATAACAATCAGATTTAATTAAATGATTATCAATAACAATTACGGCTAAGAGCCAGAATTATCGGGAACAAAAGTAAATAATCATCTTTCATTTCTCCATAAAATTCAAACGTTCCCGTGAAGATAACCAACCGAAGAGGATTAATTTTATTGAAAACCATTTAAGATTTTCCCTAATGAACGTTTAATCCGGTTCATTTTTTCCATTCGCCAAAAAATAATCAACTTTTCTTTTACGTTGGGAAATTACGATTGGGTTATTAAAACCTTTCAAATTTATATCGTACTTTACCACATTAAAAAGTTCGTTTTATTGTATTGAATTTAATTAAAAAGCAGCAACGAAATCAAATTCGACCATAATAATAATGGCGAGAGCTTCTTCCATTTTAATAATTACAATTTAATCCCATTCGATCGCTGAAAGGATCAGTTTGCCATCGTTTCGCTCTTGCAGATCATCCATATACACTTTTTCCCATTTCGTTGGTCTGATTCCGTTATTTCTTTTTATTTTATTTTGGGCTTCTTAACACGATTACTTTTTATTGCTCGAAAATAACAGTTGCATTTGAATGTTAACAATCGACGATTTCTGTTTCCTTCCGGTACGCTCTTGGAAACGTTTAAGCGAATTAGAGTTATTTGATGGTAACACTTTGCAGATTTGCTGAATTGCTTCTTATGCAAGACAGCAGAATTAAATAGGATTTTATTATCAATCGAAACTGTTCAAATTATTTATCTAAATTGTTTTTTGGTTGTCTTCTAAATTCCCATTTTAGGGTTATTAAAACGTCAGCAATTTTATGCCAAACAAATAGAAAGTTAATGCAAATTGCTAAATAGATTTCAACCAGGATTAAGAAAAACAATGTTAGTTTTTCTACCGGACCCCGTATCAAAAAATTAACAATCGTTTATCATCCTCCTACACAAAACAAAACACTATTATTTGTAATAAGGTCAACGCTTTCCGCCAGAGAAAAGAAAAAAGAGGAAAAACCAACAACCTGAATCAGTTTCCTCGAGCATCATCGTCTTACGATGTTATCTACTTCACTTATCGGTCATAAACACTTGAATGAACGTTTTATTAAAGGAAAATGAAGCCATCAACGCGAGGTTATACAACGCTCTTTTTTTTTGCTTTATTGCGACCTAAAGGAAACATTCACGCTCGCAATTTTCTCTTTCCTTCTCGCACCGTATATTAAAGTAGTCAATTTCCTTATTACATCTAAAGATTATCCATAAAAAGTGTTATACGAGTATTCCATCTATAATGCGGCCTAACATAGCACAGCTTTGGTTTTGTGGTTGACATTATGGTAAATTTGTGAAACCCCCACGTATATATGCGATTGCTTTAATATACAGAGCGATCTCAAACCATCATAAACGCCATCATTGAACAACATACGTCAACGACATTACTTCTGCAAATCCACTCCATATGGATTTTTTTCGATCGCACAGTATCGAAAACGTACTGGGCGATCATTAAGAATATTTTGTACCAATGTAGAAAGTTTGCAATTTGCTATTCTGGAAGATATTTCAACTTTTCTTCTTGTTACGCATTTATTGATTATAATTCGAATATTTGGGAACTTAAATTTGTTTTTAACTCTGGATCTCATACAATTCTAATTAAATGAGAACATTTTAATAACCTTAAGTAACGCGAATGATTAGCAATTGTAGGGATTAAATTCCTCCGCAGAACGAAACTTTTCGGTGGGAAATTCAATTTGCTCGCAACAATTTCGCCATCTTTTGTCATCCGACGAGAAACGAAATTCATTGAACGTCAACGATATTTTTTTCTACAGAGCCCACTGCATATGAATTTCTTTTTGATCGCTCTGTACCGAATATGTACTAGGCGATCATTAGGAATACTTTATACCAATATGTTACTTACAGAATGTTTACAGTTTGTTATTCATGAAAACATTTTTTTAAACTTTTCTTCTTATTGCACGTTTATTGGTTATAATTCGAATTTTTGTAAATTTAAATTTGTTTTTAACTCTATCATACAATGATAATTAAACGAGAACATTTTAATAACCTTAATTAACGCGAATGATTAGCAATTGTAGGGATTAAATTCCTCCGCAGAACGAAACTTTTCGGTGGGAAATTCAATTTGCTCGCAACAATTTCCCCATCTTTTGTCATCCGACGAGAAACGAAAGTCATTGAACGTCAACGACATTACTTCTGGAGAGTCCACTTCATATGGTTTTCTTTCTGATCGCTCTATATCGAAAACCTACTGGGCGATCATTACGAATATTTTGTAGCAATGTTACAGAAAGTTTACAGTTTGTTATTCTGGGAAAACAGTTCAATTTGTCTGCTTATTACACTTTTATTGATTATAATTCGAACTTTGGAGAACTTAAATTTGTTTTTAACTCTGGATCTCATACGATTGTAATTAAATGGGAACATTTTAATAACCTTAATTGACGCGAATGATTAGCAATTGTAGGGATTAAATTCCTCTGCACAACGAAACTTTTCGGTGGGAAATTCAATTTGCTCGCAACAATTTCCCCATCTTCTGTCATCCGACGAGAAACGAAATTCATTGAACGTCAACGACATTTACTTCTGGAGAGTCCACTTCATATGGTTTTCTTTCTGATCGCTCTATATCGAAAACCTACTGGGCGATCATTACGAATATTTTGTAGCAATGTTACAGAAAGTTTACAGTTTGTTATTCTGGGAAAACAGTTCAATTTGTCTGCTTATTACGCATTTATTGATTATAATTCGAATATTTGGGAACTTAAATTTGTTTTTAACTCTGGATCTCATACAATTCTAATTAAACGAGAACATTTTAATAACCTTAATTGACGCGAATGATTAGCAATTGTAGGGATTAAATTCCTCTGCACAACGAAACTTTTCGGCGGGAAATTCAATTTGCTCGCAACAATTTCCCCATCTTTTGTCATCCGACGAGAAACGAAATTCATTGAACGTCAACGACATTTACTTCTGGAGAGTCCACTTCATATGGTTTTCTTTCTGATCGCTCTATATCGAAAACCTACTGGGCGATCATTACGAATATTTTGTAGCAATCTTACAGAAAGTTTACAGTTTGTTATTCTGGGAAAACAGTTCAATTTGTCTGCTTATTACACTTTTATTGATTATAATTCGAATTTTCGAAAATTTAAATTTGTTTTTAACTCTATCATACAATGATAATTAAACGAGAACATTTTAATAACCTTAATTGACGCGAATGATTAGCAATTGTAGGGATTAAATTCCTCTGCACAACGAAACTTTTCGGTGGGAAATTCAATTTGCTCGCAACAATTTCGCCATCTTTTGTCATCCGACGAGAAACGAAATTCATTGTACGTCAACGACATTTACTTCTGCAGAGCCCACTCCATATGGATTTCCTTTCTGATCGCTCTGTATCGGAAATATACAGAGCGATCATTAGGAATACTTTATACTAATATGTTAGTCACAGAAAGTTTACAGTTTGTTGTTCTGGAAGACGTTTCTTTCAACTTTTCTTCTTATTGCGGTTTTATTGCTTATAATTCGAATTTTCGAAAATTTAAATTTGTTTTTAACTCTATCATACAATGATAATTAAACGAGAACATTTTAATAACCTTAATTGACGCGAATGATTAGCAATTGTAGGGATTAAATTCCTCCGCAGAACGAAACTTTTCGGTGGGAAATTCAATTTGCTCGCAACAATTTCGCCATCTTTTGTCATCCGACGAGAAACGAAAGTCATTGAACGTCAACGACATTACTTCTGGAGAGCCCACTTCATATGGTTTTCTTTCTGATCGCTCTATATCGAAAACCTACTGGGCGATCATTACGAATATTTTGTAGCAATGTTACAGAAAGTTTACAGTTTGTTATTTTGGGAAAACAGTTCAATTTGTCTGCTTATTACACTTTTATTGATTATAATTCGAATTTTTGCAAATTTAAATTTGTTTTTAACTCTATCATACAATGATAATTAAACGAGAACATTTTAATAACCTTAAGTAACGCGAATGATTAGCAATTGTAGGGATTAAATTCCTCCGCAGAACGAAACTTTTCGGTGGGAAATTCAATTTGCTCGCAAGAATTTCGCCATCTTTTGTCATCCGACGAGAAACGAAAGTCATTGAACGTCAACGACATTACTTCTGGAGAGCCCACTTCATATGGTTTTCTTTCTGATCGCTCTATATCGAAAACCTACTGGGCGATCATTACGAATATTTTGTAGCAATGTTACAGAAAGTTTACAGTTTGTTATTTTGGGAAAACAGTTCAATTTGTCTGCTTATTACACTTTTATTGATTATAATTCGAATTTTCGAAAATTTAAATTTGTTTTTAACTCTATCATACAATGATAATTAAACGAGAACATTTTAATAACCTTAATTGACGCGAATGATTAGCAATTGTAGGGATTAAATTCCTCTGCACAACGAAACTTTTCGGTGGGAAATTCAATTTGCTCGCAACAATTTCCCCATCTTTTGTCATCCGACGAGAAACGAAATTCATTGAACGTCAACGACATTTACTTCTGCAGAGCCCACTCCATATGGATTTCCTTTCTGATCGCTCTGTATCGGAAATATACAGAGCGATCATTAGGAATACTTTATACTAATATGTTACTTACAGAATGTTTACAGTTTGATATTCATGAAAACATTTTTTTAAACTTTTCTTCTTATTGCACGTTTATTGGTTATAATTCGAATTTTTGTAAATTTAAATTTGTTTTTAACTCTATCATACAATGATAATTAAACGAGAACATTTTAATAACCTTAAGTAACGCGAATGATTAGCAATTGTAGGGATTAAATTCCTCCGCAGAACGAAACTTTTCGGTGGGAAGTTCAATTTGCTCGCAACAATTTCCCCATCTTTTGTCATCCAACGTGTCTCGGGGGCGTTCTTACTTTGAAAACACATTTTCCATTCCCATCCAGATCTTTTCGACTTGATTAATTCGAAGAGAACGGAATACGATACAAATCTAAAGTTGGAGGGGAACGTACGAAAGTGAAAAATCAACTTTGCCATCAATTTCAATACGCTTTATTGCTAATCTTCATTCAAAACAACAACCGCAATTCAAATTGTCGTAATCTCCGACACATTTTGCCCGCTGTCCGACAGATCGTCGTTGAGCTCGCCATTGAAACTCGCCCGGCACCGGAACAAACTGCAAAACCTCTTGCGCCAGTTCTTGTAGACCGCCAGGAACGCAGCCAGCGCGAAGAACGAGTACAAGCAACCGATGCAGCCGGAGAACAAAAACTCGGAATGATGGAACTTGCGCAACGTTAAATTGTACAACAGGCACAATAACGTGTGCGGTAGCCAGCAGATCATGTAAATGCTGGCGACGATCAATATGAAACGATTCGTGTGCGCCATCCGGTTGTTATTGTGATGGTTGCTCGATACGCAGCGGATCGAGTGCATGAAACCGACGAGAACGAACACGATCGCGTAGAGGCCGATGTTCCAATTGGTCGCGTGCATGCAGAAATGATCGTGGACGCAGCCGATGACGACGGTCGCGTAATAAGCCAGTACGATCAGGGCGATCGCGGTGAGGACGATCTTGAAGTTGGCCTTAAACGTGCGGCCGCTCAATGCGAAGAACCAGACGAGGCACAAAACGACGAGGAACAACAGCTCGACGATGTCGGCCGTTAGGAGTAGCTCGAGCAAAACGATCGAGTGCAAATGGTAATCGACGTCGTAACGGTACATGATCAACAGGCAAATGGTCGCGATCAGTTCGCAGCAGATCGTCGCCATGAACATCAGATAGTACGTTTGCAATACGGATCGCGTGTTTTTGCGCACGGTGAACGCGACGATGCAAACGTTGCTCGCCAGTCCGACGATCGCGATGAAAATGTGGACCAGGATCGCGTTCGAGCCCAACAATTCCGACGCGGACGCATCTTGTTCTTCGTCGCTATCTGAAACAATTGGCGAACGATAAATCGCCGAACGTGAAATGATATTCGGTTGTTGATGATGATGAGAGCGATAAATTTGCGCTTGATTGTGTCTTAAAAGTTTTATTGCCTTTCGAGAAATGTACGCAATGCCGGGGCAAAAAGGTTGGTGATTTATGAAGTGCACTCGAGGAACGCTTTGTATTAAAAGAAACTTTGGTTGCTCGTTTTTGTTTTTTGTTTGTGTACGAGAACAAAATAAAGAACGGGATTTAATGCCAATTTAAAAAATGTTTCATATCGTAACGTGGCAAAAACAGCGGAATAAAGAGGATGAGTAACTGGCAACGTAATCCTTTTGGATCGTCCTAATTTTTCTTTCGTCCCTTCCCTTTTAGCCGATATCCTTTTAACCGTATATGCACACAGTTATGTCGCTCCTATCTCTCGCTCTCGCGCTTTTCGGGAGATTACAAACTTGACTTTTTAAAATGGGATCTTTCCCTCACCACCAACCAAACTTCGCTCGGCGAATGAGACTTATTACGCTCTTTAACCGAACCGGGAAAAACTTTAAATCTCCGCTAATTTATTAACGTTTCGCGTATTTATTGTCTGATCCTCGCATTTTTCACGATAACATCATAAATGTGTCAATAGATTAGGGTTTTCATTTGCCCATAAGTACCAAAGTATTATCTTGCCTCACTAATTGACTATTACTTTTTCCATCACAGGTTGGTATACCTGCTTCAATTCAAATTAAAAACCGCGAAGTTTAAAACAAAGAGACAGAAGGCAAACGGATTTGTTTAGACAATCATTTAAAAGTCAGTGCTACCAAAGTATTACTATTGACTATTACTTTTTCTCTCACATGTTGGCATACCTGCTTCAATTCAAATTAAAAACCGCGAAGTTTAAAACAAAGACACAGAAGGCAAACGGATTTGTTTAGACAATCATTTAAAAGTCAGTGCTACCAAAGTATTACTATTGACTATCACTTCTTCTCTCACAGGTTGGCATACCTGCTTGAATTCAAATTAAAAACCGCGAAGTTTAAAACAAAGACACAGAAGGCAAACGGATTTGTTTAGACAATCATTTAAAAGTCAGTGCTACCAAAGTATTACTATTGACTATCACTTCTTCTCTCACAGGTTGGCATACCTGCTTGAATTCAAATTAAAAACCGCGAAGTTTAAAACAAAGACACAGAAGGCAAACGGATTTGTTTAGACAATCATTTAAAAGTCAGTGCTACCAAAGTATTACTATTGACTATCACTTCTTCTCTCACAGGTTGGCATACCTGCTTCAATTCAAATTAAAAACCGCGAAGTTTAAAACAAAGACACAGAAGGCAAACGGATTTGTTTAGACAATCATTTAAAAGTCAGTGCTACCAAAGTATTACTATTGACTATCACTTCTTCTCTCACAGGTTGGCATACCTGCTTGAATTCAAATTAAAAACCGCGAAGTTTAAAACAAAGACACAGAAGGCAAACGGATTTGTTTAGACAATCATTTAAAAGTCAGTGCTACCAAAGTATTACTATTGACTATCACTTTTTCTCTCACATGTTGGCATACCTGCTTGAATTCAAATTAAAAACCGCGAAGTTTAAAACAAAGAGACAGAAGGCAAACGGATTTGTTTAGGCAATCATTTAAAAGTCACTGCTACCAAAGTATTACTATTGACTATTACATTTTCTCTCACATGTTGGCATACCTGCTTCAATTCAAATTAAAAACCGCGAAGTTTAAAACAAAGAGACAGAAGGCAAACGGATTTGTTTAGACAATCATTTAAAAGTCAGTGCTACCAAAGTATTACTATTGACTATTACTTTTTCTCTCACATGTTGGCATACCTGCTTCAATTCAAATTAAAAACCGCGAAGTTTAAAACAAAGAGACAGAAGGCAAACGGATTTGTTTAGACAATCATTTAAAAGTCAGTGCTACCAAAGTATTACTATTGACTATTACATTTTCTCTCACATGTTGGCATACCTGCTTCAATTCAAATTAAAAACCGCGAAGTTTAAAACAAAGAGACAGAAGGCAAACGGATTTGTTTAGACAATCATTTAAAAGTCAGTGCTACCAAAGTATTACTATTGACTATCACTTTTTCTCTCACATGTTGGCATACCTGCTTGAATTCAAATTTACAACCGCGAAGTTTAAAACAAGATCTCAGAAAGCAAGAGGTGTTGATTAGACAATCATTCAAATTTCAGTGCTATCAAAGTTAATACTTTGATTTTACCATGCCTCACTAATTCACCATTACTTTTTCTCTCACATGTTGGCATACCTGCTCAAATTCAAATTGACATCCACGAAGTTTAAAACAAGAACTCAAAAAGTAAGCGGTGTTGAATAGACAATCATTCAAATTTCAGTGCTACCAAAGTATTACCATGCCTCACTAATTGACTATTACTTTTTCCATCACAGGTTGGCATACCTGCTCAAATTCAAATTGACATCCGTGAAGTTGAAAAAAAAAGAGAAAGAAAGAGGTTTTGATTAGACAATCATTCAAATTTCAGTGCTACCAACGTTAATACTTTGATTTTACCATGCCTCACTAATTCACCATTACTTTTTCTCTGACAGGTTGGCATACCTGTTTAAATTCAAATTGACAACCGCGAAGTTTAAAACAAAAAGTCAGAAGACAAACGAATTTGATTAGACGATCATTTAAACGTCAGTACGACCAAAGTATTACTTTTTCTCAAAAGTTTGTGCACTTGATTAAATTTAAATTTACCCACTTGCAATTCAAACTTAATCAAAGCCAACAGATTTGATTCCAAAAATGATTTAGACAGTAATGTTAGCAATTGTTCGCTAACTGTTGCCAACGTGCGAGAAAAATCATAATAATTCATTAACAAATTGCATTTTACTAATGACACTGATATTAAACCGCAAAATTATTACGAAAATAATTGAAACTTAAACAAATCCTCGCTCACGCGATGACTTACGTGTGAAAGTCACAGGAAGATGTGCACAATATCAAACTAATTTTTCTCCGTTCCTTCTAATTATTTCCTATTTATCTTTCATTCTAATTATAACAGGAATGATGTTGGCCAGACGTTGTTATTCTTCCCAATTCCTCTTTTTTATGTTATTATAATAAGTTAATTGGCGTTGACGTGCCGCATAAATTCCATTATTCGTGTAATCAAACAGATTTTTTGATTGATCGATTCCAAATCGTTCTCTCATCGTTTCGCAATTAATTGGAGCACTGTTAATGAATGAATTCGTTTTAATAATAGACACGAAATCGCCGGTTAACAAAATAACTGCGTATACAATGCGTCTTCGCGAGAGGAAGCGTTAAATTGGATGAATAACGAGGTCGGAACAATTTACGAATAGAATCGAATAATGATAATTACGTTACAACTAATACGAATATACACAAATAAGCAGAGAGGTGCGTGTACGAATGTATTAGAAGAAGGCGCAACTAACTCACCCATTTGTAAATCGAGGAAACCGTATGTGATTCGAATCGATCGATATTGGCGAACGCGTTTCGCGGAATCTTATTCGCGAAATTGCACGCAATCCTGTGTATATGGTACGTGTTGAAAAACTAGAATGTGATTTTTTTTTCTTCCATTTGGCAGCCGTGCCTGCTGGAATCAGGACAATTACGTCTAGTTTAGATTGCAACTAATCGCCCGTTATACCATTTAGAACAACGTGCATATTAACGGTACAGTCGTCTTTTGTTAAATCGCACTCATTTACGATCGATTATTGCAGACGAGAATGGATTTCGATCGAATCGATCAGTCAATTAATTGCGATTAATTTGCCATATATAAGAACTAATCAGCCTTGAAAGATATTTCGTTGATTGCGGTTGTAAGTGATCGAAACTTTTGGAAAATGAAGAACAGGGAAATTGTTTTTGATGGACGACTTGAGGAAAATGCTTTCTATTTATAACACACAGCATTAATTTGCAATTGCAGATTATCTTGTTGAAGAGAATTGTTTGACGCTTTAAAATAAACAACACACGGTTACGCTTGACTTAAACATACGAGGGCAATTGCGAAAAGCCTATTTACGAAAAAAAAAAGACGATCATTGACAGTTTCTTGCTGCCGTAGTGCCAATTTATGCTAATCGTTAACCAAACAATTATTTGTTGAGAAATAAGTGGAAGATAAAACTAAAAATTGATTGGCAAACGGTAATTTCAATGCGCAAAATGCGCATAAAGAAATTTTCTGCGGTTTTACTCGAACTTTATCAACCAACCTCAACTTAGGACAGCTGCGCCATTTCTCATTGTTTAAAAAACTGAAAAAAAAACCTCTTATGAAATAAAATTGAAAATTTGTTATTGTGTGACAATTGCCAGCGTCAGAACGCGGATAAAGTAATTTTCTGCGGTTATTTCATCCAACTTATAACCTCAATTTATAGCACATTAAGTATTTCGTTTTATTAAAAAGCACGAAGAAACATCTTATGGGATAAACTTAAAAAAATGTGTTACTGTGTGACAATTGCCGAGTTCAAAGTGCACAAACAGATATTTCCTGCGGCTTTACGCGACTTAGCCGTGTCATCCACTTTATAACCTCAATTTATGGCGGCTTAACTCTAACATGTTATTTAAAAATCTAAAACAAATTCTTTTAGAATAATTTTCAAAATGCATTAACACGCACATACGGAAATTTCCCATGGTCTTCCTGTTCTCCCAACCCGTAACCTCAATTTACGGCACTTCACTTAAAAGTAGTGCAATCATATGTTACAGAGGGAATGTTTTAATCAGACAAAGTTTATTAATTGTCTTGCGGACCACCCACGTAATTATTTTCCTGACAAGAGGGCATCGTCAATTATTAAAAAAAAAAGTTATTTATTCGCGTGTGTAGATTTCATTTTGAATTGACCTCGTACGTTCGATCCATTAAAACGTTCATAAGCAGGATTATTGAAACGAATAATCTTATAAACATTTTTATACAAATAATCGAATGTAATTAAAATTAAATTTGATCTGTACGTTTCAGAATCTAATTTTTAACCTTCCAACGGCATCATCAGCAAATATTAGCCACTTTTAATTCGCAAATATCCGTTTAACACGCTCTCTCTCTCTAAAACAAAAACATTAATTCGTAACCGACAACTTTTTCAAGCACAAACTAAAATTAAATCCTAAGTTTATTTTAAAGCAAACCATTTCAAACAATTACAACCTTCATAAATACGAAATAAGCACGAATGTCATTAATTCCCGAATTCACAACCGCTCGTTGTTGCTACTGATCACGATATCGATCGACGAGTTCTCGTCGTTGTTGATGTCGTCGTGCCGCTCCGCCGCTCGATCGTGCTGCGCTCGCGTCGCATCGTGATCCTCCGTGTAGCAGATCGTCGCCTCGACGTACTGACTCGAGCACCGCACCAATTGCAACAGACACAACATGTAATTCCTATCGATCGCAATCAACAGCATCAGATTGAACAGCGGATAGAGGTAGATCAATAGGATGAGCAACACGTGAATGCCACGTAAAATATTCGTGTAATTGATGATGTTCGCCGCGAGCGTGATCCACACCAGGAGCCAATAGAGCAGGAAGCACGTGCAGAGGTACAATTTGACGCGTTCCGTCACGTTATCGCCGCCGCCGCCGCTCGATCCGTACGTGCAGCACTTGATCAACGTGAACGCCAAGAAGACGAAGAACGTGCAGAGCAGAAGAACGGCCGAGAACGGCACGACGACGTGATGCGCGCACAGCACCGTACTGACGACGATCATCGTCGCGACGAAGGACCAGAGGAAGACGAACGCGAAACGCAATCGTCTCCGATCGACGACGACGTAATCGATCGCGAGCAGCATCATGAACGTCGAGCAGCCGACGTGGAAGATCGCCTGGTACTCGAGCGTGTAGCACAGGAGCCGATTGTAGACGACGAGGCCGAAGAGGTGCGAGATCAGCTTGTACGAGCGGATCTGCGTGATCAGCGTCAGACAGCTCGATATCGACCAGTTCAACAGGCACAAGTTCGTCTTCGTGCGCATCTTCGCGTACCGCGCCACGCAGTAGATGACCAACGCGTTCGCGAGGATGCCGAAGAGGAAGGCGACGAAGTAGATCAGGTCCTCGTAGTTGATCGGCTCCAGGATCTCCTCGCGCTCGACGTGGATCGGCTCGTAGTCGACGTCCTCGTATTCCAATCGGCCGATTTGCGACATTGTTCGCCTAGAATCCGAACGATCGGCTTATAAAAACGGGTCGGATGTTCGTTTTTTTTTTTTTTTTTTGGCGAAAAAAAAAACGACTTTCCGCGTCGTATATCAAATTTTATTCCTTCTAGTGTCAGTCGCATCTCCCGCCACGCGCCATGCCGCTTCGCCATTGGGCGATGCGGCAAGATGAACGGCACGAGCGACAGCAGAGGGACGAAAGTATTGATATCGCGCGCGTGGAAAGTAGTTTTTGGGCGGATTTTCGCCGCAATAATATAATTGCGCAAAAAAACGATCATAAAATGAAAATTAATGGCAAACACAATAAGTTGAATAGGATTAATTAAAACAAAAAAAAACTCACCTCATTAAAGCCAAACGGACCGTTTGCGACTTGCGAATGATTAATATTAATCCGAGAAGAAGCGAGAGATTCGAATTCTAACGTTTCGCATAAGGAAACGATCGATACACTTTTCTTTAAGCGGCGATTGATTTGCGAAATCGTAGGAAACCCATTTGCCAAAGCACAGCCAATTGTGGATAGAACTCTTTTGCAAAAAAAAACGTTCACATCCTCGTTTCAACGAAATATGTAATTATCACTGCAACTGCTGAGATCGTAACCGTTTAACACTGACCATCAAAACCCCGTCAGACCTTTAATGATGATTTATTAATTCCCCGTTACGGACCGTAATTGATTCTTTTATTTCTCCACACAATTGCGCTTTAATCGCGTTCGCTTTTTAATCTATCGACAAAAGTCCATCAATATCAAAATTCTTCGCATATCGCTGGTTCTACGATGATAACATTTCTGTTTAACTGTAAATAAAATTAAAGGTTATCAACCAGCGAACGGTCAACTTCGTTCGTTTCTGCGCTGCATCGATGCTCCAGTTTTTTTGTTTTTGTTTTTTTCTATCGAAAAACTTTAAAATTAAGTGTTAATTATCGGGATTAAAATCACGATGCACAGTGCACGTGCGACAGTTTTCCTCGATAGAATTTTCAATCTCAATTGCAAATTTCTTGGTTACTAACTCGTACACTTTGACATCGCGAAGTCTTTCGCTTTTATCGCATATTTTTAAGATTTATTTATTGTTTTGAATCATTTTTTATGCTTATAAAAATAACCGCTTAATCATTCGTTGTTTTTTTTTTTAAATTTTATTATTAACAATCATTCGAAATGAGTAAACATTACGTCACTTTTTGGAAGTTCGAAAGTTGTACTCTCGAAAATTGCGATTTTTCTCTTTTTCTTCATAAATCCTTTAGTGAGGCATCACAATGTTTGCACAGCAATTTTTAGATCTCTGTTGCTTACCGAACAAATTCTTTATTTACCCGCAAGAAATGAGCGAGAGAATAGGAATGCATCAATTATTAATAAAAGAAATAAATTGAACGAAGGAAATAAATTGGATTATCAAAATAATTTTTGCTCTTTTCGAACGATTGATTATTTATTTATTTCATTTATACGTGCCAAAATACATAAAGTGTCTCAATTTATACCAATTGCGAGGATATAAAATAAACGTTGATTATTCATAAATCTTATATAAGTTTGAAGCGATTTCTTATGCAATTAAGTTAATTGCGAGAGGACAGTAATCAATTTGATTTTTTTAATTCTAATTTATCTTTCTGTAAAATATTAGGTTGAATCTTTGGCCATGATTATCTCAGGTTCGTTTATGAAAAAATAATAACTTTTATATACCGCTGGATAGATCCTTTCGTCCTCTATCCATCCCCATTTTCCTTCAATTCATTCTGCCAAACCACACTTTAACTCTATGCAAAATATTACGGAGTGTCAAGTCGAAGAAAAATCAACATCTCTGCAATATTGACGAACAAGTAGCTGTAAAACAGAACAGAAAAAAAAAGTTCTTAGCCAGCTTAATTTCATAAGTTCGAGTGACTCTTCTCCACTCGCCATACGTTTTTGTTGCAATTCGAATGCCCTTTTGCTGTCAATTTATCCCCTAAAGTCGAATGCTTCGGAGCAGTTTCAATCGTTGAAATGTCATCAGAAAACGCTAATTTTTCAAAAAGGCATTCGAATCACTTCTTACTTGCAACAAAAGACGTATGGCGACTGGGGAAGAGTCAGTTCACCAAATGAAGTTTTGCTGGCTAAAAATTTTGTTTCGATTCTGTTTTATGTCCTTTTTTTTTCAAGCTGTGTAATATTGCAGAGGTGTTAACTTTTCTTCGACTTGACGCCCCATAATGTCTTGCACAGAATTAAAGCATGGTATGACAGAATCAATTGGAGAAAAAAGGGGATCGATAGAAGAGGAAAAGATCTATCTAACGGTAAATAAAGGTTATTATTCATCATCATGACCAAAGATCCGATCAACCTGACAGTTATTCTTAAAACAAAATCTATGTTAAGTCATTAATATTTGATGGGAAAATATGAAGAATAACTCAAAATTTTGCGTATTTTCCCGTGAAGAAAAACATTCATTTCCAATTGAATACAAAGCGAAAAGGGCGCAATGCAAATAGTGATTTCGTTCGAAATTCTACATAAACAGAACAAATGGTTTTCTTCATTCCACGAAGAAATCGACGATTTCAATTCGCCGATTCGAAATCGTGAAACAAGAAGCCATACAATACACATTACAATGAGAAAATAAATTGGACTCGCAGGAGATTTTATACACATAAATTTTCTGGCTGTATATTTCCCTCTTCATAAATTCAACATTCTTCAACTCGTTCAGAAACATATCGAGATTATATTTAATGTGGAATTCACGCTGGATGGAGCTGGGAAATCATCCTGATCGACAATCGATTAATGTGAGTAACATAATCAATAATAAATTATATAAATCAATTTGTTTGAATTATTGCATCGAAACTATGAAAAAATAATCAATAAATTGAACTTTCTGCATTAATTTATTTTTTTTCTTCCTTAAGTTATTTGATTGTAATATAAATATATACAAGGGCAATTTAGAAATAAATTGACCCGGACATAAAACGAACAACATTTTTGTTGTGACATTTGCAAATCGCAGACAGTTTCGTTTGGTGTCTCGATTTGCGCTGTTCTTTACAATTTAGCAGCGATTTCCTGAGAAAATATTATTAAAACAAAACAATCGTTTTGCTGTTGAATGAGGTTATCTTGAAAAATAAACTATTCTTGACAATATTCGAGCATTAATTGAACACTAGCCTAGGTTGAGTTTCCGAATTGCCCTCGTATAACTTCAATCGAATCGATGTCATTAAAATGTTCGTCAGGGCATTCGATTGTTTGCAAACTGCATTTTTGGCAATCCTTATCAATTAGCGTTAAACAAATGCCAAGTTGAATCGGACAAACGACGAACGCGTTACGATAAAACAATCGAAAATAATCGTCGCCCGTCGGCAATTCGCAATTGAATGTCGCGTACGCCAGAAGACCGACGAAATATACCAATAGGTAATTGGCAACGGTGAGGAATCGTATTCGTTCCGATGGATTCGCGCATCGAATGTCTCTAATCGACGTCGCGAATCTGGCAATTATAACGGCTAACGTTACGTTACAGAGAATAATTTGCGTCGCTCTCAAATTATTCACAAAACAGCCGAGGCAATATTGGATTGACGCGACGATCCATATCGCAGAGACCGTTAATTTGCGAGTCGTGCTGTCGATTAACGTGTCAAAACTTAGCATTAACGTGAAATAAACGTTACTAACGACGAGAGCCGTGCGAATGCGGGCGAAACGATCCCAAAATGGCAAAATCGAACCGATCACATCGAACGATAGACTAATAATGATGGTTAACAACCAATTGAACAGTATCAAGTTGATTCTCGTGCAGAACTTTTTGCATTTTAATAGAGTGTAAGCGACGAGCATTACGTAAATTAGTTCGGTGCAAAATAACGCGCCAATTATGAATTCGCGATGACCGTCGTCGAGCATTCGTATTGCGCGCCATATTATTGTCGATGTGACGTTGTCCATCGTACTTTCGCCGTTCATCTAGCTGCAATTAAATTAAAAAAAAAAGGAGTCGATAGTTATTGTCATTGTGCCTGCGTGAAATTAATTAATTCATTAATATTCAAATTGCGATTCGCACAATATAGACGCCGCCATTATTTAATAAACAAATGTACGTTTGCGTGTCGAGTGAGTTCAATTAATAGGAATCCATTGTTATACGTAATTATCGAATGTGCGAATAAACACTGATTCCGTAGATGGCGGGGTACAACGTTCTATAGGGACTTGCAAAAATGAATGGACGGAAAACAGAAGCTATAAGCAACAAAAAGTTATTAATTGCTACCAGTAACTTACAATTAGTCAGTTGGGCCAAAAAATAAAATCTCTTTATTTCCTCTTTTTATTACTTTTTTAATGTTGATATGAAGGATCAATTATGTGGGATAATCTGTCTTATTTTAAAATTTGATTTCAACGGGAAACTAATTAATTTTTAAATTAAGCAAAAGCTTCAAAGCTGTTTAATAGTCTGGACCAAATTTTCTAAAAAATCCCTTTTAGTTCCTATAAAATTTATTCTACAATCTAATAGCCAAGGAAAATTAGCCATTTCGCTTCAGAAAAGTTCCCGCAAAATGAAGATTTGCATGAACCTACATGATGATGTCCTTGACAAAGTGTCAAGAGTTCCCATCGATGCCAAAAGATTCTACACGGTATCGAAGATGAACAAGAATTTGTTTTAGTGAATATCTCATTAATGGTCACTTTTACGGGCAAACCGTACGTTATCGAAGTTGTAGATAAGGAAATTTCCTACAAAAACGTCAGTATGACATTTATTCGTAGGAGTGACCGTTTTGATAATAATTCGAATTTAAAAGTAGTAACGTCTGCATTTCTTATAAAACATTCGTTTCCACATCATCTTCGAGGTTGAATAAAAGGTGCGTTTGTCCAACGTGGTATCACCTGTAGACTAAATCCACGTTGGGTTTTGTACAAAAAATGTTTTTTTTAAACATTATTATGAATTTGGTCGTTAATTAATTTAATTTTTAATTTAAATTATTAATTAATTAATTTAATTAACAATTTCTTGGTCAACTTTGACACCGTGTAGAATCTTTAGCTCAACTGGGATCGATGGGGACTTTTGACATTTTATCAAGAACCACATTTATGAAGGTTCGTAAAAAAATCAGCTTTAAAGAAACGTTTCCGAAGTTTGGCCTTACTTTTGTCTAATTTCACTGGACAATAATAACAAGAGAAAAAGTCATACAAATGGCCTTAAATACATGGTGGATATTGAATTAATTGAAAAGCAGTCAAAAGTGCTACTTGCACAATTAATTCAAATAATAATACGTGACATTTAAATGTTTGAACCAACTGAATCAAAAATAATTATTAATTAATATTGACTATAAAAAATTAATTCATGCATTCTGACGTTATTGTTAAAATATTTTCATTTGATTTAAATGCTTTTTTTTATAAATCTGCTTTGATATTTGCATTATCCGTGTTTATTTAAAATAGGTGCATTTAATGAATGCAGTCGATTTAACAGTGCAATATAAACCGCAGAAAATCCGGATTAATTTTCAATCCATATTTTAAAACTGCACGCTGTTTAATTAATTTCAGTTAATTTAATCATAACAATAAAAGCAATGCGATTTAACAAAGTTGAATGCAACGTACCTCTTCACATGATTTGTATTTAATCCTTAAAAACGGCGCACGTCTTATAATAATTAAATAGATTATTAAATTCTAATTGGTCCTGAAACACTAAAAACTTATACTGTGTGTTTTAATAGCTAAAAAGTCCATATAAACTGGATCTGGGTCAACAATGTTAACAATAATTAACAATAAAAATTCGTACATTTTTATCTAAACTATTTTTGGCGTTCTTGCTTAATCGCTTGTAGATTATTGTAACAATTCTTCTGTTATCAAAACAACAATTACATGATTTGCATATTCATAATTCCAAATGATTATTGCCATTTAATTAGAGCAATTATCGTTTTGAATAATATTTGTTGGTTGTAATGTTCGTGCGAATAAAAATAACAAAAGTGTCAGGGTAACTTGTTGCTAGCAAACAATGAAACTTTCACGAGTTGCAAGTTTTCTTTAAATTCAGATTGCAAACGATAAAAAACTTTCGGTTCGTCTATTAGCATTTTGTTGTTCACCATCTTATTCTAACAAAAGAACGTCTCAATCTGCTTAAAGCGAAAGATGAAAAGTTTCGTTAAGGATTTAACTTGAGTGCGATGGGATCAAGGAAAGTGCCTTTTCGTTAAAGCATTCTTGCCAAGTGTCATGCAAAAGAAGAGGGAAAAATTGTTTAAAATTTTTAAAACACGAAATTGATTAATTGCATATCAATTTCCGCGACAATCAATTTACTTTTATTCCCTTAATGTTATTTTACAGCGCTTTTTAAGTGTTTTCAAAAGTAATTTGAAGAAAATGGAAATTAATCAGCCTTTTCTTTTATTTTGCACAAAGTAACTTTTCCATTAAGCTGTCGCTATTTGAAGGAAATTGCTTCTATTCGATACATGTTATATGCTCATTAAATATTATCGATTAATATTGTCTTTGGCATATGTTCAAATATCGTTATATCTGTTGGTAACGATGAAATTGATACGTACCTTCTCACATTAATAATACCAAACAACATCTTATAATTCGCATATTCGACTCAGAATTCCCTTTCAAAGCTTCCTATCTTAACAATCAATTGATGATGACGATGTACAATGTTTCGATGTCGATTACGAAATTATTAACGATTTGTAATTGAGATAACGTTAAGGGAGTCAAATACTATCGATTTCAAGTAATAAACTGCACTCTACCATTTGAATCAGTGAAAGGGAAAAATACCTCTTCGAAGATACCAATACTTGATTCTACCGTCACTTAACATGTCCGATATCGAAAATCGACCAATGGTAGAGCGACGTGGCGCGTAGTGGGGGATGCAACTGACACTGAAGGGAATAAAATTTGATATGCAAAGGGAACTTTCTTTGTTCGATACCATTTTCGATATGCGTCTGGAGTTGTAGGCTAAAAACTGTTAAATATTAATAATATGATTAATTAGTCAATTAATTAGGGATTTATCGAAGTTCAACACAAACATTTAAAACGAAAGCTGCATTTTGTCTTTATTCGTGATATTCTTGAGGTAAATTGTTAACAATCGCACGGAGTAATCTTTATAAAGTTTCGCACAATATTATTGCTTTTTAATTGAATACCTTTACATAATAATAAAGGGAAAAATTAACACCTCGTGATCTGCGATTATCAATCAAGGGAATTGTACCCTATCCTAATTATATAAACAAAAAATACAAGAAAAACGTCTACTTAATTACATCCTGCTTTCAAGAAGCATAGAAAATGAACCATTCGGTTTATTACAACTAAAGAACAATCGTATAATTTAGCTTTAAACATAAATCTGCGAGAGAGAAAAAAAAAACAAGACACCAAAAGTGCCGTCAAACCGGTTGGCTGACGTCGTTCGTTTCGACTTCGTTCCCGGCCAAATCCTGCAGATCGTCCCCGTCTCTTTTATACCTAATCGCCGACTGAATGTAATTGTATCGGCAATTGTACAAGTACGAGAGACACATTCGGATGTTGTCGTCGAAACGCGTCAAAACGACGACGAAAACGAGCGGCTGCAGATAATAGAATTGCACTAAGACCCTAGAAATGTGATATATTATCGTGAGCCGAAAGAAATGCCCCACAAGATGAACGAGGAACGTAAGAATCAACGAGAACGCATAAAATCCGGCGACCGTCATGCGGTAATGTTCGTCCTTCGTCGCCGTCTTTCGCACGACGTGCCGCAAATAGATACAGTATTTGATCACGATGAGTGCAACGGAAAGTAGGAACAAGAAGATATAAAACGGGAACAATTCCACCCTCAGCGAGCACAACAACGTGTTCGCCAGGATCCCGCTGAAGAGGAACAACCAGACGATGGCGACGATCAGGCGAAACGGTCTCGCGTTCGATTTCGCGAACAGCGCGTCGACGGTCGTCGCGAAATAGAAAGCGGCACAGACGGTTAACACGAGCGGATACAGATCGAAGACGTAGCAGAACATGATGAACGTGTAATAACGGTAGGATCCCAGCGCGATGCGTAAGAGTAGCAGGAATTCGGGATGGACCAGCGCCAGCAGCACGTTGCCGATGCAAATGCTCGCCATCAGCGTGTTCATGCGGCTGTGCATGTCGCGGAATTTGATCAGACAAAATGCCGTCGACGCGTTTAGCACGATGGTCACGAGGCAGCAGAGGAAGATGTAGCCCTCCTCGACGAAGTACCAAATCTCGATGTCCTCCTCGACTATCTCCGATAACTCCTCCAACGTCTCGTTATATGCGGCTTCTTCCGCCATCGTGCACCTGAAATTTATTTGCCTGTCACTAGTTGAAAAGTTCGTTTGAAATGCTTAAAAGTTAATCCATCGATAGCGAAATGCTAAATTTTTAACTGCCCGAAGAGAAACTCGTTTGACTTTTAGCAAGAAAGTTGGCTTCAGCAAAGGAAACACCGATATCAAGCAAAAAACTACTTTCCACGACCGCAATACCAATACTTTCATTCCTCTACTGTCACTGAATGCATCCATCTTTGCGAGTTGACCAATGGTGGAGCTACAAGAGTCGTAGTGGGGGATGCAACTGGCACTAGAGGGAATAAAATTTGATAAACGAAACGGAAGGTCGTTTTTTTGTTGTGCCATTTACGATATCTTCGCAGTTTTAGGTTAAAAGCCACGTTCTCATCAAAACGAAGTTTATATTTTTATAATTAAGTTGTTTTAACTCACCTTTCGCTTTTATGTTTTTGCAATCTAATTCAAACGTCTAATGGCAAACTAATGCTAAAACTAGAAAACTGGATCGATCTGGATTCGATTCGCTGCAGCACACGATTCGTCATTTACGAGTTAAAAACCGTGTGAACGTAATTATTTAATGAATAAGATTAAATAATTGTAACGCGACTTCGTTTCGGAAGACTCTGCAACGACAATGATAATAAATATTATTTTAATTACTCGTGTGGTCACTCGATAAATGAATGAAGGGGAAATTAATCAATGAACGAAGGAATTTCATTAAAAATTCCGAATAATTGTTTGTTTTTGTTTTACGATAAATGGAACCGATTGCACTTACCTAGAAGATTTAGTTAATTATGCGTGGAAGTAGAGATTTTAAGAAATGAGATTATGGAGAATAAAAATCAAGAAGCGAATCGAATGAACGTGATTTTCGGCGTTCATTGAAATTCTATTGAATCAGTGCAAATGTTTAAATGTTAAAGTTCAACGTAGATAACACGCTCCGTCAATAATTATGTTGAAACGAGCAGTAATATAATGACAACAATTAGATGAGCACATAACTGTCCAAAAGTTCTAATTTAATCCAATAAAATACGAAAATTTGGAATGATTTTCTCGTAATTTGGCAACCAACACATCATTATTTCATCCAATTTAATTGCTTCGGTAGAAGAACAATAAATAGCAAAAAGGACAAAGAGATAGCAAAAGATTAACCAACTGAATAAAAAGAAGACGTTAATTGATAATCCACTGATATGATATGACTTTGCTGCAGCATTTATCATTTCAAATGATTATTTATATATTGGCAAATTCTTAATTAAACGAGTTTAACTTTATTTGTTCAACATTATAAATAACAACAGTATTAACAAAATTAATGACAACTTCACATTAAGAAAAGGTGTTAATTAGGATTAATCACAATTTTAATGAAGTCTTTGGGAATTTTTATAAACTCTTTTATCGCAAACCTCGATCATTTCGATATCAAGGAAGACTTGGATCAAGATTTGACGACGAAAACTAAAAATACTTTTACTTTCCTCTCGACTAACAACATCCTGAAAATTGTTTGCCTCCCTAATTAGATGTTTTTATTTACTTTCTTCCCTTTGAAATTTAATTACAATAAAAAATCGTTAAAAATTGCTCGCACAATCCTTTTCGTAACTTGAGAAAATTAAAAAGGCGCAGAGGCATAGATGAAAGTAAAAATAAATTTGATGTCATTCAGCTGTTGGGATGATAATTTCCCAAAAGCATTAATGCTGCCCCACGCCGTGTCTTTTAATTTCATCATTTCGTCATCGACGTCATCCTACTCGATTCCTGTTTCATAATTTACCGCCTTTCGCAAGAAAACAAAAACTTAATAATTCGCTGCCATTGTTGGGTAGGTGGGGCAATAAGTTCGTGTGCGCTGCAATTCCAGATGGTTGTTGCAAAAAGTTCATTAGAACCCGTTACAATTCACTCGATTTGCATTATTAGTGCAATTATCATCGCTTTAACAAAAAGAAACCGTCATCGGTTTCATTAAATATATTATTCGTCTGTCGGAAAAGCAAAACTACTTTCCAGAAGCCCGTTACCAATACTTTCATCCCTCTACTGTCAAGTAACGCAGTCTCCATCGCAAATTGACGAATCGTGATGCATCACGACACGCGGCGGGGGATATGAGTGACACTAGACGGAATAAGATTTGATACAAACGGAAAGTAGTTTTGATTTTCGCACAAATTTTCAAACGCTCTCTTTAACAAGTTCGGGTGCATTGCAAATAAAAATTCTTGCGCCAAATGGTCGTTCGAACCATTTACAATCTAGTGCAATAAACTTCGGATACAGAAACCGATTTAGACTTTACATCAGTGTACCGCTGATATTTGACCGATCGGATTATTACAATTAAAAAAAAAACAATTTTATAATTTAGCTTTAAACATAAATCTATTAGAAAAAAACAAAACACCAAAAGCGCCGTCAAACCGGTTGGCTGACGTCGTTCGTTTCGATTTCGTTCCCCGTCAAATCCCGCAGTTCGTTTCCATCTCCTTTATGCCTAATCGCCGACTGAATGTAATTGTATCGACAACTGTACAAGTACGAAAGACACATTCGGATGTTGTCGTCGAAACGCGTCAAGATGACGACGAAAACGATCGGTTGAAGATAACACAAATGTTGTAAGACCCTACAAATGTGATGCACTATCAAGATCCAAAAGTAATTAAACACAAGGTGAACGACGAACATTAGAATCAACGAGAACGCATAAAATCCGGCGACCGTCATACGATAATGTTCGTCCTTCGTCGCCGTCTTTCGCACGACGTGCCGCAAATAGATACAATATTTGATCACGATCAGTCCAACGCAAAGTAAGTACAAGAAGATATACAACGGGAACAAGTTCATTCTGCGGGAGCAAAACCACGTGTTCGCCAGGATCCCGCCGAAGAGGAACAACCAGACGATGGCGACGATCAGGCGAAACGGTCTCGCGTTCGATTTCGCGAACAGCGCGTCGACGGTCGTCGCGAAATAGAAAGCGGCACAGACGGTTAACACGAACGGATACAGATCGAAGACGTAGCAGAACATGGGTCTCCCATGGGATCTCAGTACGGTGCGTAACAGCATCAGGAATTCGGGATTGACCAGCGCCAGCAGCACGTTGCCGATGCAAATGCTCGCCATCAGCGTGTTCATGCGGCTGTGCATGTCGCGGAATTTGATCAGACAAAATGCCGTCGACGCGTTTAGCACGATGGTCACGAGGCAGCAGAGGAAGATGTAGCCCTCCTCGACGAAGTACCAAATCTGAATGTCCTCCTCGACTAGCTCCGACAACTCCTCCAACGTCTCGTTATATGCGGCTTCTTCCGCCATCGTGCACCTGAAATTTATTTGCCTGTCACTAGTTGAAAAGTTCGTTTGAAATGCTTAAAAGTTAATCCATCGATAGCGAAATGCTAAATTTTTAACTGCCCGAAGAGAAACTCGTTTGACTTTTAGCAAGAAAGTTGGCTTCAGCAAAGGAAACACCGATATCAAGCAAAAAACTACTTTCCACGACCGCAATACCAATACTTTCATTCCTCTACTGTCACTGAATGCATCCATCTTTGCGAGTTGACCAATGGTGGAGCTACAAGAGTCGTAGTGGGGGATGCAACTGGCACTAGAGGGAATAAAATTTGATAAACGAAACGGAAGGTCGTTTTTTTGTTGTGCCATTTACGATATCTTCGCAGTTTTAGGTTAAAAGCCACGTTCTCATCAAAACGAAGTTTATATTTTTATAATTAAGTTGTTTTAACTCACCTTTCGCTTTTATGTTTTTGCAATCTAATTCAAACGTCTAATGGCAAACTAATGCTAAAACTAGAAAACTGGATCGATCTGGATTCGATTCGCTGCAGCACACGATTCGTCATTTACGAGTTAAAAACCGTGTGAACGTAATTATTTAATGAATAAGTTTAAATAATTGTAACGCGACTTCGTTTCGGAAGACTCTGCAACGACAATGATAATAAATATTATTTTAATTACTCGTGTGGTCACTCGATAAATGAATGAAGGGGAAATTAATCAATGAAGGCATTTTATTAAAAATTCCGAATAATTGTTTGTTTTTGTTTTACGATAAATGGAACCGATTGCACTTACCTAGAAGATTTAGTTAATTATGCGTGGAAGTAGAGATTTTAAGAAATGAGATTATGGAGAATAAAAATTAAGAAGCGAATCGAATGAACGTGATTTTTGGCGTTCATTCAAATTCTATTGAATCAGTGCAAATGTTTAAATGTTAAAGTTCAACGTAGATAACACGCTCCGTCAATAATTATGTTGAAACGAGCATTAGTATAATGACAACAATTAGATGAGCACATAACTGTCCAAAAGTTCTAATTTAATCCAATAAAATACGAAAATTTGGAATGATTTTCTCGTAATTTGGCAACCAACACATCATTATTTCATCCAATTTAATTGCTTCGGTAGAAGAACAATAAATAGCAAAAAGGACAAAGAGATAGCAAAAGATTAACGAACTGAATAAAAAGAAGACGATAATTGATAATCCATTGATATGATATGTCTTTGCTGCAGCATTTATCATTTCAAATGATTATTTATATTTCGGCAATTACTTAACTAAAGGAGTTTAACTTTATTTGTTCAACATTATAATTAACAACAGTATTAACAAGATTAATGACAACTTCACATTAAGAAAAGGTTTTAATTAGGATTAATCACAATTTTAATGAATTCTTTGGGAAATTTTATAAACTCTTTTATCGCAAACCTCGATCATTTAGATATCAAAGAAAACTTGGATCAAGATTTGACGACGAAAACTAAAAATACTTTTACGTTCCTCTCGACTAACAACATCCTGAAAATTGTTTGCCTCCCTAATTAGATGTTTTTATTTACTTTCTTCCCTTTGAAATTTAATTACAATTAAAAATCGTTAAAAACTGTTCGCGAAATCTTTTTCGTAACTTGAGAAAATTTAAAAAGAGCAGAGGCATAGATGAAAGTAAAAATAAATTTGATGTCATTCAGTCATTGGGATGATAATTTCCCAAAAGCATTAATGCTGCCCCACGCCGTGTTTTTTAATTTCATCATTTCGTCATCGACATCATCCTACTCGATTCCTGTTTCATAATTTACCGCCTTTCGCAAGAAAACAAAAAAAAATAAATAATTCGCTGCCAACTTTATGCGCAAACCCATTGTTGGGTAAGTGGGGCAATAAGTTCGTGTGCGCTGCAATTCCAGATGGTTGTTGCAAAAGGTTCATTAGAACCCGTTACAATTCACTCGATTTGCATTATTAGTGCAATTATCATCGCTTTAACAAAAAGAAACCGTCATCGGTTTCATTAAATATATTATTCGTCTGTCGGAAAAGCAAAACTACTTTCCAGAAGCCCGTTACCAATACTTTCATCCCTCTACTGTCAAGTAACGCAGTCTCCATCGCAAATTGACGAATCGTGATGCATCACGACACGCGGCGGGGGATATGAGTGACACTAGACGGAATAAAATTTGATGATAACGGAAAGTAGTTTTGATTTTCGAACACAAATTTTCAAACGCTCTCTTTAACAAGTTCGGGTGCATTGCAAATAAAAATTCTTGCGCCAAATGGTCGTTCGAACCATTTACAATCTAGTGCAATAAACTTCGGATACAGAAACCGATTTAGACTTTACATCGGTGTACCGCTGATATTTGACCGATCGGATTATTACAATTAAAAAAAAACAATTTTATAATTTAGCTTTAAACATAAATCTATTAGAAAAAAACAAAACACCAAAAGCGCCGTCAAACCGGTTGGCTGACGTCGTTCGTTTCGATTTCGTTCCCCGTCAAATCCCGCAGTTCGTTTCCATCTCCTTTATGCCTAATCGCCGACTGAATGTAATTGTATCGACAACTGTACAAGTACGAAAGACACATTCGGATGTTGTCGTCGAAACGCGTCAAGATGACGACGAAAACGATAGGTTGAAGATAACACAAATGTTGTAAGACCCTACAAATGTGATGCACTGTCATGATCCAAAAGTAATTAAACACAAGGTGAACGACGAACATTAGAATCAAGAAGAGCGCATAAAATCCGGCGACCGTCATACGATAATGTTCGTCCTTCGTCGCCGTCTTTCGCACGACGTGCCGCAAATAGATACAATATTTGATCACGATCAGTCCAACGCAAAGTAAGTACAAGAAGATATACAACGGGAACAAGTTCATTCTGCGCGAGCAAAACCACGTGTTCGCCAGGATCCCGCCGAAGAGGAACAACCAGACGATGGCGACGATCAGGCGAAACGGTCTCGCGTTCGATTTCGCGAACAGCGCGTCGACGGTCGTCGCGAAATAGAAAGCGGCACAGACGGTTAACACGAACGGATACAGATCGAAGACGTAGCAGAACATGGGTCTCCCATGGGATCTCAGTACGGTGCGTAACAGCATCAGGAATTCGGGATTGACCAGCGCCAGCAGCACGTTGCCGATGCAAATGCTCGCCATCAGCGTGTTCATGCGGCTGTGCATGTCGCGGAATTTGATCAGACAAAATGCCGTCGACGCGTTTAGCACGATGGTCACGAGGCAGCAGAGGAAGATGTAGCCCTCCTCGACGAAGTACCAAATCTGAATGTCCTCCTCGACTATCTCCGACAACTGCTCCAACGTCACGTTATATGCGGCTTCTTCCGCCATCGTGCACCTGAAATTTATTTGCCTGTCACTAGTTGAAAAGTTCGTTTGAAACGCTTAAAAGTTAATCTATGGATAGCGAAATGCTAAATTTTTAACTGCCCGAAGACAAACTCGCTTGACTTTTAGCAAGAAAGTTGGCTTCAGCAAAGGAAACACCGATATCAAGCAAAAAACTACTTTCCACGACCGCAATACCAATACTTTCATTCCTCTAGTGTCACTGAATGCATCCATCTTTGCGAATTGACCAATGGTGGAGCTACAAGAGTCGTAGTGGGGGATGCAACTGGCACTAGAAGGAATAAAATTTGATAAACGAAGCGGAAGGTCGTTTTTTTTTGTGCCATTTCCGATATCTGCGCAGTTTTAGGTTAAAAGCCACGTTTTCATCAAAACGAAGTTTATATTTTATTAATTATGTTGTTTTAACTCACCTTTCGCTTTTATGTTTTTGCAATCTAATTCAGTAAACGTCTAATGGCAAACTAATGCTAAAACTAGAAAACTGGATCGATCTGGATTCGATTCGCTGCAGCACACGATTCGTCATTTACGAGTTAAAAACCGTGTGAACGTAATTATTTAATGAATAATATTAAATAATTGTAACGCGACTTCGTTTCGGAAGACTCTGCAACGACAATGATAATAAATATTATTTTAATTACTCGTGTGGTCACTCGATAAATGAATGAAGGGGAAATTAATCAATGAACGAAGGAATTTCATTAAAAATTCCGAATAATTGTTTGTTTTTGTTTTACGATAAATGGAACCGATTGCACTTACCTAGAAGATTTAGTTAATTATGCGTGGAAGTAGAGATTTTAAGAAATGAGATTATGGAGAATAAAAATCAAGAAGCGAATCGAATGAACGTGATTTTCGGCGTTCATTGAAATTCTATTGAATCAGTGCAAATGTTTAAATGTCAAAGTTCAACGTAGATAACACGCTCCGTCAATAATTATGTTGAAACGAGCAGTAATATAATGACAACAATTAGATGAGCGCATAAATGTCCAAAAGTTCTAATATAATCCAAACAAATACGAAAATTTCGAATGATTTTCGCGTAATTTGGCAACCAACACATCATTATTCCACCCAATTTAATTGCTTCGGTAGAAGAACAATAAGTAGCAAAAAGGACAAAGAGATAGCAAAAGATTAACCAACTGAATAAAAAGAAGACGTTAATTGATAATCCACTGATATGATATGACTTTGCTGCAGCATTTATCATTTCAAATGATTATTTATATATTGGCAAATTCTTAATTAAACGAGTTTAACTTTATTTGTTCAACATTATAAATAACAACAGTATTAACAAAATTAATGACAACTTCACATTAAGAAAAGGTGTTAATTAGGATTAATCACAATTTTAATGAAGTCTTTGGGAATTTTTATAAACTCTTTTATCGCAAACCTCGATCATTTCGATATCAAGGAAGACTTGGATCAAGATTTGACGACGAAAACTAAAAATACTTTTACTTTCCTCTCGACTAACAACATCCTGAAAATTGTTTGCCTCCCTAATTAGATGTTTTTATTTACTTTCTTCCCTTTGAAATTTAATTACAATAAAAAATCGTTAAAAATTGCTCGCACAATCCTTTTCGTAACTTGAGAAAATTAAAAAGGCGCAGAGGCATAGATGAAAGTAAAAATAAATTTGATGTCATTCAGCTGTTGGGATGATAATTTCCCAAAAGCATTAATGCTGCCCCACGCCGTGTCTTTTAATTTCATCATTTCGTCATCGACATCATCCTACTCGATTCCTGTTTCATAATTTACCGCCTTTCGCAAGAAAACAAAAACTTAATAATTCGCTGCCATTGTTGGGTAGGTGGGGCAATAAGTTCGTGTGCGCTGCAATTCCAGATGGTTGTTGCAAAAAGTTCATTAGAACCCGTTACAATTCACTCGATTTGCATTATTAGTGCAATTATCATCGCTTTAACAAAAAGAAACCGTCATCGGTTTCATTAAATATATTATTCGTCTGTCGGAAAAGCAAAACTACTTTCCAGAAGCCCGTTACCAATACTTTCATCCCTCTACTGTCAAGTAACGCAGTCTCCATCGCAAATTGACGAATCGTGATGCATCACGACACGTGGCGGGGGATATGAGTGACACTAGACGGAATAAGATTTGATACAAACGGAAAGTAGTTTTGATTTTCGCACAAATTTTCAAACGCTCTCTTTAACAAGTTCGGGTGCATTGCAAATAAAAATCCTTGCGCCAAATGGTCGTTCGAACCATTTACAAACTAGTGCAATAAATTTCGGATACAGAAACCGATTTAGACTTTACATCGGTGTACCGATGATATTTGACCGATCGGATTATTACAATTAAAAAAACAATTTTATAATTTAGCTTTAAACATAAATCCATGAGAAAAAAAAACAAAACACTAAAAGTGCCATTAAACCGGTTGGTTGACGTCGTTCATTTCGATTTCGTTCCCGGCCAAATCCCGCAGTTCGATTCCATCTCTTTTAGATCTAATCGCCGACTGAATGTAATTGTATCGACAACTGTACAAGTACCAAAGACACATTCGGATGTTGTCGTCGAAACGCGTCAAAATGACGACGAAAACGAGCGGCTGAAGATAATAGAATTGCACTAAGACCCTAGAAATGTGATATATTATCGTGAGCCGAAAGAAATGCCCCACAAGATGCACGAGGAACGTAAGAATCAACGAGAACGCATAAAATCCGGCGACCGTCATGCGATAATGTTCGTCCCTCGTCGCCGTCTTTCGCACGACGTGCCGCAAATAGATACAGTATTTGATCACGATGAGTGCAACGGAAAGTAGGAACAAGAAGATATAAAACGGGAACAATTCCACCCTCAGCGAGCACAACAACGTGTTCGCCAGGATCCCGCTGAAGAGGAACAACCAGACGATGGCGACGATCAGGCGAAACGGTCTCGCGTTCGATTTCGCGAACAGCGCGTCGACGGTCGTCGCGAAATAGAAAGCGGCACAGACGGTTAACACGAGCGGATACAGATCGAAGACGTAGCAGAACATGAAGAACGTGTAATAACGGTAGGATCCCAGGGCGATGCGTAAGAGTAGCAGGAATTCGGGATGGACCAGCGCCAGCAGCACGTTGCCGATGCAAATGCTCGCCATCAGCGTGTTCATGCGGCTGTGCATGTCGCGGAATTTGATCAGACAAAATGCCGTCGACGCGTTTAGCACGATGGTCACGAGGCAGCAGAGGAAGATGTAGCCCTCCTCGACGAAGTACCAAATCTGAATGTCCTCCTCGACTAGCTCCGACAACTCCTCCAACGTCACGTTATATATGGCTTCTTCCGCCATCGTGCACCTGAAATTTATTTGCCTGTCACTAGTTGAAAAGTTCGTTTGAAATGCTTAAAAGTTAATCTATGGATAGCGAAATGCTAAATTTTTAACTGCCCGAAGACAAACTCGTTTGACTTTTAGCAAGAAAGTTGGCTTCAGCAAAGGAAACACCGATATCAAGCAAAAAACTACTTTCCACGACCGCAATACCAATACTTTCATTCCTCTACTGTCACTGAATGCATCCATCTTTGCGAGTTGACCAATGGTGGAGCTACAAGAGTCGAGGTGGGGGATGCAACTGGCACTAGAGGGAATAAAATTTGATAAACGAAACGGAAGGTCGTTTTTTTGTTGTGCCATTTACGATATCTTCGCAGTTTTAGGTTAAAAGCCACGTTCTCATCAAAACGAAGTTTATATTTTTATAATTAAGTTGTTTTAACTCACCTTTCGCTTTTATGTTTTTGCAATCTAATTCAAACGTCTAATGGCAAACTAATGCTAAAACTAGAAAACTGGAACGATCTGGATTCGATTCGCTGCAGCACACGATTCGTCATTTACGAGTTAAAAACCGTGTGAACGTAATTATTTAATGAATAAGATTAAATAATTGTAACGCGACTTCGTTTCGGAAGACTCTACAACGACAATGATAATAAATATTATTTTAATTACTCGTGTGGTCACTCGATAAATGAATGAAGGGGAAATTAATCAATGAAGGCATTTTATTAAAAATTCCGAATAATTGTTTGTTTTTGTTTTACGATAAATGGAACCGATTGCACTTACCTAGAAGATTTAGTTAATTATGCGTGGAAGTAGAGATTTTAAGAAATGAGATTATGGAGAATAAAAATTAAGAAGCGAATCGAATGAACGTGATTTTTGGCGTTCATTCAAATTCTATTGAATCAGTGCAAATGTTTAAATGTTAAAGTTCAACGTAGATAACACGCTCCGTCAATAATTATGTTGAAACGAGCAATAGTATAATGACAACAATTAGATGAGCACATAACTGTCCAAAAGTTCTAATTTAATCCAATAAAATACGAAAATTTGGAATGATTTTCTCGTAATTTGGCAACCAACACATCATTATTTCATCCAATTTAATTGCTTCGGTAGAAGAACAATAAATAGCAAAAAGGACAAAGAGATAGCAAAAGATTAACGAACTGAATAAAAAGAAGACGATAATTGATAATCCATTGATATGATATGACTTTGCTGCAGCATTTATCATTTCAAATGATTATTTATATTTCGGCAATTACTTAACTAAAGGAGTTTAACTTTATTTGTTCAACATTATAATTAACAACAGTATTAACAAGATTAATGACAACTTCACATTAAGAAAAGGTTTTAATTAGGATTAATCACAATTTTAATGAATTCTTTGGGAAATTTTATAAACTCTTTTATCGCAAACCTCGATCATTTAGATATCAAAGAAAACTTGGATCAAGATTTGACGACGAAAACTAAAAATACTTTTACGTTCCTCTCGACTAACAACATCCTGAAAATGGTTTGCCTCCCTAATTAGATGTTTTTATTTACTTTCTTCCCTTTGAAATTTAATTACAATAAAAAATCGTTAAAAATTGCTCGCACAATCCTTTTCGTAACTTGAGAAAATTAAAAAGGCGCAGAGGCATAGATGAAAGTAAAAATAAATTTGATGTCATTCAGCTGTTGGGATGATAATTTCCCAAAAGCATTAATGCTGCCCCACGCCGTGTTTTTTAATTTCATCATTTCGTCATCGACATCATCCTACTCGATTCCTGTTTCATAATTTACCGCCTTTCGCAAGAAAACAAAAACTTAATAATTCGCTGCCAACTTTATACACAAACCCATTGTTGGGTAGGTGGGGCAATAAGTTCGTGTGCGCTGCAATTCCAGATGGTTGTTGCAAAAAGTTCATTAGAACCCGTTACAATTCACTCGATTTGCATTATTAGTGCAATTATCATCGCTTTAACAAAAAGAAACCGTCATCGGTTTCATTAAATATATTATTCGTCTGTCGGAAAAGCAAAACTACTTTCCAGAAGCCCGTTACCAATACTTTCATCCCTCTACTGTCAAGTAACGCAGTCTCCATCGCAAATTGACGAATCGTGATGCATCACGACACGTGGCGGGGGATATGAGTGACACTAGACGGAATAAGATTTGATACAAACGGAAAGTAGTTTTGATTTTCGCACAAATTTTCAAACGCTCTCTTTAACAAGTTCGGGTGCATTGCAAATAAAAATCCTTGCGCCAAATGGTCGTTCGAACCATTTACAAACTAGTGCAATAAACTTCGGATACAGAAACCGATTTAGACTTTACATCGGTGTACCGATGATATTTGACCGATCGGATTATTACAATTAAAAAAACAATTTTATAATTTAGCTTTAAACATAAATCCATGAGAAAAAAAAACAAAACAATAAAAGTGCCATTAAACCGGTTGGTTGACGTCGTTCATTTCGATTTCGTTCCCGGCCAAATCCCGCAGTTCGATTCCATCTCTTTTAGATCTAATCGCCGACTGAATGTAATTGTATCGACAACTGTACAAGTACCAAAGACATATTCGGATGTTGTCGTCGAAACGCGTCAAGATGACGACGAAAACGAGCGGCTGAAGGTAATAGAATTGCACTAAGACCCTAGAAATGTGATATATTATCGTGAGCCGAAAGAAATGGCCCACAAGATGCACGAGGAACGTAAGAATCAACGAGAACGCATAAAATCCGGCGACCGTCATGCGATAATGTTCGTCCCTCGTCGCCGTCTTTCGCACGACGTGCCGCAAATAGATACAGTATTTGATCACGATGAGTGCAACGGAAAGTAGGAACAAGAAGATATAAAACGGGAACAATTCCACCCTCAGCGAGCACAACAACGTGTTCGCCAGGATCCCGCTGAAGAGGAACAACCAGACGATGGCGACGATCAGGCGAAACGGTCTCGCGTTCGATTTCGCGAACAGCGCGTCGACGGTCGTCGCGAAATAGAAAGCGGCACAGACGGTTAACACGAGCGGATACAGATCGAAGACGTAGCAGAACATGAAGAACGTGTAATAACGGTAGGATCCCAGGGCGATGCGTAAGAGTAGCAGGAATTCGGGATTGACCAGCGCCAGCAGCACGTTGCCGATGCAAATGCTCGCCATCAGCGTGTTCATGCGGCTGTGCATGTCGCGGAATTTGATCAGACAAAATGCCGTCGACGCGTTTAGCACGATGGTCACGAGGCAGCAGAGGAAGATGTAGCCCTCCTCGACAAAGTACCAAATCTGAATGTCCTCCTCGACTAGCTCCGACAACTCCTCCAACGTCACGTTATATATGGCTTCTTCCGCCATCGTGCACCTGAAATTTATTTGCCTGTCACTAGTTGAAAAGTTCGTTTGAAATGCTTAAAAGTTAATCTATGGATAGCGAAATGCTAAATTTTTAACTGCCCGAAGACAAACTCGTTTGACTTTTAGCAAGAAAGTTGGCTTCAGCAAAGGAAACACCGATATCAAGCAAAAAACTACTTTCCACGACCGCAATACCAATACTTTCATTCCTCTACTGTCACTGAATGCATCCATCTTTGCGAGTTGACCAATGGTGGAGCTACAAGAGTCGTAGTGGGGGATGCAACTGGCACTAGAGGGAATAAAATTTGATAAACGAAACGGAAGGTCGTTTTTTTGTTGTGCCATTTACGATATCTTCGCAGTTTTAGGTTAAACGCCACGTTTTCATCAAAAGCAAGTTTATAATTTTTTAACTTACCCTTCGCTTTTATGTTTTTGCAGTCTAATTCAGTAAATGTCTAATGGCAGACTAATGCTAAAACTAGAAAACTGGAACGATCTGGTTTCAATTCGCTGCAGCGAAATTAAATAATTGTAACGCGACTTCGTTTCGGAAAACGCTGCAACGATAACAGTAATAAATAATATGTTAATTACTTATGTGATCACTCGATAAATGAATGAATGGGAAATTAATCAATTTTACGGTAAATGGAAGCGATTGCACTTACCTAGAAGATTTAGTTAATTATGCGTGGGAGTAGAAATTTAAAAAAATGAGATTATAGAGAATGAAAATTAAGAAGCGAATCGAATGAACGTGATTTTTGGCGTCCATTCAAATTCTATTGAATCAGTGCAAATGTTTAAATGTTAAAGTTCAACGTAGATAACACGCTCCGTCAATGATTATGTTGAAACGAGCAATAGTATAATGACAACAATTAGATGTCCAAAATTTATAATCTAATCCAAACAAATACGAAAATTTAGAATGATTTACTCGTAATTTGGCAACCAACACATCATTATTTCATCCATTTAATTGCTTCGGTAGAAGAACAATAAGTAGCAAAAAGGACAAAGAGATAGCAAAAGATTAACCAACTGAATAAAAAGAAGACGATAATTGATAATCCATTGATATGATATGTCTTTGCTGCAGCATTTATCATTTCAAATGATTATTTATATTTTGGCAATTACTTAATTAAACGAGTTTAACTTTATTTGATCAACATTATAATTAACAACAGTATTAACAAGATTAATGACAACTTCACATTAAAAAAAGGTTTTAATTAGAATTAATCACAATTTTAATGAATTCTTTGGGAAATTTTGTAAACTCTTTTTTCGCAAACCTCGATCATTTCGATATCAAAGAAAACTTGGATCAAGATTTGACGACGAAAACTAAAAATACTTTTACTTTCCTCTCTGCTACTAGCAGCAGCCTTAAAATTGTTTGCCTCGCTAATTAGATGTTTTTATTTACTTTCTTCCCTTTGAAATTTAATTACGATTAAAAATCGTTAAAAACTGTTCGCGAAATCCTTTTCGTAACTCGAAAAAATTAAAAAACAGCAGAGGCATAGATGAAAGTAAAAATAAATTTGATGTCATTCAGCTGTTGGGATGATAATTTCCCAAAAACATTAATGCTGCCCCACACCGTGTTTTTTAATTTTATCATTTCGTCATCGACATCATCCTACTCGATTCCTGTTTCATAATTTACCGCCTTTCGCAAGAAAACAAAAACTTAATAATTCGCTGCCAACTTTATGCGCAAACCCATTGTTGGGTAGGTGGGGCAATAAGTTCGTGTGTGCTGCAATTCCAAACGTTTGTGCCAAAAGGTCCATTAGAACCCGTTACAATTCACTAGATTTGCATTATTAGCAACAAAAAAACCGTCCTTGGTATATACGTCGAAAAAGCAAAACTACTTTCCAGAAGCGCGTTACCAATACTTTCATCCCTCTACTGTCAAGTAACGCAGTCTCCATCGCAAATTGACGAATCGCGAAGCGTCACGACACGTAGCGGGGGACACGACTGACACTAGACGGAATAAAATTTGATACAAACGGAAAGTAGTTTTGATTTTCGAAAACAAGTTCGCGTGCACTGCCAATAAAAATCCTTGCGCCAAATGGTCGTTCGAACCATTTACAATTCCACTCTACACCGGCGTGCCGATGATATTCGACCGCTGGCCGCCGCCGACGAACGCTCGCTCCGGCTTCGGATGGTCGCGCGCCGCCGGCGGCTTCAGCGACGTGTACAAAAACTCGTCGCGCTCCGCTTCCGCGCCGTACGAAATCTTGACGACGTTCGCCTCGGCGCCGCACCTGAAAGCGTGCGCGTAACACGTGCCGTAATTCGCATCGAGGTACGCGTACAGGAACAGATTGACGATGACGTTCATGTAGCCGACGATCGCCATGCTCTTGGACACGTTGTACAGCACGTCGCTGGCGAGGAAGAACGACAGATAGAACGTCGACACGTGCGGCAACCAGCAGACGACGAACATCGTCACCGCACCGACGCGGAACGCCGCATCGTCGGCCGCCTCTTTCGCGATCGCTCGCCGCACGGTCACGCACCAATAGATGGCGCACGCGAGCGATAACGCCGCGAACGCGATCAAAACCGTCGCGTACGAGTACGGGATGTAGGTGCCTTTGATGCAGAGCGCGATCGACGCGACGTCGGCCAAATAGGCGACGATCCAGATGCAGACGATCGTCGCGTGGAAGCATTTGCGCGTGTATCGCTCGCTGAACGCGCGATCGATCAACATGTAGAGGACGAAGGCGATCGTCGCCGCGTGAAAGGCGGCGCGCGTTTCGTGCGCGCCGCAATGGTACTCGTCGTAGCGGTGCAGGCCGTAAGCGTGCGGTATCGCGTCGAAGGTGAAGAGGTTCGCGAGCAAGTGTAACGTGTCGGCGATCGCCCAGTGCAGGACGATCACGTTGCGGCGCGACGCGAACATGCGGCGGAAGCGCACGAGGCAGTAGATGAGGAACGCGTTGGCGACGATGGCGGCGCTGCACACGAACGTGTAGATGATGTCGCGGTGGAGGAAGTTGTCGTTGTCGCCCCTGGTGGCGCTTTCGGTCGTCTCGTTGCGATTCGTGTTCGAGGTGACGTTGTAGATGTCGAAGGTGTCCATTTTTTTTTGTTTTTGTTTTTGGGGACGTTTCTTCCGGTGGTGAGGTGCGGTTCACGCTGTAAAAGGGGAAGAGCTGTTTAGAAAGTTAAAGGCGAATCGTGGGTTGAATTCGGCTTGGTTCGGTTTCGTTTTGTTGCGAAAGTCAAAACAAACAGTCTCGCTTTATCTGTCCCAAAAGAAAAACTGCTTTCCATATAGGATAATAATTATCAATACTGTCATCCCTCGACTACCATTGATAGATACATATTTACAAAAATAATGCTTAATATTAATTACTTTGCATTTTGCTTTTTGATCATATTTTTTTACTCCATACTTTTGCAAAAAAGCTTTAAAAATAAAAAAAAGTGCAAAACTGGAAATGCTGTGGATGTAAATTGATTTAAAATTGATTTAATTACTTGCAAAAATGATGCAGTGCAAATTCGAAGGGAAAATAATTATTATTATTAATGCAAATTCACAAACTTGAATAATTTTTTGCGTTTATTCTTTAAAGTTTTAAGCAAGCATTCAATGTGTAGTTCGTTACTAAATCGCATTTATATTCGCGAATTGGAGTCAATTTTGCAATTTTTATGTACCCACATAAATGGATTTGTTAATTAATTTTAACTTAATTAATAGACAATTAACATTTTATCTTATTACCTAACGAATTAAATTTCTTAATGTAAATTAATGTTTGATTATATTTCTAAATGCTCTTAATCAAATAATGCCAATATCGAATGTGTCATTGATTATTTGATCTTCCAGTAAATTGATAGAAACATTGTGACATTGTTAAAATAGTTGTAATAAACAAGATACAGTGAAATCTCGTTTTTAAACCAACTTTGCAAAATTATTGCGCAAGTACTGATCATTGCAAATTCTATTGTCTGTTATGCTTCAGCGTCTGATGCAAATAAAAGACGTTGATGAATTTCTTTTCTTCATCATACGGTGCTACGGTGGAAAATATATCAACGTTTAAACACTGTGGAAATTGCAATTTTAAGTTCGCAATCTCACCAAACATCGATTAAACATTCTTTTCGGTGAAAATAACATATGACATGTTCATCATTTCCTCATTACGTATGCAATTACGATTCTACATTGTTACAAACATATTTTGGTAGAAAAAAATTACTAATTCATTTCTCGGAGAGCGCTATAACGAGCTTCCCCTGTATAGTACTTATCAACACTTTCATCCCTCCACTGTCGCGATTGCCCCTTACTGCGCAAATTCACCAATTGCGGAGCAGTTTGATGTGAAGGGGGGATGCAAGTGGCAGTAGAGGGAATAAAATTTGATGTAGAAATGGGCAAGTCGATTCATTTCGGATATCTTCGATCTCTCTGTATACAGGGTGTCCCAACAGTGCGGACTCGGAGAATTACGCCGAAATGGTTGTACTTTAAAGCAAAATTTTACAGGTAGAAAAGTTTTCCCTCGGGAAGGACTGCAAGATGGAAATGGTTTCCAAGATGGCGCACTTCAGGATATACCCGGAATTGATACTTGCTCCCTTACTTTAAGTGGAATGGCGCATTTTTCAGTCAATTTTTGGATTCCTCAAGACAAACCTTTTTATCTGAAACATTCTTCTCTAGAGTCAACTGTTTAAGCGTATGCGCCCTAATGCCTTTTTTCTTAGAGATTTTATTTTCTTGATGCATTACGCCTCGTATAATTTTGAATTACGTTATAATTAGTTGCGAATTTATTCAACAATAAATGAAGAAAAACAAGAAAACCTACGGGGAAATATCGAACGTTGTTGTTTGATGAAAATGAATAGCGACAGAAATAATTTATGGCTTAAAACGAAACTGGCATTTGCTTCATTTTTCAAATAATATTCGCAATTGCTTAATTATTATGTCATTCACTTTAACGCACATGTCTGCATTATGGAGTTAAGACGCACAAATTGGCAAGCGGCATTAAAAGGACAAATCACTTACGTGTCTTTTTAGTAAACCGCAAAACTTTTGCAAAAACAATTACTCCCGACGAAAGAACCAACTGATTGGAGATTAGAATTAAAATTCAATTCAATCAGCGGACTCGCGTGAATTAAGAGCACGTACGTTCACGGTCGTATTGATGTGTATAGTGCAGGGTTATAGTTTTCGAAAAAAACATCTTTTGTTTTTTTCATTTTCGAAAAAAATTCAATAGCACGAATAGAAAAGGATGGAATAATAATAATAACGCGAAATATCTGCGTCTCCTACCGTTTCCTATCCTATTATAAATCTCTCTCTATTTTTCTAATGCACGTTTCGTATTAAGGAATAGTCTGGCCCGAGTTATATTTAAAGCGAAACGCGCGGTTTCATCATTTCTATTTTGCAATGTTTACTATAATAATAATAGTGTGTGTAAAGCGACGTGGTTCCTTTATTTTGTTTCATTATTATTCCTCATTATTACTACCGATTACATAAGTTTCGTCTTGACTTTATGCTAATTTTACCACACACACACGCACACGTTTCTGCCCTGCAATTAATACCGCATCAATATGTCATTTATTACGCAATATCTGGCGAAAAAGCGTAACGTGCGAGCAAATATAATAAATCATTTGTTATTAATAAGGAACAGCAAACATCTGTTCGAAATAAAATTTACAGGAACGAGAATCAGAAATAATAAAATGATCTAACATTTGTAAGAGCAGCACGAAGACAAAATTATAATAAGTTTAATGGCAATATTCTAATCTTGCACAATCGCTTTCTCATTACAATAATGTCCCACGAAAGACAAAGTAATCGGCGAGAATTCGTTTTGGCTCCCATTCAAGGGTAATACTCGAATTAAGTACGTGCTCAAACTTGAAAATCCCTAATATAACGAGTTCAAAACGAAAATTTAAGCATCGCATTTACACACTGTATCCTCCGATGCCGCGATTCTAAAATTTCGTTGGCAACACTCAGTACACTCGAAAGTTTCATTTAATCGAAGTGCACGCGCGATATCAATACTTTCGTCCCACTACCGTCATGAACGACGTTCTTCTTGGCATATTGACCAATCGTGCAACGACGATGCGTGTAGTGGGGGACGCCACTGACACTAGAGAGAATAAAGTTTGATGTAGAGAATTGGAAGTAGCTCTTGTGGCAGCCGCTTAATAAACTTTTGTGAAAGTTGTAATTTTGTTGTAAATATTATTGCAAAATTGTAAAGAATCGTAAACGTTCATTGTAGGGAATTTCAACTCTTATTTAGAAGAATATACAGGGTGTTAAAAAAGTGTCACATAACTTAAAGGGTGGTAATGGCCTAACATAAGCAAAAAAGTCTTAATGAACATGGGGCCGGAAATGGACGGTTTCGGAAATATGGAACATTTTGCAACTTTTATATTTTTTACAATTTATGTACACAAAATTCAAACTATGAACAAAACACAAATGAAAAATAACTCAAATAAGGTGCCACAAGGACCTCCGAATTGTTTAGAAAATCATAGGCAACCCAAGTATTGGCTGAAATTCACTCGCATCTTTCATCTATTCGTTGTTTCATTTCCTGGAGGTCATTTGCAGGCGAAGCATAAACTGAACTTTTCAAATCTCCCGCAAGAAAGAAATCTGAAGGGTTTCAATCTGGCGATTTTGCAAATCATGGATGCAGATCCACTTCTTCTTATCCAAACTTCATTTAAAAATTCCGCGGAAATGTTCTCCAAAAAGACGACCTGAAGGAATCTGACGGTTGGCATAAACTTTAGTTTAAATACATAGCGCATGTCTGCCATTTAGCATAAATGAAATGCATGATGGGCTAATTCAGAATTAGAGTACAAAGGCGAACTCTATGTATCACAAAACAACTGTCAAGCACGATATGAAAATGCATCTTTTGTGAATGGAAAAAGGCGAAAACCGAAGATATGCTACAAAAAAGTTCAATTCTCCGTATCTTCGAAACCGTCCACTTCCGGCCCCATGTTCATTAAGACTTTTCCGCTTATTTTGGGCCATATTATCACCCCTTAAAGTTTGTGACACGTTTTTGTAACACCCTGTGTATTATCGTTGTTTAGAAGGTTTGGGATTTTACTGCAATATTTGTGTCACCATAGGGCAGGTAAAGTTGAGTTCTCTTAACCGCCCGAAAGGTCATTTGAAGATCACCCTCACGATGATCGCACCGAATTCACCCCTTTCCAAATTGTAAATTTTAGGGAAATTCGAAACATTAACAGAACTAATTGCGCAGTTGAATTATGAACCCCAAACAAGTAGCAAAGTACCAAAGATACTTTCGTATTTAATTCGTCCCTTCGATAGGTCAATCGAACTGTGATCCTTCGAAACCGTCGTAAATCCACACAAACCAGTTTCTGTTTTCGATTTTTCTGCACTCTCTCCTGTTTTCTATCTCAACTCAAAGACAACATCTCAATGATATCCAGTCGTTTATTGCAACATTAAAACAAACAAACAAACAAAAAAAACCCCGGACTCACACGCATTCCGTGCGATTGTAGCACACCACCGGCGTGTCATCGAACCGTGTCCGTTTCCGCAACGCGGACACGAACCCCCTGAAATCGGCATCGAACTGCACGAGGACCATCACTAGCAGCAGCACTTGCATCGATTCGATCAGATGCACGACGGTCGCATCGGGAAAGTTCGATTTCCGCGCGACCGTCACGAACTCCAACAATCGGCAGCCAACCAACACCGAACAGAACGCGTATCGCAAACGATTGTCGTCGTCGTTGTCGCCGCCATCTAGCGATCGCCGCCTCACGTAGTTCACCAACGCGACGCCCGTCTCCGCCAAATAGACGACGAAGACGACGAACATCGTCGGCAGGAGTAGGTAGGGCGTGATCAGCGGCCCGTCGAAACGGGCGACGATCGTTTCGAGGACGAGGAACGCGATCAGCACGATCTCGAACGTCGTCGACCACGATCGCACTTGGTCGGCGGCGATGCACGCGTAAACGTCGCTCGATAGTAGCGTCAACGTGATCGCGCTCATGCCGACGAACGCGACGCCGATCGCGGAGTAGGCGATCACGCTCAGGAAGCCCCGCTTGACGTCGACCAGTTGATCGGCGATGGCGACCGAGTGCACGACGAAGTTTAACGAGCACCAGTGCGCGATCAGCACGTTCCGCTTGCGTTTCGTGCCGTTCGTGACGTACCGATTGAGGCAGTACAGTACGAAGACGGTCGAGCAGAGGGTGAGCGCGGTCAGTACGATCACCGAGAGCAGTTCGACGTACAACTGATACGTGTCGTCGTGCTTCATCAGGCCGTCGAACGTTTCGTTCATGTAGAGATCGGCCGGCAACATGATGATGGCGCACGCGATCGACGATCGCGCGGTATCTAGCAAGAGGCCTGCGGACGCGGTTTGAATGGGTTAATTTCAGCGGGAAGTTAAACGCAAGTCGTCACCTTGTTTCGCATTCAACCGCTGGTGTTGGTATCGAGAGAACGTTTTCGTGTCCTGTCTCCTGATTTATTATTGTATTTGTTTTCGTGTCGATCGATTCAAGAAATTTAATTATCGTAGACAAGACCAAATGACAGCGACAAATTTTGCCCAATTTGTTTAATCTACGTCCGTCAATTAAAGCGGCATCGCGACTAAAGTATATTTACCTCAATGCAGGGTAACTATGACCGTTGAAGTTAACTGTCGAACAACTTTCAACTGTTTTAGTGACAGCCTTCTAAAAACTATTTGCACACACACAAAGCGGATAGGGAAATAACAGTTAGACGCGATTTGAAACGACAAAAAACCGTTAAAATTCGGATCGCTCCCAGAAAACCCTATGAACCAAATTGTGCGCCACTGCGTCAGTTGATGACGGCGCGCTCATTTAAATTGTTGAAATAGGTTTGTAAAGTAAAACCAAAAGTTTAAAAATTACGATTCATCACGAATGACAGCGATGAAAACATCAAAAATAGGAAATCTAACCTAGACTTACATAGCTTAGCCAAAATTACGTAATTAACAGTTTTCCTTTACCAATATAATTCACCTTTTGTACTATAATACATTTTATTTTGTGGTTAAATTTTCAGGTGAGGTTATGTTACTTTAGCTTAGATTATGTTAACTTAGGTTAGGTTTGCTATGTGTCCTTTTCCCATTTGTACTATGTGATGATGCAGGAAAAAGTAAATGTTTATTAACAGTTTTCTTTTGTAGTACATTTAATTTTGTACTTAAATTTTCGGGTTAGCTTAGATTATTTGAGTTTGGGTTAGGTTTCCTGTGTGTCCTTTTCCCATTTGTATTATGTGATGTTGCAGGAAAAATTAATCTTTATCAAGTTTTCTTTTGCCACAACAGTTCTTTTGTAGTACATTTAATTTTGTGGTTAAATGTTCAGGTTAGGTTAGGTTAAGTTACTTTAGCTTCGATTATGTTAGCTTAGATTAGGTTTGCTATGTGTCCTTTTCCCATTTGTACTATGTGATGAGATGCAGGAAAAAGTAAATGTTTATTAACAGTTTTCTTTTGTAGTACATCTAATTTTGTGCTTAAATTTTCGGGTTAGCTTAGATTATTTGAGTTTAGGTTAGGTTTCCTGTGTGTCCTTTTCCCATTTGTATTATGTGATGTTGCAGGAAAAATTAATCTTTATCAACAGTTTTCTTTTGCCACAACAGTTCTTTTGTAGTACATTTAATTTTGTGGTTAAATGTTCAGGTTAGGTTAGGTTAAGTTACTTTAACTTAGATTATGTTAGCTTAGGTTAGGTTTGCTATGTGTCCTTTTCCCATTTGTAGTAGGTGATGATGCAGGAGAAAAAGAACTTTATTAACATTCTTTTGCCATTATAATTCACCTTTTGTAATCATTTTATTTTGTGGTTAAATTTTCAGGTTAGCTTAGGTTTACTTTAGCTTAGATTATGTTACTTTAGGTTAGGTTTCCTATGTGTCCTTTTCCCATTTGTATTATGTGATGATGCAGCGGAATATTAACAGCTTTCACTTATCTTTTTCTTTTAGTGTCATTCGTGATAAATCCTAATTTTTCAACTTTTAATTTAATTTTGCAAACCGATTTCAAAAATTTAAATCAACGCGCTCTTATTGCCCATCATAAACTGCCGCTGTTGCGTACAATTTGTTTCATAGTTTTCTGAGAGCGATCCTAATTTCGGCAAAAAAGCTTTTATAAGAAAAAATTGTTACAACTGCAAGTGCAGAATAATCAATTTACATTTAGCCTCCGTTTGGAAGTGTTGCAGCACTTTCCTAAATTTACCAACAAGTTTCTGAAATAATTACGTGACAATCTAAACTGTTCGCGAAACATAATGAAAGTTTATCTATAAGAAAACTACGTTCTGCAGTCATATCAAAACTTTCGTCCTTCTACTGTCACTGAATGTGTTTCTCTTCGCAAGTTGACCAATGGTGGAACTGCGAAACGAGTAGTGGGGCATAGCAAATGACATTAGCGGGAATAAAATTTGATATACAAAAGGGAAACCAGTTTCACACGTCGATCTGTCTATGGAATTCCTGTGTTTCGTTTTACGAAAAAGAAAATATTTTCGGAAACCTATTGAGTTAGAACTATACAAAAAGAAAGTTTCTTTGATTTTGTTTAATTCCCATTCGATGCTTCTGCAGTAGGTTACAATAACAAATAATACAATAGCAATACGTATAAATCAATAAATACCTCGCTCTGTTTAATAAAGTGATTTGTGCATTATCGAAATCCTCGCATTTAAGCTCCAGGACAATCAAGTTAAACCAAACAACTTGCAATTCGGCATGGACTCGATGCGAAATGCTGTTTAAACGTATTAATCGGCAACGAGAAACGGTACGACCTTCGGCTCTAATGAAAACACCGAATTTTTTGCGTTTTCGTCTCCCAAAGGAAACGCTAACGCATGGCGCCGTCACATTATACGCTCGTAAATTGTTTAATCGGTCGGCATAAATTGGGACTGGCGATGTTTCGCCTTGAAAAGAATTAATAGAAAACAACAATTTTCGTTTGTTCCTTTTTACGAGATGACCGTTGCATTTTCAGCGAATCAACTCTACATCGAAAGTAGAATTACTAGTATATAACAATTCATATACAGGGTCTCCGCGATTTAAAGCGAATAGCACTTAAATGCAAACCGTGATTGTTAGGTTAAATTAGAATTTGACTCGCTGACGTATTCAGCTTGAAATCGAGGATCCCCTGTATAATTTACAATTACATAGATCATTAAAATACAGGATGAGAAAGAAAACAGCTTCACATCTTCAACGTCCGCTTTTAAATCGATTCGAATCCAAAGCTTGACCAATCAATTGATTTCAATCTCGTCGAAATGATTGTACTTGATGAGTACGTCGTCCTGTCGCTGCCGTTGATCGCCGTTTCGCGAACACAATTTGCACGCGTTCCTCAACAGCAACTTGAAGTTGACGTCGTACCGAATCAGAACGACGAAGAAACTGATCATCTGCGTGTGCTCGACGTAATAGAGGACGATCCACAGATGGCGCAGATAGACGTTGACGACAAACGAGTGATACAGCTGATAGACGACGAAGACGGTCGTCAATAGGAACCGCAATCGTGCCTCCTCGTGGTCGTCGTCGGCCGCCCAGAAAGCGCCACTTTTGAACCGTCCGTACAACAAGCGAATCGCCTTCAGCAAGTAAACCGTGTAGGTTAGAATGTGCAGGAAGAACGACACGAAGTAGTAGTAGTAAGAAACGACGGACGTGTAGCACAGAACCGATTCGATCGTCAAGTACACGACGGTGACCGACCACAAGACGAGCATCGTCGTGCGCATTCGTTGCACGTTCAGTCGCACGTAGATGGCGTCGACGAAGAAGGCGACGACGACGAGGAAGTTCAGGATCTCGACGATCACGTCCAGCGTGTACAAGATGCAGAGGGCGTTCGCGTTCTCGCAGGCGAACGCGCACGAGTACTGCACGATCATGATCGATTGGAAGACGAGATCGGCGAGGCACCAGTTCGTCAGGAACAAGTTGCGCTTCGTGCGCAGATTCGCGTGCGATCGGATCGCCGCGATCACGAACAAATCGATCAATATGCTCGGCACGACGGCGACGACGGCGGCGGCGATCAGCGCGATGCGTTCTTGCGGATCCGCGCCGAAAACTTCCTCGTAGGTCTCGTTCAGAAACTGCTCCTCGTCCATCGTGGATCGGTTACGAAATTCGCTCGTCAATTGTTCAAGACAACTTCAGCAGAAATTGCTGGCGTTTTCCATCGTTCTTGAACTATCTGCGAGGCTGTCGCACGTTCACCACTCGAACAGAGTCAAAAACGAATGAGCGAGGAAACAAAAATCGTCGACACCGCCGCCCCATTAAACGCGTATCGAATTATTTACATGTTGATAGCGTTCGGTCGATATTGAATTTTAACGATAAGTTAATTGTCGTCGCCGATGTTGCAAACGGAAAATGATTTAAATTAAACAGTTCGTCGCCGGCTTTCGCGATATTACCGACCGTATAAAGTTTCGGTTCGTTTCTGGTTATTTCTGCCTGCGTTACGTATTACGCGATTACTTTTAGACCGCGTCTAGCCATCTCGCTCTCCCGTCCAATTACGACGACAACGACGCACTCGCATCAGTGCGAACGATTCCGAATGCAACGTTTTAATTTTGGCACTCGAGCCACGCGGTTTATTATTATTGTATGATCACTGCGATATGCGAAAAACACATTTATAAAGCCTATACAGGGTGTCGCAATAGTGCGGACTTGGAGGATTGCGCCGGAACGGTTGATGTTAGAGAGAAATGTTTCAGAGAAAAAAGTTTTCTCTCCGAAAGGACTACAACGTGAAAGTATTTTCCAACATGGCGCACTTCCGGATATGCCCGGAACTGATACTTGCTCCCTTATTTTAAGTGGAATGGTATACTTTTTATTGCATTTTTGGATTCCCGCTCGAATTTTGAGTGGAGTTTATTAAAACAATCACATGCCTAAGATGCTCCCTTTCGGAGTTATTTCAGTGTTTTCCCGGAAAATGTCATTTGGAGGGTCGTGGAAAATCGCATTTATCTCTGGAACTATAAAAGATAGAGAGTTGAACTTTCTTTAGTTCTTTTAAACATGAAATGCGATGCTCAAATTTAATTGAAAGTCGCACTATCTGTAATTTATGGCCTGTCGAACTTTGACATTTTCAAAGGTACATAACTTATTTTTTTTAAGGAAATCATATACTTTTTATTACCAATTGTTGCAGAACGTGAATCTCTTTCGATCACGTTAATGCAATATTAGGTCTATTATTGACAGTTGTCGAGTTTTTCGCAATTAATTGATATTTTATTGCTATTTATATGCGTTTAATGATGTACCTAATAATTCAAATAACAGCAAAAAATTGAACGTTTATTATATTTGGGTTAGAATTACTTTTGTTGAAGTTATTCTTCAGTTTATTCATTAAAATATTAATTAATAATTAATTAATTTTTTAAAAAAATCATGAAAATCTACGAAATTGTGTCCAATTTAAAATAAAACGCTGTCATTTTCAATTGTATCATTGTTTTCGTTGTAACTTTAACAATCTCTTATAATTCGATAAGGAATCCAAAACTGCAATAAAAAATACATAATTCCATTTAAAATAACGAAATATCAGTTTCCGGTATACGCGGAAGTGCGCCATCTTGGAAAAGATTTCCCCGTTGTAGTCCTTCCACAGAGAAAACTTTTTTCGTCTGAAACATTGTTCTCTAACGTCAACCGTTTGGCCGCAAAGCTCTGTGCCCGTATTATTGCGTCACCCTGTATATTACAGGTTTTATTCCACAGGGTGATGGCCTTTATGTGGTCCTGTGCGAATTTGTTTTTAGGGAAATCCGTCTATTCACTTCGAAGTTTTCGCAAACGTTTGAAGCTTTTGTCGAAATAATTAATATTGTTAATGTAAAAGCCATACGTTTTAACATCGAATTTCGCTGAAGATTTTCCTTGAGTAAAGGAGGATTCGAATTAAAACTGTTCGCGCCTTAATGAGTGGTGGAGCAAAAAAAAATTCAAAAATTATCAAGGGTACAAACTTTCAGTACCTAGTTTCGCACACAATTCAACAGGGAATTTCTTATTTAAATGTTGCAGTCGCGCTTCTTATTCAAATTGTTTTATTTTCTCAATATTTCTATAGCAATAAATATAATGAATTTTGCATGATCCCATACTAACCAACGACTTTTGAATTACCTATTTGCCCTCCGTTCGACGACGATAAAATCGCAGAAGCAGCCAATTTATATGCCATAAACAATAGAAGTGCACAAGTGAATGTTCCTTTAGGCGAAAGCCCATTGTTGCATCATTTCGCGATTAATAATGGTGGAGAATTAATTGCTTCGCTGCCGTTTAGCTGCAAGATGCTTTTTGAATAACTTTCCCTTAGACGTCACTGAACGATTTAATAATTTGGCGTCAATTTGGTGCAATATCCCAAAATGTAAATCTTTAGCATTCCATGAAACCATCGCGAGCATTTGACGAATAATTGAATCGAAAAAGAAAACAAGTTTCAAACTATGTAATCAACAATTTTCAATTAACTATAGGATTTGTTTCTTTTGCGAACGAAAGGTACAAACCATCGCTGGAAATTCCAACAACTATTTCGCATATTAATTTAATGGAAGTAGAGCAAAAATTAACGATGCACCGATTCGCCGAAGGGTTGCGAATTTTGTTTTCCGTTTCCCCCCCCCCCCCCCCCCCCCTTTTTTCTAGCGAATATATTCAAAATTTTCCCTTTTCCTCAAATTGTTTTATTTATGAATTTCAAAAGTTAGGGTCTAGTTGGTTAACCTCATTTTGTTTATCGAATTTCTTTCAATTTATTCATCATATAGTTCATTAAGTCAAATACGACCCTATAATATAGGTTGTACCTGGGTTTGGTTAAACTTTAAAATTTTCCCCAACTACTGGACGATCAAAAAAGAATCCGTTCGGAGTGGGCCATACAAATTGGCATGCAAGTGTTACTTTATTTTTGTCGAAAGTATTTGTAAAACAATTAATTGAATAATCGCCATACATTTTTGACGTTTGAAGGCCACTCGAAAAGGATATCTTTTTGATCGCCCTGTATTGTATTGCAGGAAAAATAAATGAAAAAAGTATGACCTCATGAATTTTTGTAATGATGGCTAATTGAACAAAACAACGTTAACTGCTCACAATGCATTTGTTTTCCAGTTTGACCCACATAGTTAATTGTATATCTGCTAAAGGATTATTATCATCTACTTTTTTAGGTTAAAGGAAATAATTTTGGTTCTGCTTCTTTCCCAAACAATTGCAAAAAAAATGCAAAAGCATGAAAAAAACAGTTTAAAAGAAACGAATGCATCCTACAAATTCGCAGAAGAATATTGTTAATCTGCAATATCAATACGACAAGCCAAATTCAATTTCAAAAAAATTTTAGTTTAACAGAATTCACGTTTTATTTTTGTCAAGTAAATTGCAAAAAAATCGACTTTAAAGTGCACTCGAACAGTTGTTGTCATTCATCGATCGTTCGAGTGGACGTTTAATTGACTCTGTAAAACTCGATTTTGTTCGCGTTCATCATTCCTTTTTTTTTTATTTGATCTTGCAGTATCGATAAGGAATGTTGTACCGGCGGCGAAATAAAATAAAACGAGTGCACAGGAGTAATTTAATTCGAAATGAATTTCATTTTCGCCGTTAACCAACGGCACGAGAGGAACATATTTCGAATTTAATTTAACGGAAAACGATTGCGAATGGAAAAGTTTATCAAAATGGGCGATGCGAAGATTTAATTAAAGGATTTCCATCCGAAAACGTCGGGTATTCGATTGTAGAAGATGCTTGCTGCGTTATTTACTTCTTTATTGTCTGCGCTCGTTGTTATTTCGCTGGAAAGAAGCGATACGAAATTTTGCGATGGATGGAAGGATATTGAGAGAGAGAGAGAGAGAGAGAGCGAGAAATGTGCTTCAGTTACGTTAACGAATGCACGTTCATTATGATTTAATTAAATGAAAGTAGGCGAATTCACGGGGAATATATATTATATTGACAATGATTTATCTTGGAAGCTTCATTAGCGATGATGACTGAATTGAATTAAGGTTGGCAAAAAGGTGGTTGGTTGGCTTCTGCACGCTTATTCGCGAGTAATAGCACGATGTGCGAGCAATTGAGAGGTTCAAATGGAGGAACTCCAATTGATGTAACAAATTAGTGAAAGAGACGATACAATTTTGATTCCTAAGAGTTTCACGACACTTTCATTCTTCATGATAAAACGCCCTATTAAATTAAAATTGAAAAATTGACAATATCTAACTGATGTGTTTTTGTTGCAGGTGTGTTTTCGTAAAACTCAAAGGTAAAACTGGTAGCCTAACGAAAATGCTTCTTTAGATCGACTCGCCGCATTTGCAAGATGTAAAAACGCGTGGGTGACATCCGAATATTTCCTTTTACAATTTAAATTGGTAAGCATTCGCCGCAAGCAACCCTCGTTCAGCACGGTATCCATTAAGACGATTTCGAATTGAGACCATCAGAAGTTTGTGGAATCCCCACGTAATTTTAGTTCCAAATGTCTGATAAAATTTGAAAGCGACGTTTAAGAAAAACAAATATTTCTTTCGGTGTATAGATGCAACCGTCTCTTAAGAATAGAAAAAGTATCAAAAGTTACAAAAATTTAAACAGTACAGTTGCTGCAGGATCATCTTCAATATTTACGAAGGAGTTATACCGAGTGCCAAAATTAAATTTCTGGTTAAGCATGGCGTGAAACAAAATTCGTTTACCATTAAGTATAATTAAAATCTTCTTACTTAGATAGCTCTGGGACGTACTTTTGGCAAAGAAATTACATATTTCTTAATGTATTTTGTTCTACGTTTACCTTATTGCCCCGATTTTTGTTTAGATTTGAAAAACAAGTCTCGATAATTGTTCAGTTTTCAAAAGTTTTCGCATACACTTTGGGTCCCATACGAGGGGTTATTGATTAGGTCTTAGTCTGGAAGGTTTCTAGTAAACAAAAGTAAATATGGTTGACTATGATGCTTTAAAAGTAAGTGGTCAAAGTTTAACAATCGATAAGTTGAGCGGTGATCAAACTGTGAAGTTTTGGAAACAGCATGAGTTTCGATCAGTTGTTAAAAATTTATTTTTGAAAGTGGTTTTTGGGCAAAGAAACTTTTACTGATTTGATAGAAAGCTAAAGAAAAATAAGGTTTTGTAACCTAATTAGGTAATTTCGAGCAAAATTCAATGTTACACATTCTTTGGAACTACGATGGTGTGATCTATCAAACAACTGAAAATAACCGAAAATGATTTTAAAATCCCGAAAATTTGCTTAAAGACACATGAAACTTCGATAACGCAACTTTTTTACATTTATGGATAGTTGCGATGTTCTAGAGGTCTCAAAACTATTAGCAAAATCACACATTTTCGTGGTTAAGATGATTCCAATCGCTCCTCATCACACTCAGATGATGGACCGGTTTCGGTCTGGTCCTGGACGTCGAAATCACCGTTTTTAAACCGCGAAAATGATTTTTGAGCTGTTCTTCCTTTGGCATCATTGCCATATGCAGCACAAATGTCGCGATCAGCTTTGGTGCCTTTAGAACCCTGAGTAAAAGCTAAAATAAGCAGGTGTTGGAAATGTGCATTTTTAGCACGTTACGCTGCACTTTGGTAATTCACAAATAAAGGAAAAGTTAAGTTATGCAAACACAAGAACACAGTCTTCTAGAGCGAGATATCCTTTGTCAAATAGCATATAACCAATTGCAAAATCATTTTATTTATTCAGAGCAATTTTGCAACTAAAAGAAACTATTTCAGAGAGACAAAAGTTGTTTTATCCACTTTAAACAAAAATAACAGCTTATAAGTAGGTGAAGCAAAACTTTTAGGACACACTGTACATCCTATAAGAACTTCATATCATAATAACTTTGCCAATTATGAGTGTCCATAAAACCCTCTCATTCTCTTATTGTTCCAGATCGTACCTATATGTGAATAAACGCCACCCCCAAAACCGAACCCCGACCGCTCGCTGAACACAAGAAGACGCAAAAAAAACAACAACAACAACGACAACAGAAGAACCGCCGGCAAAATGAACAACGCGACGTCCGTCGAGGACGGGCTGACGACGTTCCTGAAAGCGTCGCTCGTCATCCAGGAGGTCCTCTTCGCCGTCGTGTGCATCGTCGGCCTGTTGGGCAACACCCTCGTCATCTACGTCGTCGTCCGCTTCTCCAAGATGCAAACGGTCACGAACATGTACATCGTGAACCTGGCGATCGCGGACGAGTGCTTCCTGATCGGCATCCCGTTCCTGATCGTCACGATGATCGAGAAACAGTGGATCTTCGGCGAGACGATGTGCCGCGCCTACCTCGTCCTCACCTGCATCAATCAGTTCACCAGCAGCATCTTCCTGTTCGTGATGAGCGCCGACCGGTACATCGCCGTTTGCCATCCGATCTCGTCGCCGAAGTGGCGCACGCCGACGATCTCGCGCATCGTCTCGATCGCCGCGTGGACGTGCAGCGTCATCCTGATGATACCGATCTTCAATAACGCGCGGGCCGTGCCGAAAGCGATCCCCCACGGCAACGGCACGATCGTGCGCAGCAGCTGCGTGATCGAGTGGCCGAAGAACAACGCGTCGACGAACGGCACGGAGCCGGCGCTGGACAGCGACTCCGCGTCCACGTTCACCATGTACACGTTCATCTTCAGTTTCGCCACGCCGCTGTGCTTGATCCTCGTCTTCTACTGCCTCGTCATACGCAAACTGAAGACGGTCGGGCCGCAGAACAAGTCGAAGGAGAAGAAACGGTCGCACCGCAAGGTCACGCGCCTCGTCCTCACCGTCGTCGCCGTCTACGTCTTCTGCTGGCTGCCCTATTGGGTGATGCAGATCACGTCGATCTTCAACTCGCCGAGCGAGTCGAAGTTCCTCATCACGTTGCACCTGCTCGCCTCGTGCCTGAGCTACTCGAACTCGGCGATGAACCCGATCCTGTACGCGTTCCTCAGCGACAATTTCAAGAAGAGCTTCCTGAAGGCGTGCACGTGCGCCGCCGGGCGCGACGTCAACGCGGCGCTGCACCTGGAGAACAGCGTGTTCCCGCGCAAGAACAAGCAACAGAGCTCGGCGAAGACGAAGAAGCAGCCGCGGGGCACGTCGATCGGGGCGAACGACGAGGAGGAGGAGGGCGGGCCGCTGATGGCGGCCAAGGGGGAGGCCGCGTCCGCTTCCGCGTCCGCCGTCACGACGGTCACGTCGCGGTCGAACGTGACGCTCGCGATGGACGCGAGGGAGAACAACGGGAAGGAGACGAAGAACGGCGTGTTGGCGACGATACAGCCGATCGATTTATAAAAGGATCGACGGTTTTGCTCTCGTCTGCGTTTCATCGGGTCGCTTTCGTTTTGCGTTTGTTTTTCCGTTTTTCCTCTCGGTTATCGTCGTAGAATATTAACTAATGTTAACGTTTGTAAATAACTGTAAGAGTTTGTAAGCGCTATATAAACGTTGTGCGTATATGTAGATAGGGGATGCTAGTACGTAATTACACCCACAAAAAAAAAGGTGGTTTTTTCTTTCGATGTTGACATACTTTTCGGGAATGCATGCGTACGAGCGGATGTTTTTTGACGAGGTGAAATATATAAATGTTCATTTGTTTGGGCATAACGTACCAATTTCTGTGATGAAGGCAAACGCTTATTTTTACTGGGGTTTTAAAAGAGATTTAAAATACGAACCCACTAAACGAGCGAAAGTATTTATTGTACATTTAAATTATCAATTAGTGAGATAACGAGCGTAATTGTAATTAATTAATGTTACGTAAATGTATTGAGAAATTTGAAAAGCGTAACAAGAATCGTGACCTCTGTGTGTGTACACGTAATTTAAATTTTATATATTCGACTAATTTATGATAATAATACAGGGTGTCCTTTTTGTGGAATATAAATTAACGAGAAACGCGTGGATAAAGTCGATGTCGATTATTTTCGTACTTCCCAGTGAAGAAGTACCGTGTAAAGTTTTCAATTTATTCCTCGATCGAAATATATATTCATCTGATTAATTAACGATTTCGATACGTAATTATTGCAATTAACATATCTGAATAGAGAGAAACGGAATAACGCGTTTTCAACAATGTTACAAATGCATATTTCGAAGATTTCAAATGAGCCCGTGAAATCTTAATATATGCATTTAAAACGATATATCATGCATAAATTAAATTGCAATTCAGCGAAATATTAATTGATGATTATAATAATAATGAGGAAGGTAATAATTGTTCACGTTTATAACACACAAATGCACGTCTTAATTAATTACACATGAATGTATCCAATAAGTTTAATTGTAAAATTGTAATAACATTGTTGCGATTAATTAATTATTTTCTTCTGTATTTAATGCCAATTATTTAAGTTAATTATCATCTGTTGCTCCAATTTCTGCTTTTGGGAAAACCATTTTCTGTTCTTAACGAAACGTAAACACTGTGAATGTTATTCTAGAGACTTTGTTGCGAAATATAATCCAACGTTTAATTTCGGCAGTTAGGACGCGTTCAAGCGAGAACATAAACTAACAATAATGGCATAAACAAGTTAATAACAATTATGATCATGGCATTGGAGAACAGGTGTTTCCATTTGGAAGATTTGCCATTGAAATAATAAACTGATAGAACCGATTCGCGTGTAAAACGATAAAAAAATAAAGCATTCAGTCAACTAAACATATGCCAATAAATTACTGTGACTTTTTTTTTAGTTTAAGTTGCTGACACTTTTCATGCATTACTTTGGTAACACTGGTTTACATTCATGCCAAAATTCATTTTGACAAATAATTATTTTGGTAGCACTGATGATTAACTTGTAACTTCCAATGTAACCAAAGTGATATTTGGCAATCGTTGCCAACTTATCCTAAAACCAATCACAATCACATACGGACGCATCGCATTAAACTTGCAGCAAAGAATTTGAATTTGTTGGCAGCAATGAAATGGTGAATCTTTCCAATTTAAATAATGTATACCGATTTATCAGAAACCTATACAAATGTACATATTCGTGTAATTGTACTTATTTACGTTATGTAATAATAATTAGCCAAGAATTATCAAAAGAAAGCGAGAAAATTCATTGCAAATTTCCTTTCCAATCTCCCCGCATATTTTAAAACCAACTTTTTTATGCTTCCAACTTCGTCAATGAGCTGCAAAACATTGGCCAGTTCTCTGATGTTAAAGCGACTTTAATTAAGGGAATATTCTCTGGAATTGTGAATATGTTGCGAATATTCTATCCTTCCAAAAGTCATAAAGCGTTTCTTCGCACGATCATACTTTAGATTTGCAAAGAAAACACAATTTTCCATTTGATACGTGCTAATTAATAGTCTATTTCTTGGTAGTTGTTCAACATGAATTGATAAAAAAACGCTGACTAAGGTAACAAATTAATTGCGTTCAAGTTTGCTACGTCTCGCAATAAACTGTTTGAAAGAAAAAATTAGGAAATTGATTGAAACGAATAACAAACCAATTATATTAATAATAACAATTAGCAAAATAATAATAACAGCGTGTAATTATTTATAATTTTATCGCAGTAACACAGTTTCGCATTATTATCATCGCAATGTCAACGTTGTTCATTTGGGTTTTGATTTAAATCGAACATGGGCTCGAGTCAAATTTATTCTTAATTATCATTCAATTAATTAATAAAAATAACAGTAATTATGGAAAACGGAAATAAATCGTTCGCTGGCGGTGAGAATTTCAAAATTACATCCGGCGAGACGTTCGACGAGAAGCTGCACGAATTGAGGAAATTATTGAAAGGTAAGGAGCAATTACGAATTTCGCATTAACAAAAAAAATTGCATTTACTCTTATTGTCAGCGAACAATGTGAAGACCCGTGACGCCGATTGGTTCTTGGACCGATTTCTGCGATTGGGTCGACAAGACGTGCAATTCGCGTATAGCAAACTGATCAAATACGAGAGTTTCCGTGCGAATTCGAAAGATTGGCTCAATGTGGATCGGACGAGGATTAGATGCGTGCTAGAGTCGAAATGTATCGCGGTGTTAAATGGTTGCGATAAGGGCGGCAGGAAAGTGTTATGGGTACGGTTGGGGAAATGGGAACCGGACAATTATACCTGCGATCACATTTTACAGGTGCAATTTGCAAAGCCTTTGCGCATTTTTTGCTGAAATTCGTTTCTTTTATTTCTTCTTTCTTAACAGACAGCTGCACTTATCGCCGAAATACATTTAATCATTCATCAATTTCAACCGTTGGCTGTAACGATCATGTTCGACATGGACGACTTCGGTTTGAAGCAATTGAACGCGCTGAATAGCAAATTTGCGAAGAAGATGATTCAATATTTGAGCGTAACGTTTTGGTTTAACTCACAATCCAAGGCCGATTAATTTTTGGTTTGCAGGAAAGTACGCCGCTCGAAATATCGTCGATATTCATACTGAGGGAATCCAAATTGTTTTCGTTGATTTACGCATGCTTCAAGCCATTCTTAAATGAGAAAATGAAGAATTGCGTAAGCAAAACATTCTCGTAAAACGTTGCAATAAATTTGCAAACATTTCAGTTAACCTTTCGACAGTTTTACACTTTTGACAAGCAGATTAAAAGTTTAAACAGATTTGAAGTTTAAAACTGTCTGTAGTTTTAAACTTTTCACAAGCAGACTCGAACTTGAGACAGTTTTAAACTTTTGGCAAGCAAACTTAAACTTTAAACAGTTTTAAACTTTTGGCAAGCAAACTTTAGACAAGTATTAACTTTGACAAGCAGAGTTAAACTTTAACCAGTTTTAAACTTTAGGCAAGCAAAATTAAACTTTAGACAAGCATTAACTTTGGCAAGCAAACTTAAACTTTAGACACTTTTAAACTTTGGGCAAGCTAACTAAAACTTTAAACAGTTTTAAACGTTTGGCAAGTAGACTTAAACTTTACACAATTTTAAACTTTTGGCAAGCAAACTTAAACTTTAGGCAAGAATTAACTTTGGCAAACAGACTTAAACTTTAGGCAGTTTTAAACTTTTGACAAGAAGACTTAAATTTTAAACAGTTTTCAACTTTTGGCAAGCAAACTTTAGACAGTTTTAAACTTTTGACCAGAAGACTTAAACTTTAGACAGTTTTCAACTTTTGGCAAGCAAACTTAAACTTCAGACAAGTATTAACTTTGGCAAACAGACTTAAACCTTAGACAAGTATTAACTTTGGCAAGCAGAGTTAAACTTTGACCAATTTTAAACTTTTGGCAAGCAAAATTAAACTTTAAACAAGTATTAACTTTGACAAGCAGACTTAAACTTTAGACACTTTTAAACTTTGGGCAAGCTAACTTAAACTTTAGACAGTTTTAAATGTTTGGCAAGCAAACTTAAACTTTAGACAATTTTCAACTTTTGGCAAACAGACTTAAACTTTAGACAGTTTTAAACTTTTGGCAAACAAACTTAAGACAAGTATTAAGTCTGGCAAGCAGACTTAAACTTTAGACAGTTTTCAACTTTTGGCAAGCAAACTTTTGACTGTTTTAAACTTCTGACCAGAAGACTTAAACTTTAAACAGTTTTCAACTTTTGGCAAGCAAACTTTTGACTGTTTTAAACTTTTGACAAGAAGACTTAAATTTTAAACAGTTTTCAACTTTTGGCAAGCAAACTTTAGACAGTTTTAAACTTTTGACCAGAAGACTTAAACTTTAGACAGTTTTCAACTTTTGGCAAGCAAACTTAAACTTCAGACAAGTATTAACTTTGGCAAACAGACTTAAACCTTAGACAAGTATTAACTTTGGCAAGCAGAGTTAAACTTTGACCAATTTTAAACTTTTGGCAAGCAAAATTAAACTTTAAACAAGTATTAACTTTGACAAGCAGACTTAAACTTTAGACACTTTTAAACTTTGGGCAAGCTAACTTAAACTTTAGACAGTTTTAAATGTTTGGCAAGCAAACTTAAACTTTAGACAATTTTCAACTTTTGGCAAACAGACTTAAACTTTAGACAGTTTTAAACTTTTGGCAAACAAACTTAAGACAAGTATTAAGTCTGGCAAGCAGACTTAAACTTTAGACAGTTTTCAACTTTTGGCAAGCAAACTTTTGACTGTTTTAAACTTCTGACCAGAAGACTTAAACTTTAAACAGTTTTAAACTTTTGACAAGCAGAATTAAACTTTATATAGTTTTTGACAATTAAATTTAATTCAAACTTAATTGAAACCACATTGAGATTTTGCTTCATTAATTATGTTTCCAGATGCAACTATTCGGTCAAGATCTCAAGAATTTGCAAGATCACATCGCCGCAAATTGTTTGCCATACGAATTGGGCGGACATCGTGACGATACGATCACAACCGGTTGGATCGATATGATGGAACGACACGATATTAAAACCGGTTTAAATTGCAAATCATAATCAATATATACTTTATAATAATTATCTCGTTTTAGAACTCACCGCAGCCGGTTACGAATTCTACAACTAAATTCGAAATGAACCAAGCGAAAATATTTGGATTTTATTACAATTTACATGCAGCTTTTCTGCTTATATTTACAATAAAAAATTCTTGCTGAACGCAACTCTTACACTTATTTCCTGCTACTACATCTAATAAAGTTCGTTAATACTTCGCACTCAACTAGTTCATATTATTAATATGAAACGTGGATAAGTTTGTGGCACAGCCTGGGCACGTGTGCAATATATCATGCACGAAAATATCGCAATCTATGCAAAATATTTTCGAGCAATTCGTACATTCGTACACTTGCTTATCACTGTCGACAAACAGTTTCTGACAAGCGAAACAAATATTCGTCTGATTCTCGTACGGGATCTCTTTATAATTGTGCACGGGAAACAGATGATGATAAGATCGGGCCAAATGCGGTGCCGAAACTAACGTCAAACCGCACGTTCGACACTCGACCGGCAATTCGCAGTATTTACTATAACATTGCGGACAATAATAACCGCCCGCTTTCAATTTCACATTCTCATCCGTCGAATCCACATGACTAAAAGAACATATGAATTGCTTCGAATGGGAAATTATTATAGTCAATAATTATTTACCACATGCACATTGTGATAGGCTCCTCTGTTCCTTCGATAGGCATCTGATGTGGGAAACCCATTTTAATTAAGCTCGATTCGATACATGAAGCTGCGGGTGGTGGTTCGACTTGTTGGAATAATAAATCTTTGAAATGGCAATCGTCTAATATAATACTGTACGTTCCACCAGTTTCGTTAGCTATTTGTCTGCATACGTGCACTTCGGCAGCTAATCCAATTACCGAGCATCGGATGCCTTCTGATTTCAAACTCTGCAACAGTTTTCATGTACAATTCTTAGATGCTCATACAAAGTCTTACGTCTATGGTGGTGAACATATTTGTTGGATCACATGTAGTTAAACTACCAATAATAACTAATATCTCTCTGCTAGCATGGCTGGGCAATAGTTTCAGTGATTTAATTGCCAAATCTAGACCATTTTGTATTGATGGTTCACCAACCAATGTGGTCTTACTTAGATTGTTCAGTGCCTTTAGATGTTTTCTCGAGTTACCCGTTAAATCACTAACTTTCTCTGCTCTTTTATTGTGCATTATAATTATACCAATTTGACTGATGGGGTTCTGGTCGAAGAATTCTTCTATAAAATTTTCTAGCAACTAAAATGACAAAAAGATTCTTTTTAACTTGCATACTCATTCTCTTAGCTTTCAAATTACTTTTAATGTGCACAGCAGACGTGTTGGTTTCAAGTCTTGATTGCTCATGGCATCTGAACAATCGAGGATAATATAGAAATGCCTCATCATGCCTAATCTCATGCTGCCCTGTTTTAATGCTTGTCTCTTTCGTTTTGCCCGCTGTATTATATCCGTTACGGAGGCTGTTAAGAAACCATCGTCGTCTTCTTTTATAGCTTCCCTGAAATAGAAATGCATGCATTTTAACTTTAATTGTTGATTATCAACAAAATTCATTACCATGTTTTCTCATAACCAGTCTCCCATCGATATTCTTTAGTTTCGTCCTCGTCGGCCATTGCGAGCTCCGTAATTCAAAATTACTCGAAATAAGGTTTTATATTTAATTCTCCTAAAAACCCATCCACAGATAATATATAACCTTCATTTATCAACAAACAATCTTTGACAAGAATTGAGATTAAAGAACGACAGAAACAACTAAGGTGCCATCTCTTGTTATGTGGATCAATCAAAGCGTACCCTAATTTGTTAATACCATGATTTTCCTTCCATAAAGGCATTATTCAAAGAAAATTGCATTAATTCGTTCCTCTAGCACATTTTCTTTAATTTTCTGTATCGATTTTCATGTAGCATAATAACGTCGCATCGGAATTTCAAAATTGCCGCTATAGATAATCTAATTACCCAAAGATGGAAGCAAAATCGATTGTTAATCCAAACAGTATGAAATGTAAGATTATTGGTGTAATTTTTATTAGTATCAGATATTTCAAAATAATCTGTTAAACACTTATCGTTTAAGGTTGAAATTGAAGATCTAACCGATTTAAAGATGAATGTATTGAGCGAAATCCGAAAACTATCGGAAGAAGCGAACTTGAACATTGATGGATTGCAAACTATAGATGAGAATCTTCTACAATTTGTGGACGAGGTAAAAGATGCAAAAGATGATTTTGAGGAATTCATTCAAGGTGCATATTTTGAATACACAAAGAAATCGAATGAGAACAATTATTTGATGAAGAAAGTAGACAGTATTGTTAACAAATTGAATGAGACCAAGAACAATATTGAACAAGTAAAATTACACGATGCTAGAACATGTTTGCAGAATGTCGACACAAAAAGTGAGGAACTTTGCAGTTTAATTGTACAAATTGATCATGTAAAGCAGTTGTTACATATCAATAATACAATTCAGGATGTATTGAAGTTGAGAAAGGAGAGGAAATTTGGCGATGCAATTGCAAAAGCTAATGATTTGCTGCCAATGATCAATTCCATACCAAAAGAAGAACATGGGAAAGCTGTTGTGGCATTAGAAAAATCTGTTTTGGAATGTTTGCAATTCTTAAGAGGTAATTTAATGATTGTGTTTGATCAGAACATCTCTTATGATGTTGAAAATGAAAATATTATTCTGAAAATCAAAAATTTCAATGATGAAATGCAAGATATCTGCAAGATTTTGTGGTCTTGTGAAATTGATCTGTACATGGAACCAATCAAAAGATTTGTTAAATTTATAGGTGACCACCTATTGAAAACAACTGTTACAAACACTGTAAAGATAACAAATTCAGCAGATTCGAGTCACTTAATTCTTAATGTTTCCATTGCAAATAAGCAAAAATCACCTACTTTCAAAGAAGCATGCACAAACATCACAGACATTATCACTTTTCTACATTCGAACTTGCAATACGAATTGAACAATGAGCATTTAAAGTTTTCAACATACATTGCCCAAGAGTTAAGTGATGACCTTTCGGCAATGCTTGTAGCAGAATGCCTCGAAAAATCGATACCAGACACCAGGGAAAAATTGATTGAATACAAGAAGATCACCAATGATATTGTAGCCTTTGAGAAGAAAATGGAAGAATTGAGTTTCTCCAGTCGATTATCGAGTTTCGTCGCAAATATCGATGCGTTGTTTATGAAAAAGAAGTGCGAATCGTACTTGCAAAAGGCTCATGTCATGATGAAAGCAGATTTACACAATTATATGGAAGTTGGCACCCCGTACAATCCGGAAACCATTGTACAAAGCGACAAATTCAGTCGGTGCACAATATCGAAGAGCACCAACGAACTAATGTCCCTGATCGGCGATATAATGGATATGGCACCAATGGATGGCTATCACCTTGCCCCTAATATTGTACAGCAAATCTGCACCGACTACACCCAAGTGGTCCCAAATCATCACAAGAAACTGCTACAAACCATTCCGCAACAAGTGGCCCTGTATTATAATAATTGCCAATACATGGCTTACGAATTGTACAATTTGCAGGAAAAGCACAAAAACAAACGCGTCGATTTCAGTACGTCGATATTGTGCTTGCAGAGAAGCGGCAACGACATGTTCGGCGACTGTGTCGAACAGCACAAACAGCAGAATCAAACGATCATGCTGGACTGTGGATTGACCGGCATCGAAACGCTGGAGAGATTGGATGCAAAAGCGGAGAAATGCGTGCGCCAATGCTTGCGGCAACAGGAACTGTTGAAGACCGTCTGGCAAAAAGTGTTATCGCACGCCGATTACAATCGCACGATCGGTTACATATTGAACGATTTGTGCGAGTTTCTGATCGCGAAAACTCTACGCTTCGTCGACATTTCGAGCGAGGCGTCCGCCCAATTGGTCGAAATCATTCGCATGATACAAACGCGCGGACTGAAACTGTTCACCGAACCGAACGAGATCAATTTGTACGTCGAGTTGTGGCACAAATTCAAAGAGTTAGAGTTCGTGCTAAACGGCAATTTGAACGGCATCAACGACCGATGGGCAGACGGCAAGGGGCCGCTGGCGTTACAGTTTCAGCCGGCCGAGATGCGGAATTTAATTTGCGCCCTATTCCAAAACACGGACGTTCGAGCGAGCGTTTTGGCGAAAATCAATTGACGCCGTCGAGTGGACATTCCAAGCAATTCAATGTATTATAAGTTCATAATCGGTATGAGATGTTGTTATATTAATAAATTTGTATAAATATTAATTTAGTTTTATCTTTAGTAGTCTGACTACCTTGGGCATAACTTTTGTTGTCGTTTTTCAATTATTAAAACTTTGCAACTTTGCATGCCCTTACATCGGTCAACAAGTAATCAAAATATTCCCACAGACCGCCATATAAATCGTTCGTTGCAAAACTGGTAAAATGTATTTCCTTGGCAAACGATCGATGCAATTTTTTCGCTCTTTTGTACACGTGGAATGGACTTGACAAGCAAATAGGAGGCTGTAATTGAAATGGATGATAATTTGAACCTTTATTAAAAAGTTTATTGTCTCTACGATAAATTTCTTTGTTGCGAACTACTTCAAAAATAACTTTAAAAAACGGCGCATAATTATGCTCCGACCTAATATTTGCAATAGTTTTTTTTTAATTACTTTAAAAAATACTTAAACTCCCGTTGTCAGGATGCATCTTGTCATTCTGAATACAAAAATATCAGTTCGGTCGGGTTTGAGCAACGATAACGAAACTTATGCAAAAGATGTAGAGTTCTTATGTTTATGTCATACCTTAGCGAATTTCATTCATTCTGCTACTACTTTCACAATTGAAAATTAGCAAAAATCGAAAAAGCTCTTTTCCTAAAAGATGAACAATTTTTTTAACTATTCTTTGTACACAAAATATCACCAAAAAATCTACAAATGTTCCTTTATTATCAAAACTAGGCGCTAGAATGGGAGTGTGGAAATGGAAATAAGTTGCGGTAGTAAAATTCGAAATGAAGATGTTCTTTTGCTCTTTTCTTGAGTATAGCATATTTCGTTGTAGTAATCATAAAAGTAGTCGGTACTAAGATAGTCGATTCTCAAAATTATTAAAGAGCAAATACAGAAGTAGTAGATTCTGTCCATCACTAATTTGTGCCTTTGAATTCTTGTAAACTCTCGAGTTTATTGAAATTAATTTTTTTTCAGGATTTGTTTCATGTTTATTATATTTTTAACAGCTTCATAGTACGTCTAAAATCTAAAATTTTCTAATCAAAGTCAACAGCCTGCGAAAGCGAATCAATTAATCATATTTCGGATGTCCAAAGAAGGTTTACAAATCATCATCCACCTCAGTGAATTGGCAATACAAGTTCATTAAATGTTGAGTTGTTTCGCAACAAACGACTGCAAGAACGTATAAAACGAAAACGAAAGTCTCATCACCTAAAAGGAGACAATTTTAGACTAAAAACGAAATACTGGCGAAGCTAAACATACCATCAGGAAACTCCTATAACTGATTTCGATGAACCCTAAAGCCGTGATTTGCTGTTCCTTTTGGGAATTTTGCATTAGCAGCAGAAGGGCCGTTCGCAATTCCTTATCGTTATCCAAATACCATCCGCAATCGAACGCAGCTTCTGCTACATGCGCACTCTAAAAATGTTATGACTATAGACACTGAATTTTTAGATGCATTTGCAGTTATAATTTGAAACTAGTAAATGTGGCAATAAGGCAATTTGCAATTAGCAAGTAGTTATAGCCAAAACGGGAAATATGGCAAGTGCATATGCCATATTGTATCTCCATCTTGGCAAGTAATATTTTTATGTCAGCTATTGCCTAGTCCATTATGTACATTCATATTCGTTAAAGTTGTAGTGTGCATCTACTTTTCCCCAAAAATTCAGTCATAATTCCCTCTAATTTCCATGTCGCTGTTAACTTCCTCAATAATATTTACCTCTCTGATCAATTCGTTGCCGATAGAGCAATAATTGAAAAACTGCAAGATGTGCCCTAAGAAGAACATCAACATTGGCGGCATTTGTTCCGGCATAAAAGTCTGTGGGAAGAACACAATTCAATTATCAGCAGAATAAAATTTCTAGGAGGACAGAGACACCAACTTACCACAACGAAACACGAGACGCATATGGCAATCGTGCTCGAAAAATATTGCTGGAATATCATCAGAGTGTAGACACTTTCCAAGCGCGAACAGAAACTGCAAAAGATTAAGGGCACTTTAAGCTTATTAATTTTAAAAAGCTTTGATTGGCAATCGATTAGAAAAAAGCAATCAGCCAGCAGTTAGTAACGGTCATCTTGTCCAAAACAAGATTATTCGCACTTTCAACATCAAAATTATTCTGCTCATAGTTTTCTCTATTACATATCCTTCACAAAAAAAAACTGAAGTTTACCAGAGACTGATTATTTGATAGTTCTGCAAATACTAATGAAACCGTCACCAACTTTACGCTTTCAGTTCTTTTGCTGCTTTCCAATTAACACCTCATCAAATGCTGCGAATTGCGATTCTAATCGTTTCAGCCACTTACTCCAACAGGTACAAATGATGCCTGACGCATTTATGCATGAGCGCGGCCTCCTTCGACCGCCCGCACTCCTCCTTAACGTCCAATATCCGATAGATGCGTTCCCGCATCACGGGATCGCCGTGACAGACGTGCTTCAAAACGTCTTGCAGGATTCGAAACTGCGAGACGCAGCAATTGATCAGGATCAACATCAAATAGTCGAAGCCGGTTATCGTGTAGATAACGCACGAGTTGGCGAACCACTCCCACAAGCAACTCGCTTCGTACAAGAACAAGCGTTCGTGCTTGAACGGGAACAGTGACGGTATCGGATGGCCCATTTTCCCGTAGAAGAATGGTAAGCTGACGAATAACGTGCACGTGCTGTAGGCAAAGAACAGGTACGAAAGCGTCACCACTTTGACGAACGTGATGTCGTTCTTGATGGTCTTCTGTGTCTTCGGCGTTGCCAGCTCGAACGGCCAGAAGTCGTCGGCCACCGATTGCAGGAGGTGATTGAATTTGGCCGCCTTGAAACGCATCGTCAAGAATTTACCCAAAGCCTATGGATGATGGACATACAAATTAGAAATTAAACGAATTAACTTGAGTTTAAAACTTTATAGTGGCGAAACTAATAAAAGGTTTTCGAATCGTAATTGAAAAGTAATTGAATTTTGAGAGCAAATTTCCAAATATTCCTCATTTACTTCTTGAGCATGTATAATAAATAATTTCGTAAAAGTTTATACTTGGATTGTGGATGAAACCGTCGATAGAGTGTTGGCAAAGACGGATATACTGTCGACGCGTGTGAATAGAAATGCGGTGGTCGAGATCAGCATCAGTAGTAGGTTTAGGGGAAAGAAAATGTTCCAAAAGAGGCGCACTTTCGAATCGGTCGTCGGCCATAATTGGAGACCGTCCAGAAAGAATTTCGGCACGAAGATGCCACGTGCCCCCGGATCTTTGTAGAGTTTCTTCGAGAAATCTAAACATAAAGAATTGTTTATTTTATTGTAAGCTAATTATCAATGATGATGTTATATTTTCTGTGGAATATTATGAAAATGTATTTTCTTTATTTAAAGAATCGAGTTCTTGGTTCTCCATCGAATTGAAATAGTTCTTCAGTTTTCATGCAATAATAATGGTGATTTTCAAAATTTTTGTGCAAAATCATTGCCGTTCATATTTTAGTTTCTTAATGTTAATTTGTGAAGAAGAATGCTGCTTTAACATGCTTCTTAAATAAAAGTTGCCTCTCTGTTCAGATTTTGAATTCAAGTAAAGGCAATAAACCTTATTAAAAAAATTATAACTTAACGTTACAGCTAATTACGTAATTATTTCAACTTATTTGTTATTCCATGAAAATTAAAGTTACCTCAACTGTTTGTTTTAATGGAAATCTGCCTTTCCATACAAATTTTGAACTCAACCAAAGAGAATAACGCTCACTTTTTAAATTATAACTTAAGTTAATGAACATGAAAATTGCTTTAACAAATTCTGTTGCTACAGATTTAAATCTAAAAAATTTTTGGGCTTAAGATTAATGCTCACCCAAGGACAAACGGGCATACGGTTTGTCGTCCAGATACACGTCGTACTGTTTGAACTTTTCTTTGATCACCGACGGCGCAACCATGGTTCGAAGAGATGATTCGATGATGATGATGACTGGCAACAATGAAAAGTTTAATGAGAGAAAAGCTCTTCTTATATATGATTTAAGTGAGGATCAATTAAGTGGGACGATTAAAGAAAAGTTTAAAAATGAAATTAATTATTCGTTGGTGTAAATTAAACTTTCAACATTTCTCATCGATGCTTTTCTCTCCCTCTTCGAATTGTTCAATTCGGATTCGATGAAAGGCAGCCAATTGATTTTAATTAAATAACGTTTATCTTATTAATTCAATACGTGATTAATCGCACTGGGGCAATTAAGTATTGATACAGACACACATGACTATTTAATTAGCATTAGTTCTTCGGGGTTGAGTACTTATCATGGGCGCAAGTGTTGCCCTATATAATTGATTGCTTAATAATTGATTGAGGAAAAAATGGCACGTGGATTTGTAAGGCGCAAATTCGTGAATTAATTATCAATCTTTTTTTTGTGATAACCAATCTCTTTTTCGTGGAAAAGTTTTATAATAATTTCACTTAAAAGCTGCTGGAGATGTTACATTTGGATTATGCAGAAGTGATGTTTCTTTTGTTTTAAAATTGTGAATTTGCCTATAAAATTATATGCGACAAGAAGCAATGAAGGTTTTCGATGTTGCCATTCATAATTTTATATCAACTAGAGACTGAAGAATCTCGAGACAAAAGGTTATCAATTTATCACAGGTAACAGCGTTTGTTAAAGATTAATTGTGCACTTCTTTTTGTTGTATTAACTTTATTTCTAACATAATAACAAAGTAGGAAGTGTGAAAGTATTTTGATTTTGATTATGTAGCTTTGTACAGTTATTGCGTAACTTTTTTCCGTTCCCTTATTACAATAATTAATTATTACAAATTTAAAAATATCAATTAATTTCTGCTTTAGTTATCTACCACTTATATGCTACGGAGTCTTTTCACAAAGCACATTTAAAATAATTTTTTCCATTTTTATTGCTACCATTTTTCGATCGCCTCCAAACCGCCGCATAAATGATTTTCAAAAACAAAAGTCTGCCATAAATATGTATATAACGTTAGGATGGCACTAGGATGCATTTAATTTTCAAAAATAAATCTTTCAATTTCTTTTTCAAGTTGCAAGATTCTTTTCTAAATTTGATTACAGTCAAACTGTCGTTCAATAACTTCTCGGATTGCGAACAATTTGATTTACGAACAAACAGAAATCGTCTCGGTTTACGTACTATTTTCCGGATTACGAAATATTCATTTCTTCTACGATTTTCAAATCTTATTATATGAAATATTTCGCGGGTATGACCTTATTTATTATGAATTAATTTTAAAGAAAGTTCGTTATTTCAATGGGTAGTTTACCATCAATCGATCTAACATTCATTTGGGGGAAAATGTTTCGGTTTACGAACAATGCGGTAAATACATTCTTAAAAGCTTAATACAATAAATTACTTTCATATACAGGCTGATCAAAAGGAAGTTTGGTGTATGTGCTAATGCTCTCCAATGTATTGATCAACGTCATACCAATTTGCAAAGTTCTATCACAAAGAATTCCATTTTGATCGCACTGTACATGTACCTACTTAAATGATTTCTTTGTTTCCCCATTATACAACGAATGAAATAAAGCAAAAATTTAAGATATTTTTGTGATTTCAATCTGAAAATTCCTGCCAATGCTTCGAATCAGTTTCATAGTTTGATAATCAAAGCTATAGAAACAGAAAGATAATAATCTAAAGAAGTTTTAAAACTGCAATTTTCAATTTTTCGTTTTTCTTTTTATATCTCAGCGCCAGGGAAAGCAAATGTAGTTATCGCTTCATTTTTAAGATTTTAATAAAAACATTTTACATTATTAAATTTGATAACCACATTGTTTTCTTCTTTAAGAACAAATAATTTTTGTTTATTTCTTTGCAACGAATTCTATTTCTTCAATGTATTTAGTTGTTGTGTTACTTCTTGCATTCTTTCCAAGAGTCCGGAGGACATTGGCGAAACCGAGATATTCCTGCATTTTGTTAAATCATTAATGCATCCTTTTGCGAAAACACAAAGCGTATTCCTTCACGGCACTTTCTCTCATTCAAAACTGACTAGCAACCGATCGAGAAGGCAAACCGATTATAAATCAATCATCGGCCATCGAAACAGTCCAAACCGCAATCGATCATCATCAAGCACGATCGTTTAACAATGGAAAAACTGCAACGATTAAGCAGCCAACCGTCAGCAACCGATCGACGCTTAAACCAATCGAACCGCTGCCATCATCGTCCGCGTCCGCCAAATGCTTGGTCAGACCCTGTTGATTCGGCTCGTCGACCTCGTTCGCCAATTGATTGCCGGCGGCCGGATACCACGTTTCCGTCGACGTGCCGTAAAAATTGGCGCGATTACGATTCGCCAACGAGGCCGCATCGTTCTTACTCGCCGATTCTTCGCCGTCGCGATTCACATCGTGCCAATTCGACGACACCCAGTCGGGTCGCGACGTCGATACGATGCCACCGCGAAATTTCGAATCGGAATCGTCGGACGACGGCGACGAGGAAAACGTCGATGGCGATGCGGGCGTCGTTGGATAAAGTCGCGGCGTCGTTTCCGACGTCCAACCCGATCGACCGTACGACGCCGGTCGGGTGCGCGAACCCAGTAACGACGGCGCGTTATCCTTTAATGGGAAATAACAGCTTTTAGTTCGGCGAAAGAGGACGCTTTAAAAAAATTAAAGAATGGCAAGTTGTGCAAAAATGTTAATTTCGTCACTTGGCGCCCTTTGCGCTGTATGGTGCAGAGAATCATAATTCAAACATATAATCTATGGCATGTTGCCAAAGTTCTTGCTGCTTTTCAATTGAAATTAATGCTTCATTTAAAAAATAATAATAAAAGTCGCATCTTCCACAGTATTTCCCATCGCTGGCCACTACTTTTTCCCATCTTCCTGTCAACATTTGAATTCCACCTCGGAAAAGCGACACGTCTTTTTAGAGCTATCCAAAAGTCGACCAATTTTTTGGCATCTTCACGCAAATGGCAATGCTGTTCAGCCAGGGCATGTCCAATCGATCGAAACAATTGATAACTGAAAATTGCAGTGTCTGGTGAATAGGGTGGGGTAGGACTTTCCATTTAATCGCTTCCCAGGAACTTTTCACAGGTTTTGCAACATGTGGCTGAACATTTTCATGCTGCCAAATCACTTTCGCGTATCACAGATCGACCAGGGATCGTTTTTCATTCAATGCTCTGCTCAAACGCATCAATTGGAGTCGATGGCGATCTCCCGTGATGGTTTAGCTCGGTTTAAGCAACTCATATTAAACGACAGCCAGGTGATCCACCTTGGAGAAACGACAGCTCCTTTGAGCATCTCTTTGAGCGTCGACCCATTTCTTGGCATCTTCATGGGATTGGAAGTGCCATTCAAGCAGACCATGTGCCATCGATCGAAGCGAGTACAACGTCTGGTGAATAGGGCGAGTGTGGTAGGACTTTCCAATTAACGATTGCCAAATAACATTCCACAGAGACATGTGGCCGAGCGTTGTCATGCTACAATTCACTCTCCCGTGTCTTTGCCGGAACAGGGGCCGTTTTTCCTCAAATGCATCAATTCCACTCGACGGCGGTCTCCCGTGATGGTTTCGTTCGGTTTGAGCAGCTCATAGTAAACGACAGCCAGGTGATCCCACCAAATGTAGAGCAGACGCTTGGACCCATTGGATATTCGTCTTTGCCGACGATGTTGATGCTTTGCCAGGCTTGCACCATGATTTTCTATGCTTAGGGTTATCGTAATCCCCTTTTCATCGCCAGCCACCGTACGATGCAACTCATAGGCCACCCAATGTCCTTGCCTTTGAAGCATTCCTAATGCTTTCAAACTTTGGAAACCGTCATATGGTCAACTGCTAACGATTTTGCAAGTGCAGTTTGCGTCTGAGCATGAGTCTTCCCATGAAGTGATGCCTCCAATTCTTCGCCTTCAAACTTTTTCGGTCCGCCAAAGCGTTCTTTGTGTTCAACGTCAAAAGCATTATTTTTGAAGCGTCTAAATCAATCTCTGCCAGTTGCTTTCGGCAGGGCATGGTCGCCATACGTTTCAAGAAGAATTTGAAGTGCTGCAAATAGTGCAATAAAATTCTCCGCAATTTTTTTTGCACAAAGTGCGGCATGCTTAACACCATGAAAAAGAAACTTGTTTACATTTGGGCAAAATGAAGATCACCGAATTTCCAACTTGCTTACAGTATTTCATGAAAGCGAGAACTTAATCAACATCCCAATGCTTTTCGCCAATATATCGGTATTGGAACTTACTTCCTGTTGTGCGGTTGCTTCGCTCGACGACGGCAGCCACGAGGTGGTGAACGGACCGTAATTGCTCGGACGCGGCGGCAACAAATCTTTGCCGACGGCCTCGTCGTCGTTCTCCTCCTCGTGCACGTCTTTCTCTTGCACGGTGCTCCACGGATAAACGACCGTCTCGTCGTTCGGCGACACCGACGCGACCAGCGGATCCGTGTACGGCACGGAATCGGTCGGTAGCGGCACGCAATCGCCGGAGTTCGGACTGAAACAATCGTTTGATAAAAAACATGCCACCGAGAGTAAGAGAGAGAGAGAGAGAGAAAGAGAGAGGGCGGCGATTGATTCTCACATGTAATTGAAGCATTGGTCCTGCAAGAAGCTTAACGCCTTGTCGATGATTTGCGCGGCGAATCGCGTCGCGGCGGCCGCACCGTCCGCCGATGTCGTCGCGCCGCCGCGGTCGCATGTCCGCCGCGTCTCTTTCAGCACGCACCGTTTGAATCGGTCCTGCGTACTGAAACAAGAAAATCGGTTTTTCAGCGATTAACGGTTGATTCGAATGCCTTTTTTTTTGGAATTTGCTGTGTTTTTTTTTTGTTAAATTATTGGTTCTTCTTACCAGCAGAGTGTCGCTTTCGATGTTATTTCGCCTTGTTCTACTTGATCGACCAACAGACCGTACTGTTGCCCGCATCGATTCCTCTCGGTTATCGTGCCTTTTATGCAGGAGGCGTAACGCAGATATTCTGAAGAGAACAACACAAACGTTTCAGCAATCAATGAGATTGATTTTTTAATTTTTTTCGATTTGAATTTAATTATAATTTAACATTGTCTCCCGCAAAATAGTTCCCTTGGGGAGCCACACAGCCCTGCAGACGGTTTCTCCACCCTTCATAACAGTGCTGCAAATCGCTTTCTGGAAGAGCAGGTCCGTTACAAATGATGTACTTTGAGGTGAATTTTTACTCATGGGAAAAGAAAAAAGCCACAAGGACTTAGATCCGGCGAATAAGAAGGCTGAGGAGCAACAGGCATGCTTTTACCAGCCAAAAACATTGTTCGTTGATATTCTTGTGTGACAAGGCGCATTGTCATGCTGCAATGCCCAATTGTTATTGATGTTTGGCCTCACACGCATGAACCTTTTGCGAAGCCTTTCAAATGAACCTCTGGATAAAAATGCTTATTGACAGTTGTTGGCCTTGAGGCAGAAACTCTTTGTCCACATTTTCATCGGTCCTCGAAGTTGAAGGCCTTCTGCTGTGTGGGTCATCTTCGATGGATTCTCTTCCTTCTGAAAATGCCTTAAACCACCGAAAAACTTGGGCTCTTGAAGAAACACTGGAAACCTTCTGAAAATGCCTTAAACCACCGAAAAACTTGGGCTCTTGAAGAAATACTGGAAACCTTCTGAAAACGCCTTAAACCACCGAAGAACTTGGGCTCTTGAAGAAACCTGAAAATGTCTTAAACCACCGAAAAACTTGGGCTCTTGAAGAAACACTGGAAACCTTCTGAAAATGCCTTAAACCACCGAGAAACTTGGGCTCTTGAAGAAACCTTCTGAAAATGCCTTAAACCACCGAAAAACTTGGGCTCATGAAGAAACACTGGAAACCTTCTGAAAATGCCTTAAACCACCGAAAAATCTGGGCTCTTGAAGAAACCTTCTGAAAATGCCTTAAACCACCGAAAAACTTGGGCTCTTGAAGAAACACTGGAAACCTTCTGAAAATGCCTTAAAACACCGAAAAACTTGGGCTCTTGAAGAAACCTTCTGAAAATGCCTTAAACCACCGAAGAACTTGGGCTCTTGAAGAAACCTTCTGAAAATGTCTTAAACCACCGAAAAACTTAGGCTCTTGAAGAAACCTTCTGAAAATGCCTTAAACCACCGAAGAACTTGGGCTCTTGAACAAACCTTCTGAAAATGCCTTAAACCACCGAAAAATCTGGGCTCTTGAAGACACCCTCTCTCCGTAATGCTTGTGGAAGTTTCGCAAAAGTTTCCGTTGCACTGTGACCAAGTCTGACGCAAAACCTGATGGCACAACGTTGCTCGAAATGGATTTCACTCGTTTCTAGAACGCACTAACAAAATATCTTTTTCGAAAAGTTGCCGCAAACTTTGTTTGCTTTCTCTTCCTTCGATCGCCTACCGATTAGCGTTTGTTCTCACCTTTCTGATAATGCGGGATGCGGCACATCTCGTGCACGGACTCGATCGGATCCTCGATGGCCCTATTGAACTGCACCCGTTGCTGTTTCGTGAAACATCGTTCCGTGTACCGTTTCAAGCAATCGACGAATGCCGTCCACGTGCGACACACGCGATCGATGTCGTTCAAATTGTCGGGGAACACGAGATGCGGCTCCTTGACGAGCGGATCGGCCATCTTCACGCACCGGTCGTGCTCGATCTTGGAACAATCGTGTCCGGTCAACGACGACGATGCGACCGTCTTCGATAGCATTAATAAGAGCACGAACGCCGTCGCGGAATCGACGCACTTCGTCACTTTGGCGCACCGCATTTTGCACAAATTCTCGCGCAATATTTCGGCGGCTGCAGGTGAAAAAAAGAACAAGAATTGGCGATAATTTTTTATCCGAACGATAAACTGTTATTGAAACGATCGTACCTTGTTGCCGTGCAAAACAGGAATTGTTTGAAAATCGAATGGGAGAATGGCGGCCGCCGTGTGCAGGAAGTGCAAGAGAGAAAGTTTCGATGGTGTATCCGGTTTTGTAGCGTGTAATAATGATGATGAATTAAAAGAGAATTTGAAAAAAAAAACAATAACAACACAAACAACAAAAACCTATTGAAAATCTGTGCGTTACAAAAGATCGACCAACCGTGAACGATTACATCTGCAAAAAGATGTTACGAAAATAAAAATAAACAACGAATGTTCTAATGCAAAATTGAATCTGTCGATGGTACAATATGAAAAGTTTTATGCGTCTCACCCGCATGAATTCGTTATTAAGATTCTAATAAAAGGTTTGAATCTTTAGACATACAAGATGTCCCAATAAGGCGAGGATCACGCTCAAAGCTTAACTTTGGAAAGGAACGATTTAGACAAAAAGGCTTTCATTTGGGTTATGGCTAAGAAGTTTCTAAACCTCAAGTAATCCTTTGAGCAGTTTCTAATAAAAGATAAATTTCAAGCAATCCTTCAAGAAGTTTTTAAACTCCAAATAATCCCTTAAGGCAGATTCTAATAAACATTAAATTTCAAGCAATTGTTTAAAAAGTTTTTAGAATCCAAGCAACCCTTAAACAATTCTAAGCCGCAAGTAATAATTTAAGAAGTTTCTAAACTCCAAATAATCCTTCAAGACGCTTTTAAACTCCAAGCAATCTTTCAAGAAGTCTTTAGAATCCAAGCAACCCTTAAAAAATTCTAAGCCTCAAGTAATTATTTAAGAAGTTTCTAAACTCCAAATAATTTTTTAATGCAGTTTCTAACAAAAGTTAAATTTCAAGCAATCCTTCAAGAAGTTTCTTTAAATCCAAGCAATTCTTCAAAAAGTTTCTAAACTCCAAATAATCCCTTAAGGCAGATTCTAATAAACATTAAATTTAAAGCAATTATTTAAAAAGTTTTTAAAATCCAAGGAAGCCTTAAAAAAATTCTAAGCCTCAAGTAATAATTTAGGAAGTTTCTAAACTCCAAATAATCCTTCAAGGGAGTTTCAAAAAAAAGCTAAACTTCAAGCAATCCTTCAAGACGCTTTTAAACTCCAAGCAATCTTTCAAGAAGTCTTTAGAATCCAAGCACTTACTTAAGAATTAAATAAAGTAATTATTTAAGAAGTTTCTAAATTCCAAATATTTTTTTAATGCAGTTTCTAACAAAAGTTAAATCTCAAGCAATCCTTCAAGAAGTTTCTTTAAATCCAAGCAATTCTTCAAAAAGTTTCTAAACTCCAAATAATCCCTTAAGGCAGATTCTAATAAACATTAAATTTAAAGCAATTATTTAAAAAGTTTTTAAAATCCAAGGAAGCCTTAAAAAAATTCTAAGCCTCAAGTAATAATTTAGGAAGTTTCTAAACTCCAAATAATCCTTCAAGGGACTTTCAAAAAAAAGCTAAACTTCAAGCAATCCTTCAAGACGCTTTTAAACTCCAAGCAATCTTTCAAGAAGTCTTTAGAATCCAAGCACTTACTTAAGAATTAAATAAAGTAATTATTTAAGAAGTTTCTAAATTCCAAATATTTTTTTAATGCAGTTTCTAACAAAAGTTAAATCTCAAGCAATCCTTCAAGAAGTTTCTTTAAATCCAAGCAACCCTTAAATTTTTTTCAAACTTCAAGTAATCTAGTTTCTAAACCTCAAGTAATCCTTCAATATTTTTTTAAATTCCGATAAACCTTTAAAAATGTCTGAACCTCAAGTAATCCTTTTAGAAGTTTGTATTCCTCAAGTAATCCATTGAGCAGTTTCTGACAAAAGTTAAATTTCAAGCAATCCTTCAAGAAATTTTTGGACTCCAAAGAAACTTTCTAGTAGTTACTTTCCGGGTATACCAGATATTGATAGTTGCTCCGTTATTTTAAATGGCATATTTTAATTTGAATTGCAATTTTAGATTCCTTGCCGAATTTCAGTGGGAGTTTATTAAAGCTAGTGTATGATTAAAACGTACCATTTCAGAGTTATTTAACGGTTTTCTACAAAAATGTCATTTCAAAGGTCGTGATAAATTTGCTTATATCTCTAGAACAATTTGACATGGATAGTTGAACTTTGCGTAGTTGTGTTAAGCATGAAACCATGAAGATTTTGCACTGCCGAAATTTTATATTAAACGTGTTACGGACTGCAATTTGTGGACTGTTCAACTTTGACATTTGCTTAATTGAAAACATATTTTTTATTACAGCATCAAATGTGGAAATGGTTCATTCGTTTCTTTTCTTATTTCTTGTGTTCCAAATCGAAACAGAAAGAATCGAACATATTTATGCTGCAATTTCGTTTTGTGGAGCAATTATTAATGCGCTAATTAATAAATTCAAGACAGCTTGCAAAATATTTTGACAAAATTGCCACCAAATGTTGGTTTCTATTTTAGTAGAAGCGCTCAAAGGTAAATTTGAATTTGAAACAAATTAACTAATTATTAGGTTATTGCAAAAAACAATTATCCTTCGCATGAATTTGCACGATTCTCTGTGTTGTAAGCGGTTGGCCTTCTGACCTTTTGTTCATTATTCTGTTACCTTGCAAAAATAGATTCCCATTTTCATTTTGTGCTAAGCTACCAGCAAAAGAATTTGCATACCAGATAGATACAATATTATTATTTAATGGCACGCACGCAACGCGTCATCGGGAATTTTCCCAACTCTCACCTCACATTTTTATTTCTTTCCATTCTAAGGACACATCCCCCACAATAATTATTTTTCTTTTTTTCAACGGTAACTTTTCTGCGAAGGAGGTCTACAACCTTGACAGCATTTTCCCGGCCAATAGGAAAACCGATGCTTAGATAAAAGCTTTTTGCCCGCATGATTCATTAGCATAAACATTAATTAAATACGTGAAATATATTTTGTGCCGTTCAAAGAAGAGATTAACAGTTGAAAGTCCCTTAAACGTTATGTTAGTCACAGTTCATTTTTTGCTCATGACACCATATTGGCTTGCTAATTTTATTGCTGCTTTATTGTTAAATCGTTACTTTTCCAAGAGCTTATTTGTCAAAGATTACCAATCGTGCAAAATAGTCACGGTCGACGAACCTTCTCAACTTTTCTTTTGTTAAATTTTGGTTATAAAACAAGTTCTTTGTTGTTTTCATAACTTATACAGGTTTCTTTTTGCAAAAAACTATGAACAAAGATTGCTTAAAAGTAACATTTTGACTTTTGTTAATTGCCAAATAGCGAAAAATGTGAAATAATTTTCGGCAGGATTTTCCATTAAATTTCTCAAACTTGCCATTTTTTCTTCGCATAATCCTATTAATAATAATGTGGGGTATACAGGGGGTTTTCAATAAAAAGTGGGTCTTAATTTATTATTTAAAATTGAGTGAATATTTCCTAATTAGCATTATTTGTCAACAAAGGAAAGTTCTGAAACAATGCAAAAAGTTCATTTACGTAAGTTTTGCATTCAATTTTGCTGGAGAGTGAATTTCTATAGCATGTGGAACGTGACACGAGACTTAAATTGAATTGCTGCACAATCCCAATCAATTTCTTATTGAAAACCCTCCGTATAGTTGCGGTCATCCTTAAACGTAATTCCAACTGAATTAACATGCGTTACGTTTCTAGCTGAAGGCAGGAAGAAAATAATGAAAACGAGGTCAAGAAAGCGTCATCCATTCGGTATAAGCGACCACAATTATTTTCTTACCCGTATTTTTATTATTACAATTTTAATGACTACTCACCACCGATTAAATAAGGGCCGGTGGTCGTTATAAATTGCGTGTGCACAAGAGAGAGTGAAGAAAGTGGGATGAAAGTCGAAAGAATTGAAGGGACGAGGGAAAAGCACCAGTTTGCATGTTAAATAAGCGTCGATAACGGAAGTTGAAAGTAGTACAGTGAATTATTTCATTTTATTCATATTTATTCGTTAAGCCCGTAACACACACAATGTTCTATTTGAGGCACAAAACGAGTGACATGTCGAGTTTGTTTGCCGTTTGTTTCGGTTTGATTTGTTGACAATGTTAATAATGTTAGATGATGGTCAGAGATAATGAAATAATTGTCTTCGTTTCTCCTATCATTTCGTTCTAATTAATTCATTCCTTAATCATGTTTACCTCTTTAGCCTTTAATATACATGATTCAAAGATAATTGGAATGACATTAACTGTGACAGGTAACGGATTAACCACAATTACCAACACAACGAACGAATTTCCTGTACTTAATTGATTATTACGATTACGTTTAATTGAAATTTCATATTTTCTTCTCATCGAGAATTTCGCACTACAAAGTATCGATCGCAACAATTAATTTCTTGAGAACGTTGTTCGTTGTAATACAGGGTGTTTAAGAAACGTGTCACAAACTTTAAAGGGTGATAATGTGGCTTAAGCTAAGCACAAAAGTCAGATTGAACAATCAACAAAGAAGAAAGGAGAAATAAGTCAATTAAGATGTTCAACGTGATATCCTTCCCTCATTTATCAGCAGCATCTTTGTAGCAAGGGCCTCCAAACTCTGTCGAAAATCATTGGCTTAAATTCTTTCAGTTCCTCGACGACTATTACAAGCGTTTAAATCGGCCGATTTTGGATATGATGAGAGAGATTCGCTGCTAAGAATATCACCCCTTAAAGTTTGTGACACTTTTTTTTTCAAAACACCCTGTATAAAGGTACAGTGCAATCAAAACGAAACCCGTTTGCATTAACATTTGCAAATTGCCATACGTGTCTTCAATTAAATCGGCTAATTCGTAACTGTCGAAACTATTGCATATTTAACGAAATTCTTAAGTTGTTGATCAATAATGAGCACAACGTTTTTGATGCTTGACAGTATTTTAGCATCTATGTCATACGAATTTTTTGATCGCCCGGTAAAATTAAATTCACGATTTATACTAACGCCCCATCGTTTTCTTTATTATGTTTTTCCCTCTGCAATTATTTTGTGTCGAAAGGAGGGTTAAACGTTTCTCTTGTGATGTGCTGAAAAGCGTGTGGTCGATATTTAATTCCCCTTTTGGTACATGGAGGAATAAGCCAATTAAAACAGACTTACTATAAGTTAATGAGACGCATATAGGTTATAATTAATTAATTAAATTAACAAGGATTTCTATTGGCAATTGTTTGTATCAAATTCGCAACGCAAATTTGCTTTGGTCCAATTTTATACGGTTATTATTACGTTGTCGTTTCGTTTTTTGCTACATAATTTGTAAAAGGCTGAATCCATAAAGCAAACAAATCAAATTAAAATGCTATTTTCATTATTATACTCGTCATTCCAATTCTATTGTCGCTATTGTCATCGTTTGCAATTAAGTGATACATTAGATTGTTCATCATTGTTTGAACTGTACATTTTCAATGGCATCAGTAGATTCGAATCGAACCGACCCTCCTATCGTACAATCTGTATACGAGGTGGTGCAATCGAAAAATCGCTTTAAAACTTTATTCCTGTAGTTTTAATTAAATTGAATTAACAAAATTAAATTTATAAACTAAAAGGAATGGGGCCAATCAAGTGTGGAAATATCGCGAATGGCAATTATAACACGAAATGAAATAGCAATTCTAATTTTACTAATTTGAACTTGGAAATTGATTAAAAACTTAATTGGTGCATGATGGTACTGAGGTTTGGATTAACTTATTGACTGCACCCTGTAGCATAATATCGTTCGTCCGAAAGATGCGAGGTCACTGACTTTGGTAACAATAATTTACGTTTCATCCTTATTATTATTATTATTAATCTCATTGTAATTCAACCCCCCGATTTATTTCCATTTAATTTATAAAGGAAAATACCGCTATTATACAAAAAAAAATCGTCGACGATCAATGATAAATTAATTTGACAAAACTTTAAGAAATCGTCATCATCACGGAGCCAAAGTTCCTTTGTTAAATGAAAATGGGGGTTGGAGAACCACGTGTGGGATGCACGAACTGATAAATTTTTAAAAGATGTCGTTCACCCTTAATAGGAACAAATGGAGTATGTAACCCCTCTTATCTTTAATTCAGTTCCATTTGTTGATCTCATGTTGTAAATAAATACGGATCGATTCAATTGATATTGGCTCTTTTGTTTTTCCAAAAGACGTAAAGTCTTTAATGAAAACCTCTTTTATAACGCCGAATTATTTCATTAATTAAAGAGCGTCTTAATTTTAAAATTTCATTCAACGAAATAATTTCTTCCGTCTACTTTTGGCGGAGAAAGATAATTGTTTAGAAAGTTTTCTTTCCTAAAGTGCTTTTCGTTTGTTGTAAAAGTAAACAGATTTGCAGCGTGGGTTTTGCTAGATTGCTTTTCGCAAATAATAAACCATCAATTTCTTAAGGTGCTTGTGATTTGTTCTTTAGTCGAAAACAAACTGCAGGTGCTGGTGCAAGAAAAAAATGCTACAAAAGAAAATTAAGTGTTTATTTATTAATTCGTTTAAAAAAAATCAAACCAATAGTTCCATACCTTGATCTTCGCCCTCTGAAAACTTGAAAATTAGCAATTGTTATTTCTGCCAATAACAACAAATAATAACTATAAAGTAAGTCTTTTCTTCGAGCTGTTGCAAGGAAAAGTTGAGTCTCTTGGTCTCCGATGCTTCGATGTGAATCTACCCACAGAAAGGAGAGGAGAAAAAGTTGCTAAATTGCTTGCTGCGGCTAATATTCCGACTACTGTATTGTACAAGAGTCGCTTGACCACTGGCCAGATTTGCGGTCATTTGTTCGTTACGTTACACCTGTTGTAAAAGGAAAACGGGAAAAGGGCCGCCCAACTTCTCGGGGTGCGATGAAACCCTCTTGTTCGTGGTGAAATTCAAATGTTTTCCTCCTTTTTCCTTCGTCTGGCTCTTTCTCTATACGTAGCATAAAAATCGATCGTCTGCTGCACATGTGAATAGGGAAGGAGCTAATTTCAGTTCTGGATACTTTCCCTTTTTCTTTCGCATAGATTCATTTGCTAATTTTTACTCTCTTTATATTTTTGCTTTTGTTTTATCGTTTAATTGCGACTCATTGATTGTAACGCAATTTATCGATTTGCTGAATGTTATTGGGTAGCGCTACATTTTTAGACTGATTCCCACGCATAGAGATTCGTCTGTTGGTTTTCGCATAATTTTTCTCGTAAACTGCTGCAATTTAAATTTTAATCAATAAATAATGCGAGGTTATTTTTTTTAAGCAAGAACTCATTTGAAATTTAAATTTGTTGCTCCATTTGCAACTTGTTTCTTAGCGCCAATTCTAAAAAGCAGTCTAATATTAATATAAAACATTTGATTTGCGAGTAATTAATTGCAAGATGCAACTGAAATTGCAGACATTCCTTGCCCACTAACTAGCGAGAAATTAGCAATCCTTATAAGGTTTGTAACGTTTTGGAGTTGGAGCCCTTGTGGAGCCAGTAGTTACGATGTTACAATATGAAATATAACCAAAGGTGCATTTTGCGGAGTTACTTTTCGATTTTGTCTGCAGACCCAGCATTTTCATATGATCGATCTCGATGAAGCCCTCTAAAGTGAACATTCAGCAACAAGTCGGGCACAAATTCGCCCTTTTTCAAAGCGTATTTTTGAAGTTACAGTGGAAAATGTTGGTAAATGTCCTTTTATTCAAGCAACTTTTTCCTCTCGCGGCCTCTAGCGGCCAGCAACTTTATAGTATCGCCGTCAATCGGGCCGTCTAGTGGGAACCTTCACAAGCAAATGTATACTAAATTCGCCCTTTTGTACCCCGTTTTGCCAAAGTTACAGCTGGAAATTCGTGGAATGGTAATTTTGGTGATGAAGCAAGTTCCTACGTGAGCGACATCAAACGGTCGTGTGAAATTTGACGAACTAATCTGAAGTAAAGTCGCCCTTTTTCAGCTCGTATCTACCAAGTTACAGTTGGAACGTTGAGCGACGGCACTTTTCATCTAACTTAGAGACGCCACTTTGAAATTTACGAATTACCGCTATAGATAATCGCATTAACCAAAGATGGCAGCAAAATCGTTTGTTGATCGAAACTGTCCGAAAAGTAATTTTTTTTAGTGCCTGTTTTTTTGAAAAAGTTAACTAGTTATCTTTGTATGTTTTTTTCTTATACAGACAAGAAAACATTCTACAAATGTTACTTTACTATCAAAACTTCCGGCGATAGTGGGGGTCTGGAAACGGAAATAAGTAACAAATGTGAAGAACAGAAACTGCTGCAGGAATCATCAATCGCCGACATTTGTTATTCTTCTATTATAGATACCTTTCTGCGCTCGTTCTTCCTACTTTTGCGGCTTCCAAGACGTTGCTTTTCATGCTTTTGGCTCCATACTTCGTAGGTTTCTTTTCCCCTGAGCTGGGAGTTCATCGTCAATGATTTCAGTGCAAAGGAAACATTTAGCTTCGAACTGGAAGAAGATGGTTTCCGACTGTTTCAAGACGTACTCGGTGCTGTCACACTTCGTGAATCTGCTTTCATTGTTGTCAATCTCTTCTTGTCAAAGTGGCAGTTATCAAGCCCTGAATTCCTGTCTCCTTCACTGTGATTAGATAACTACCCAATACATCCTCATAAATAAAATTGAAAATGTTCTTTTCGGCGTTCAGTAAATTAGGGATCGAAACCAAAGCGTTGACTCGTAATTGTTTTCATTTCGGTTCGGTTTCATTAAGAAAAATAATAATTTTTTCGATTTCTCATTTCCTGTTCGAAGCCGTAATTGAAACTTTCCAAATCTCGTTTGTAATGATTTCTCTAAATTTTTAGTCTCCAACTGGCATGATTTACTTACACAATTAATAAAAGGATTTTAACATCGAATTGTATTCCAATTAGCAATAATTAGTTAATTGTCCGTCTGAATTCTTGTGAACTTTGCAGTTTATTGAAATTGATTTTAAAGTAATTTGTTTCATACGTTTGTTACATTTTCTAACAGCTTTATAGTGCCTAAAATCTAAAGGCTTCCTAATCAAAGTCGACATTTGCCGAAAGCTAATAAATTAATCATCTTTCGGACGTCTACATAAGTTCGTTAAATGTTGAGTTGTGTCCCAACAAACGACTGCAAGAACGTATAAAACGAAAACGAAAGTCTCATCACCTAAAACGGGAAATTTTCGATTAAAAACGAAATACTCGCGAAGTTCAACTTACCATCAGGAAACTCCTATAACTGATTTCGGTGAACCCCAACGCCGTGATTTGCTGTTCCTTTTGGGAATTTTGCATTAGCAACAGGAGGGCCGTTCGCAATTCCTTATCGTTAGCCAAATACCATCCGCAATCGAACGCAGCTTCTGACACGAGCGTACTCTAACAAATTATTTAATTATAGACACAATTCTTTCTCGATAATATTTACCTCCCTGATCAATTCGTTACCGAGCGAACAATAATTGAAAAACTGCACGACGTGCCCTAAGAGGAACATCAGCATTGCCGGCATTTGTTCCGGCATAAAAGTCTGTGGGCAACAATTGATATAAATCAATTATCGGTAGAGTAAAACTTGCAGAAAGTAGCAATATCTAGAGGCTAGAGGCATCAACTTACCACAACGAAACACGAGACGCATATGGCAATCGTGCTAGAAAAATATTGTTGGAATATCATCAGAGTGTAGAGACTTTGCAAACGCGAACAGAAACTGCAAAATAATAAGCGCATTAAAGTTTCCAATGTTTATAAGTATTGAAAGGTTTTGAGTGAGAATCTATTAGAAGAAAGCAACCAGCCAAAAGTTAGTAACGGTCCTGATTCAAGCATGACATCTTGCCTTCATTGTTCGAACTCTTCTTGTTGCAAAACCATAAATATTCTGCTCATAGTTTTCATTATTACATATCCTTCACAAAAAAAAAACTGAATTTGAAGTTTAACAGAGACTGATCATTTGATAGTTCTGCAAATATTAATGAAACCGTCACCAACTTTTCGCTTTCAGTTCTTCTCCTGCTTTCCAATTAACACCTCATCAAATGCTGCGAATTGCGATTCTAATCGTTTCAGCCACTTACTCCAACAGGTACAAATGATGCCTGACGCATTTATGCATGAGCGCGGCCTCCTTCGACCGCCCGCACTCCTCCTTAACGTCCAATATCCGATAGATGCGATCCCGCATCACGGGATCGCCGTGACAGACGTGCTTCAAAACGTCTTGCAGGATTCGAAACTGCGAGACGCAGCAATTGATCAGGATCAACATCAAATAATCGAAGCCGGTCATCGCGTAGATTCCGCTCGAGGCGACGAACCACTCCCACAAGCAACTCGCTTCGTACAAGAACAAGCGATCGTGTCTGAACGGGAACAGTGCCGGTATCGGATGGCCCATTTTCCCGTAGAAGAATGGTAAGCTGACGAACAACGTGCACGTGCTGTAGGCAAAGAACAGGTACGAAAGCGACACCACTTTGACGAACGTGATGTCGTTCTTGATGGTCTTCTGCGTCTTCGGCGTTGCCAAATCGAACGGCCAGAAGTCGTCGGCCACCGATTGCAGGAGGTGATTGATTTTGGCCGCTTTGACACGCATCGTCAAGTATTTACCCAAAGCCTGTGGATGATGGACATAGAAGTTAGAATTTAAAGGAAGCGGATTGAGTTTAAATGTTTAAAAAAATTAACAACTGAAATGGACTTATTTGTATACTGAAGAAATTGCAATAATTCAAATATTATTTACTGCATAAAAGTTTGCAGCTTAATTATGCAAGATTTTAGTTTGTCGAAAGGATGCACAAGAACTTGTTGAACAACCAAAAAAGTAACGCAATTATTCCCGAAAATTCTCAATAATTCCTCATTTACTTCTTGAGCAATTATCGTATAATTTAGCAAAAGTTTATACTTGAATTGTGGATGAAACCGTCGATAGAGTGTTGGCAAAGACCGATATACTGTCGACGCGTGTGAATAGAAATGCGACGTTCGCGATCAGCATCAGTAGTAGATTTAGGGGAAAGAAAATGTTCCAAAAGAGGCGCACTTTCGAATCGGTCGTCGGCCATAATTGGAGACCGTCCAGAAAGAATTTCGGCACGAAGATGCCACGTGCCCCCGGATCTTTGTAGAGTTTCTTCGAGAAATCTAAACATAAAGAATTGTTAATGACTGTTTATTTTATTTAGAAATAATTATCAAGAATGATACTTTCTATGGAATATTATAATATTAAAAGTTATTTTCTATTTAAAACATCTAGTTCTTCGTTCTCCATCGATTCAAATTGTTAATAATTTTCAGCAAGTTGTACCAGTTTTTCAGTTTTTATGCAATAATAAGGACAATTTTCAATTGTAGTTTCTTAAAGTTAATTTGCGAAGGAGAATCCTCCATTATTGTTTTTTTTTTAATAAAAGTGTCATCTCTCCACAGATTTTGAAATCAACCAAAGACAATAAAATTCGTTTCAAAAAATATAACTTTAACTAACACCAACTTTCGTAATTGTTTTAACTTATTTTGCAATTTTACGAAAATAAGAGTTGCTTCAACTGTTTGTTCGAGTGAAAAGCTGCGTTTCCATACAAATTTGAATGCTACTAATTACACTAAAGCGCAATTTAAAAATTATAATTTAAAATAAAAGTCAATTCTGCAATAAACGTTAACTCAACTGTTTGTTCGAGTGAAAAGCTGCATTTCTGTGTAAACTTTGAACTCAAGTAATGACATTAATGCCAATTTTCAAAATTATTACTTAAAATAATAAAGTTAACTTACGAAAATACAACATTAGGTTAGCAGTGATTTTGACTTCTACCAGCGACATTAATCCTCGTTTTCAATATTAGATCTCATAGCTGATCATGTAACTATTTTATCGTTTTACACTTAAATTCTTGAAAATGAAAATTGCTTTAACAATTTCTGTTACTGCAAATTTAAATCTAAAATATGTTGGGCTTAAGATGATTGCTCACCCAGGGACAAACGGGCATACGATTTGTCGTCCAGATATACGTCGTACTCTTTGAACTTTTCTTTGATCGCGGTCGACGAATTCATAGCTCGAAGAGATGATTCGATGATGATGATGACTGGCAACATTGAGAAATGTAATGAGAGAAAATATTCTTATATAGCTCTATGATTAAACGGAAAATTTAATTGAGGTTCAATTAAATGGGACGTTTAAAGAAAAGTTTAAAAACGAAATTAATTATTTCTACGTGAAAGTCGAAGTTTTAATATTTCTCATCAATGCTGTTCCTCCCCCTTAATTGTTCAGTTTGGTTTCGATCATTGATTTCGATTAAATAACTTTATTTATTCAACTAGTACGTGAGCGAAATATTCGCATTTTGGCGTTAATCATTGTCTTGCTTTGCAATCATACAAATTTTTGCTGAATTTTGCGAAATAATCATAGTTTGGAAGAGCGATACAATGATCTTCACCGATCTGCAGTGAACCTTCTTCATAAGTTTAAACTATTGCTCAATAATTGGTATATGCTAATGGGAATTTGCTTCATATTTCAAATTTCTTCGTTGCTTTCATCCGTAATAACTTCATTAGTTTTATCACGAGCCAAATTTGAATGGTACCCCTGCAAAGGGCGGAAAACTCTTCAGCAGAAAATATTATGAGGAGCTTTCTTATCTGCTGTCTAGCTGAAGATTGAATGATTTAATTTAAGCGAAGAATCCGGACGCAGTTAACTTTCGAACAGAATTCCATCAATTTAATTTAGCAAACGAGAGAATTAATTAGAGAATCCTACATTTTACGCCATTTGTTTTGTCTTCTTGGCTCTTATTTTTGCTTTGTTCAGATTTCTTTCTGATATCTGCTAGCGAAATATTCAACAAAAAACATTGTTATCTTCCTAAGACATAAGAGGAAATGTCCCTAATTTATTAATTGCTCGCATTACATTTCCCCTTTGAATTTTTTCGAATCAAAAAGATTCACTAAGATGAACAACCATCCACATCTTTTGCTTTAAAATAAAGTTTTCATTGATAATTCCATCAATTTCTGTCAACTTTAATCCTCACTTTTCCCCTAACATCTGTTTTAGCATAATCGTTTGCGAAGTTTGAATAGTACTATCGTAAAGGGCGGAAAATTTCCTATCAGAAGGAGTAATTATTTAAAACAAAGATCGACTATTTTCTCGCAACCTTCCCGATCTCACAGAGTAATTTTACATTGACTTTAAAAAAGTCAGATCTTTATCGACGTTTTCGCAACTCCTTGCAGATTAATTATAGCGACCCTTTTGTCCGATCTCGATACCTTCGTGATGAGCAACTCTGACTCTATAATAAATTATGCGGCATATTTCTGTACAATATGTGATTAATCGCATGAGATGATTAAGTATTTATACAAAGACGCATGACTATTTAATTAGCATTCGTTCGCTGGGGTGGGTGCTGATCATGCCCTATATAAATGAATGGTTAATAATTGATTAAGGAAAAATTGGCACGTGGATTTTATAAAGAGCAAATTCGTGAATTAATCATTAATCAATATTTTGTTAAACAATATTCTTTTTCATAGAAAAGTTTGATGTTAATTTCAATTATAAACAATTATAAACCGCTTGAGATGGTTCCTTTGGAAGAAGCACAAGTGAAGATTATTTTCTTTTAAAATTTTGAATTGGCCTACGAAATCATTTGCGATAAGAAACAATGAAGTTTTTCGATGCTACGAGGGCGGTTTGATGTAAAACTTGTTTCATATAATGATAGTAAGGGATAAGAGAAGTTTTCGCGGTTGTCACAAAATTTCATCTTTTTAAATGACAAATGTAATTTTGCAAATAATTCTGGCAATAGTAAATTGCTCAAAAATTCATTTAAATTTAAGTGATTCAAGTCATAAACAAAGTGTATAAAATTGGAAATTGAAATGTTATTCAATTCTGCGGTTTCTTTATGGGCCAACAGCAAAGGAAATCCATAAACGAATACTGTCCACATTGTGTGACTCATGTTCTTCCTATGAAACCGTTTGTCTTTGGATGAACGACTTTCAAACCGACACAAGAAGCATTCGAAATGCATGATGTTCTAGACATTCAAAAGCAGCAGTGACGCTTTTGAAATCACCAATAAATTCAATGAAAAGGTTGAAAAATTAAATTAAACCGAAATTGTTGTCTGATATTTAATTGTATATCAAAGCAAGTTATTTATCAAACCACCCTCGTATAACTGAAATTGGAAATGTTCTTTGTTTAGCACTCACTGGAGTGGAAAGCCAGAATCCTTATAACGCCTGAAACGTTTTGGATTTGTAAATGATCAGGAACACATCTGGCCCTATGTGCCCTTGTGCAGCCAGTATTTAGGATGTTGCAATATAAAATACAAAGAAAGATGCATTTTATGGAGTAACTTCTCGGTTTAGCGATGTCTATCGGCAAACCCAGCATTTTATATGGGCCATTTCGATGAAGTCCTGTAGAGTGACCATTCAGGAACAAGTCGGGAATAAATTCGACCTCTTTCAAGGCGCATTCAAAAAGTTACGATTGAAAATTTGATAGAAGGTACTTTTCTTCAGGCAATTTGCTGTTCTGGCGGCCTCTAGTGGCAAACGTAGCAACTTTATAGTATCGCCTTCTAGCAGGCCCTCTAGTGTGAACCATCACAATTAAATCTAGTATAAATTTGCCCTTTTATAGCCCGTTTTGCCTAAGTTATAGCTGGAAATTCGTGGAATGGTAATTTTGGTGATGAAGCAAGTTCTTCCGCTAACGACATCAAACGGCACATTAAGAAACTTCACAGGATCATGCTCTTACACACACACTGTGGTGTGAAACTTTGCGAACTACTCTTAACTAAAGTCGCCCTTTTAGATCGCATCTAGCAAGTTACAGCTGCAAGTTTGAGGGAAGGTACTTTTGGTAAACATCATTTTGTTTTGGCGACATCCAGTGGCAAGCCCAGCAACGTTATGGAAAATATTTCTTTTAGATCCTCTGGAGTCTAGATTGAACTTTCACAAACTAATTTTTCCTTTGCAGCAAGTAATCACTTTGAGCCGAAAACTCAAAGTTGTTTAGAGCAAACCTTCCACAACAAAAATAGATCAAATTGGTCATTTTGTAGGTAGCAATTCTCCAGATTTTGCTAAAAATGAAATGAAAATTCCTTTTGGTAGATCTACGTTTTGTTATTGGCACAAATTAGTACAAGTTTCGAAACGAGGACGTAACTTCAAGTTACAAAGACTATCATAAGAAAATGGGAATTGATCATTGATTTATATATCAATTTCCCCAATTAGATGATTAAAATTCTTAATTAGTAATTTAAATGTACTTATTAGAATTTTCATTGTTTAATCAGTTTAAGTAACAAAAATATTTGGTTAATGAAATGTATTTATTTAACATGTTTACACCATGTTAGAATTATTTTTCAATTATAGTAAACGTTGAAAACTGAACCGAATGAGTCACGTATCAATTACTTCGAATGAATTGTTAGAATAATTTCAATATTAATGCGTAAATAATAACCCACGTCACGTAAATTATAGTTATTGCATCACATATCTCGTTTTTTTTGCAAAAATATAGATTGCAAATAATCCAACTTTGTGCAAAACTTATTTCATTAATAAATTATTATATCGTACATAATTAACATTAAATGCATCCCCTATATAAAGCTACTTTTATCGTTGGTTGATATCTCAAACGAAATTCAAGTTCGCCAATATGTCTTTGGAAGAGGTAATTCGCAAAACGACACATTAAAACTTTCATTGCAATAAACGAGCGATGCTTTTAGAATTTCAAGAGCGCTTGTAATTCGGCGTCGAAGTTCGCCAAATTGCCGCCGGAAAGCGATCTCCTCGAATTGTACGGCCTCTACAAACAAGCGACAATTGGCGATATTAAGATTGGTGAGCGAACATAATCGTATTTCTTCATTAAGAATTCAATTAATTTATTGCACGTAACAATCAGTTTCAGAATTAGTTTACGCTAATAATATAAGCGTAACTATAATAAAACCGAGAAACATAAAACACATTCGTTATTAACAATAACTATAAACATGTATATTACAAGGTTAAATATTATTACGGTGCCTGTATGTGCAGAAAACAGAAAACAATTGTAATTTTGCAATTTGCAGCAAAACCGGCGGATGAAAAAGGTGCGAAAAAGTGGAACGCATGGAACGGCAAGAAGGGCTTAGAACCGCGACGTGCCAAAGAGTTGTACGTCGAGAAGTACAAGCTTTTAGCACCGAAGTTTGCATAGGATCCGATCCAATTGATTTACTCATAATGCCATCCGCATGCCGAATCTTTACTCTGTTGAATTGTAGTTAATTATAAGTCACTGGCGAATTGGATTACGTTTCTTTTATTTCAATATTTGCTCAATTGGAAATTATACACTGCAAATCTACTGTTACACATGTATTTCGAGCTGTGAATTATATAAGATTAGATTAGATAAGAATCGATATTACAAAAATGTAATTCCCTTTTGCACATGATTCGCAGCTTTTGCCACTAATTGATTTTGCTGTTGCACAGGAAAGAAAAAATCGTAATTAATATTAGAAATAAAATTGTTCAGCAATCAGTTTACGATCGATCACTGTTGAAACCAATAAACGTTTCCTTTTATCTTATCTCGGAAACCTGTTGACTTTAAACGAACTCGAATGATTAATTCTTGAACAGGGTGTGAAAAACAAACATTTACTGCAAGATTTTATCAAGTCTTATTATTGTGTGGATAATAAGATTTACTTTGACTACTTATAACAAATAACCTGTAAATTATTATCGAAAATACGCAAAATGCGAGGGGGTACCCAAAAAGAAAAACAGATACTTTCTGTTGGCAAATGGGTTCATGGTAATTGCCTTCCCCTGGTAAATGTGTTGGCTTCACACTCTCCCTGAAGAAATCGTTTATAGGACGTAGAAAAGTTTAGGACAAAACCGCTGGAGACACTGAGTTCAGAAGAGCATAAAAATGTTTCGAACAGTGGAAAAACCGTTGAGAGAAATGCAGATTATCTAATGGACAGTAGTATTGAAGGGAATTAATGTTCTAAAGACGAATTTAAAACATTTCACGTTTCATTTGAGTCCCCTTGTACATATAGTGTTAATAAATTCTTGTGTCTCGTCGCATAAGTTGGCAACAATTCCTAAATGCCTTTGGTAACTTGTTAATTGGATACGATTGTACCCCAAATGTCATTTTGACAGATGTCAATTGGTAAATTGTACACTTAAGAAAGAAATAATATAATTTGATGCTACCAAAATAATATTTGGGAAGCATTGATAAGAAATTGCAACGAAATCACCGTTAGTTGATTTTGTTTTATACGAATCTGCCCGCCAAATGTCATTTTGACAAAATTGTATTTCAAAAATTAAATAATTTGAAGTTCAGTGTTACCAAAATAATATTTGGGAAACAGTGCCGATTAGTGCGACTAAATCCCAATGCGTTAGTGCATTATTTTGGTAGCACTGATGTTTAGATTGTTTTTTGTTTATTGAATCGAAATGTCACTGTGACAAATATCAATTTTATATTTGAAAAAGAAAATTAATCAGTGTTACCAAAGCAATACACATTTATTCACACGTAGTATTTAATTGTTAGAGACATAATACAAAAACTTTATCGATCAGTTCAATAAAATTCAGAATTAGAAAAATTATTAAAACGATTAGTTGATATACCAAAAATTCGCATTTTAGCATGAATCTTTGTTTTGTGTTCAACCTCGTTTTACAATTATTCGCAATTTTTAAATTAATTTTGAGAAATAATTAAATTGGAACGATCTTCAGTAAACCTTATGTATTCCCTCAAGCAATTACTCAATAATTTCATTGATATATGCTAACAGATAAATGCTTGATAATTCCAACAATTTTCAGCGATCTTAGTTAGTCGTTATTTCTATCCCAACAAATTTCATTCTTTTTATCATCGCCCAAATTCTTTTGTTGCAATATTTTTTTTTAATTGTTTCACCATGATCATCATTATCATGATGATGACTGTATGCTCTTGATAATTATATTAATGATTACAAATTTCTATTTCCTTCTCCTTTCATGTCCCATTAGTGATGCGTATCTTTTGCAATTTGTCATATTTGTGCAAATACCTTTTCGCCAACTTGTAGAACGGTATTTGTTCAACAACTGTATTAATAATTAAATAAAGAAATATTAAAAATGAAAATGGTTGCCTTTCTCTTCTCGTAACTGATTCTATGCCGAGAGTAAATGTTGACATAAAAGAAGTGGTTTTGTTCTGTACAGTTAAGGCCAAACTTTTTCTGATTTCTCTTTGTGCACATTCGCTTAATAATAACATTAAGAAAATTGGAAAAAAGTTTATTTCTCTTTCATTAAACATTAACCTTAATTACAGTGGACCGAATGACATCAACCTACATAAGTTTTTCAAATAAAGTGAGATCGCCGTTAAATCGATAAGTTTATCATCCTCGTCCATAAGCAACACTTAATGAAATTTTAATACACCAATATCGCAAATTCAGCCGCTAATTTTCACATGATGTGAATCACATTGCTATCCAAAATTGCTGAGAATAAAATTTTTCCAACAGAAAGTAATGCACAGTTTTCTTGACTCGATTAGTTACAAAGTGGCCAGAATGTCGATGACGATTAAGAAATAGCTGCGAATTTATCGCTGTTCATTTTGTTCCTTTATACTTAATAATTGAGGTAATCTTAATTGTTTGATAATGTTGAATAAGTTTTACGTGATTCTCATTTTTTTATCTTAACATTATTTAATTTTTCAATCATTAAAAGTCGGTACATTAACAACCGCTGATCTTTTGCTTTTCAAGGGTACTACTCATTTGTATGTCTGGTTTATGCTCTTGAACAAATGAAACCGACTTTTCATTGAAAATTCCACCCAATTTGAATTCATTTTCATTGAAACGTCATCAATTTACATTGAACTTTAATCAATTTTCCCCAATCTTCGCTGAGTTTTTACATAATTTCGCTAAATTTCATTGAGTTTTAATAACATTTTCCCCATTTTAATTCCAATATTCACTATTTATATTTAGTTTCAATCATATTTCCTCAATTAACATTCAGGCTTAATCAAATTTCCCCAAATTTTATTCAGTTTTAATAAAATGTGTTCAATTTTAAGTGGAAACTTCACAATATACATTGAGTTTTAATACAATTTCCTGACTTTTCATGAAAATTTCCACAATTTATATAATTTTTTTAAATAATTCGCGAATTTTCTTTGAATTTCACAAAATATTCCCAATTTTCACTGAAATATCCTCAATGTACAAGGAGTTTTAATAAAGTTTTCCCAAATTTCATTGAGTTTTAATAAAATTTGTTCAATTTTAAGTGGAATCTTCACAGTATACATTGAGTTTTAATACAATTTCCTGAATTTTAATGAAAATTTCCACAATTTACATTACTTTTTAAATAATTCCCGAATTTTCATTGAATTTTATAAAATATTCCCAATTTTCAGTGAAATGTGCTCAATGTACAAAGAGTTTTAATAAAATTTCCCCAATTATAATTGATATATCCTCAAATAACTGAGTTTCAATAAAATTTCCCCAAGTTTGATTGTTTTAATAAACTTTCCCCAATTGTCATTGAAATATTTTCAATTTACATGGAATCTGAATAAAGTTCAATTTTCATTAAAATATCCTCAGTTTATATTGAGTTTCATTAAAATTTCCTTAATCGTCATTGTTTCCTTCGAACTTATTTGGATTTTCATTCGTTTTTTAATAATTCAATTAATTTTCACGGTTTTTGAATGAAGTTCCTTTAATGTTTTTTTTTTCTTCATTACATATCCCCAATTTTTACTACGCTTTATGAGGATTTCTTCAGTTTTGACTAACATTCCATTAGTTTTCAATGAAATCTCTCAATTTTCGTCAATTGTTATCGCAATTATTTGAATTTTCATTACGTTTCCACGACCGTAGTAGATTGTCATCGAAATTTACAAATTTTCCTTGACTCATTCAAAATCCTTCAATCTTTATCACTTTTCAATTCCACATGGAATTTCATTTAATGAAGCCGTATACGTTTAACCCATTAACACATTAATGCTTAAAGCACAGAGATATATGCATTTGAGTTCTTATTGGTAAAGAGATCAACGTCCAATTAATGGGCCATTAACATATAGGACATTATTCCAACTATCATAATAACAACCTATAATTAATAACAAAAATATCGAAAAGGCAATTATTAATGCAATAGATTCGGTAGCAAAGTAACACTCATTAATAAATAATATTTGATCCCAACGTCTACGAGCGAAGTTCAAAGCGAGTTTTATTGTTGCTTTTTTTCTTTTTAATGAGGATCACCTTGAATCCAACCGTTGACGACATTCTATGGCCACGACATGCTGCCGCTTGCTTGACGTAAAAATCAGTCGATTTCACGTAGTCGTCGTGTGAGGTTGTGGATTAAAGTTCTGCCAACTTTAATTAATTCTTGATTATATTAATTCAATCGAAGAGTAAGTGAATCTTTTACAACATTTTAATTAAATAACCATTAGTTAGTAGGTTAGGTTAGGTTAGGAAAGCATACAAACATGTGAGATTGAAAGAATATTTTATTTTTATTTTGCAGAACGAGCAACATGTCTTTAGATGAGGTAATTTCGGTTGATAATTTATGTTAATAAAATATATTTCAGTTTGGTAACTTTAATTGTCTTGTTTTCTGCATAGAAATTCAATAAGGCCGCCGATGATGTGCAAAAATTGAAATCGAAGCCGGGCAACGATGATTTATTGGAAATTTACGCCTTATTCAAACAGGGATCCATCGGCGACATCAATACAGGTAGATATTCTGCCGTGTCATTCCATTCAAAATCCAAAATCAATTTTTTATTCGACTAAAGCTGAAACTTGTTACTAATACATGATAGCTGTAAGCCAGTGGTAGTCAAAATTTTTCTTATGGGAGTCAACATTTTCAAAGCTTTTCAAAAAAAATTAGGTGCGAGTCAAAATTTTCAAAGCATTTCAAAAAACTTTGGGTGTTTTACGTATGAGTCAAAAATTTCAAAGCATTTAAGAAACTTTGGATGTTTTTCGTATGTGAGTCAAAATTTCAAAGCATTTAAAAAACTTTGGGTGTTTTTCGATCTGAGTCAAAATTTTCAAATCATTTCCAAAAAGTTTGGGTGTGAGTCAACATTTTCGAAACATTTCAAAAAACTTTGGGTGTTTTTCGTTGCTACATAAAAGTCTTCGAAACTTTTCAAAAAGGTTTGGATATTTTTCGTTGCTGAGTCAAAATTTTCGAAGCATTTCAAAAAAGTTTGTGTGTTTTTCGTGTGCGAGTCAAAATTTCAAAGCATTTAAAAAGTTTGGGTGTATGTGAGTTAAAATTTCAAAGCATTTAAAAAAGTGTGAGTGTTTTTTGTATGTAAGTAAAAATTTTCAAAGCATTTCAAAAAAAGTAGGGTGGTTTTTCGTATGTGAGTCAAAATTTTGAAAGCATTTCAAAAAGTTTTTTGTGTTTTTCGTATGTGAATTAAAATTTTCAAAGCATTTAAAAAAGTGTGGGTGTTTTTTGTATGTAAGTAAAAATTTTCAAAGCATTTCAAAAAAAGTAGGGTGGTTTTTCGTATGTGAGTCAAAATTTTGAAAGCATTTCAAAAAGCTTTTTGTGTTTTTCGTATGTGAATTAAAATTTTCAAAGCATTTAAAAAAGTGTGGGTGTTTTTTGTATGTAAGTAAAAATTTTCAAAGCATTTCAAAAAAAGTAGGGTGGTTTTTCGTATGTGAGTCAAAATTTTGAAAGCATTTCAAAAAGCTTTTTGTGTTTTTCGTATGTGAATTAAAATTTTCAAAGCATTTCAAAAAAATTTGGATGTGTAAGACAAAATTATAAAATAATGTAAAATTGTATTGATTTGGACCAGCAATACTTCGTAGGCCATCATAAAGTATTGTCCCTTTTGTTTCAATGACTATCTGCCATTTTCACAGTAATGTGTCGATTTGCTTCCACTGAAAGCGTTTTTTACGCTGATGGTCGTTAAAAACCAAAAGGCACAAATTAATTATTCTGATTCGGGTGTTTGTTTAAAGCTTTGTCGCCCATAAACTTCTATGCTTTTCGAAAGTAATAAAACAAAATTCGATTTTTGTTGAATTTTTTTTCCATTTACGTTAAAGACAGGAAATGAGTAATTCATTGTAATTCTACCAAAGGATTGAAGAAGTTAGTATCAATAGTCATAAACAAATTATTTTATTAATTTGCATTGGCTTTTAATTAATGAAACATACAATTAAAACAACTTTTGAACTGTTTGAACAAGCCAATATTTACAAAAGAATGTTTATCTTACGAATTGGCAATATTTATTTGAACGTTTTACTTGAATTTGCCAGCTTTTAATACGAAGTAGCGCCACGAAGTTTAAAAGTTTACGACGTTGGACCCAAAAGCATTCGTAAATGTTGACCATTTACAGTAATGGTTGTAGTTTCCACTGATTATAATTTTTTTCATGTCATCATTAAGATCGATCGTATTCAACTTTATCAATTCAGCAATTAATAACTAAAACATACCTTTAAATGATAAGAGATAAGATCTGTCACTTCCAAACAGAAGTTGCTGTTTATATGTTATATGTATTTATAACAGCAATAAAGCAAAACTTTAATCCAAGAGATGTTCACCCTTATTATCTTTTCACAATTTTGCACGCCAGATTCTGACTTCATTGATCTGTTTTAGTTTCCTCTCCGTCCAAGAAGTGCTGCATTGAGCGAAACAAGCGGCAAAACTTCCCAGTCCAATTCCCTAATTTATTTGCGTGACTTTCGCAGAGTTTGATACGATTTCGCCACTTTGCTTAGTCACAGTCGATCCCTAACAAAACCATGCTAGACTTATATTAGTATAATCTTTAAAATATGAGCAAAGCATCGTCAAAACTGCAAACAAGCAGCAGCGTCTCACTTTTGGAAAACTTAATTAGAATCAAGAGAAGCTATTGAACATTTATCTCATGCATTCCTATACATTATCGTAAATGGAAAACCAAAGTTACTCAAAACTGAATGTGAATTTGAATTGCTTGTATATTCGATAAAATTTGATTATTTCCAATTATTTTTGCAGATAGACCAGGTTTATTGGATATGAAAGGTAAAGCCAAATGGGATGCGTGGAATGCGAAAAAGGGCACGTCGCAGGATAAGGCCAAAGAACAATATATTGCCAAAGTGAACGAACTCATCAATTCGATCGGACTAAACTGAATGCCACAATCAAATATGTTTTTTTTTTAATAATAATTATCTTTCTTCAATTCGCCGGGGGGAAATACATCACAATTATTTATACTTAATTTGAACGAATTGGTAACTTTTTGTTTTGATGATATTTTTTTGGGAAGCGTTTAAATAAACTTTATCGTAACGATTATCACTACGTCGTAATTATTTTCCATTCCGATTTTCACGCGCAACTCTCCCAATCGAGAATTTCACTCTAGATAAAAACTGTTTTCCTTCGGATTGTATAATTTCCGTTTCTTCGCATCGACTAGGGGCGGCGCGATTTGAAACGACGATTTCACTTGGACCAGCGGCGGCAAGTACGTTTTGAATTTGTTTTTCTGATACGACTTCTTGTCGGTCGTGCAGAAATTTTGCACGTTCGTCGACGTGACCACGCTCAACGTTTGATACTTATCAAAGTTGTCGTTTGACGATTTCTTCGCAGTCGTCTCCGATAGATCATTTTGAAACTCTCGTAATTCGTATTCATCTAATGCTGTTGGCGATGGATTCGTGTTGGCGGGATTATTTGTTGTAACCGCCAATTGATTGTTCAGATTGTTTTCGGTTTTCTTCAGTGCCGATCGCAGTTGATCCAGTTTCTAAAACGATTGCATCGGATTAACAATTTAGTTGATAATTCTAACAGAAAGAATGGATTAGTTAAACCGTGTTTTCGCTATGCGTCGCTTCCTTGGCGTTATTGCGATTCTTCGAGTTTTGCAATTCGAAGCGTAATATGCTATTGGTACTTTCCAACGATTTCAACTTCTTGTTGGATTCGATTAAGAGTTCCGTTAGATTCGACTGCATCAAATCGTATTCCGTCGCGGATTTGTTTTGTGCCGCACTCAGTGCATCCATTAATTCCTTCTCTGTAACCGTAATCGATTGTCAATCGAAAAAAACAACAATTGAGCAATATGAAATTGCTATTTGAACCTCTTTTCTCCAAATTCCTTATCGCTTTCTGATAAGTAGCGTCCAATTCCATCACAGTTTTCGTGTGTTGCTCTTTGATACGATTAATTTCGTCGAGATGCGCCTGTTCGGTCGCATTTCTTTCGGATTCGTGCTCGACTTTTAATTCTTCCAAAGCCCGTTCCAACGATTGGTTCTCTACTTTGACTTTCTCGTACAAATCTAAAAAAAAGTCGTTTAAATTGCGACGCTCGCAATAAATTAATACGCAAATATGCCTTTAAGCTGAACATGTTCCCCGAGCAAATTCTTTTCGCAATCATCGACGATTTTGTTAAAGCATCGCTTCTTTAGTTCCGTTTCGCTATTTCGAAGCGTTTCAATCGTATCCTTTTGCAAACGCGAAACCTTTTTCAAATTTTCATACTCTTGTCGTATCGTTTGATGGGACTGAAACCGGAATTTCAGCAATTAGAAGTGGGACACGATGCACGTTTTCACGAATACCTTTAGTAATTGCTGAAAATTATCACTGTATTCCTCTAAATTAATCATACTTGTTCCTATTTCGATTCATTAACACTTAATCAGTTATTTCAACTTTTGGGAATTAATTGAATGTTGCTGTCATCTGCTTGCTTGCTTTTCAAAATCGTACCACAACTTAAATATTTTAAAAATAATTACTCAATGCTTCTAATCGAATAAATTCGCAAAATAAACGTGATATAATCTTAATGCGATGGTCTGTTTGAATTTTCGAATTAAAAAGGTAAGAAATTATTCGATTCAATTTACGTTTTAATAATTAATTCAATACTGTCGCCATCTATTATTTAAATATAGAACGTGACGTAGATTTTACTTTTGTAAATAATGCTGTTATAATAATAATTTGACACAGATTTTTTGCATATTCTCATTGAAAACGCAATTCATTATTCAATTAAATTTAAAGTTGAAATTATGTGGGGTTGACAGACACAACGCATGCAACCACGTAACCAGACGAAAGTTGGTACCATTTGTAGTTACTGACAAAGAGAAGTTGACAGCCATGATAGGTAAACAAGAGTTGTTGTTCCGCGCCAATATAAATAGAAACATTATCAGCTTTGCTCGCCGAAATACCGTTGTGAAATGATTGTTCTGTTCCATTAATTCATCAGGCATTAAAATATATATTCGTTTTTGTTAAGTACACGCGTTACTGTTTCGTTTTTATTATAAATATTACATGTGATTTAAAAACTACCGATGTTACGTGCCTTGTGTGTGGCAACCCCACAATTGCTTAAGTCTTTTCGTCATCTATTGCTGGAATCTGGTACGTGAGGTGCAGTGTCACTTTTTGAAATGGGGTTTAAAGTTTTCCATCGATAAATTCGCACAAGAAACGTGCTATAATGTTAAAGAGATGGTCTTGTTTCTCAAGCTATGCGAAGAATATATCAGCAGCCAACAGGATGATAATTATCTGCTTCACGTGCGGTAAACATTAAAACAAACTCATAATAGTTGATTCCAGTTAATGGGAAATGAATCGATAATAATTCGAGGGGACAGTCATAAGGTAAATAAATATAAAATTTCCATCAATATATGCGTATCAATTTGAATTGGCTCGCGAATCCCGTTCGAAATAATCATGTTAACTAATCGCAAATTTCTTCTATCCAATCTGGCACACCTCTAAACAAATTTCGTCGCGTTTTACATTCCATGCATTTTTCAAACGAAATCATTCTTCTAAATATAAAATCGAAACGCAAGCGCACTTTTGCGATGACCGCAAACAACAACAACAACACATGCAACCACCTGTATAGCAGATTATTGTTATTTAACAGTTTACAAAGTTTCTTTTATTTCGATTCGTTTCATTACTTTTCATCCTAGTAAGTTCACTGAACTAATTTTCTTCGAAATAAACGTACGAACCGCGAGATATTCACGCTCGTAACAAGAATGAATCTTATCTGAATTAACTAATAATTCGTTAATTAAACTTTTCCACGTTATAAATTTTTGGGAAAACGATCGAAAACTCAACAGACGGACATATATATGGTTTTCACGCAACTAAACCGGCGTAACAAAGTGAGAATTATGAAGTGAAAGCACATCGGAGACAAGGTGAGATTATCGCGTATGTATGTGGCAAACGATTACTTAACTGTAATCTCACTTGGATAAATTCTAGTGTTTTCACGTTTCTTTTTTTTTGCAATTATTTCATACGATCTCATCGAACACGTTCTAAATTGTCGTTCGTTTGCAGTTTCCCCAAGTTCCAAGAATTATGGTTAAACCAAGATGAACACAAGTAATAATAATGTGGAAACTAATAACACGAATAAAATGCACGAATTGTTTATGCAAGTATTGAAGAACAGGGACCTTTCCAGAGCTGGTGATTTATTCTCAGTGCCCGATTCGGTGATTGTCAACGATTTAACACAAGTGGTATGTAGTTGATAAACATTTACTTATTAATGGACTTTAAATTGATTCATTAAAACGAACACTTTTCAGTTGGTCGAAATAACAGCAATAGCATCGTTACCAGATTACGCTCAGAACAATAACGATCAAAGTGTTGTGGAGATATGCATCACCAGGGTGACATCGTGCATACGTGAGACTGGCAGTGTCGAGCAGCATTGTGAGGCTTTGGTCACTCTACTCGAATCCTGTCTGCATCACAATCTGCAGCTGTCTTCACGCGGTGAAGATCCGCCGCACGCTAAAATATCCAGCGACATAATCTCGTGCATATTTCTGGTGTGTACATGCAACTAGCTTCAAAATAGTTTCGCTAACCAGCGTTTCGTTTGCAGAACTACAATAAGAAATCCGTGATGGAAAGGGCGCTACCGGTGGCCGTGAAGTTTTTGCACAAAGGCAACGCAGAGTTGTCCAGGAATATGGCCTCTTACTTATCGCTGGCTGCTATCGAACATGCAACGCTTTTAAGTCCGCACGTACAGCCAATAATGGATTCGATCATATCTGGTAAATGTAAATAACAAGTCGGTGAAAATCAATTCAGTTTCTTATTCCGTTAAATAGGAAACTACCCGTTATGCCGGGTCCTCGCGCAGATTTACGAGGTGTCGCCGGAACCGCTACAGGGCCACGCGATGGCCTTAGTCTCGTTGTTGCCGCAATGCTCGAATCAGGAGAAATTGGCGCTGCTCAATCTATTCGCGCTGATCGCCAACAAGAATCCAACGGTGGGCGCAAACTTGCATTCAATTACGAATTCTAACGGATACAATTCGATCCGTTACGAAATCGTTTATGCAACGAGGACTAATCGCTTTTAAAATTTGCAACTAGGTCTTGGAGGCTAGCGTGCCGCAATTATGCGAATACTTAAGCAGTCCGATCACGGTCACGGCGACGCTGCAAGTGTTCCTCTACATGGCGGAGAAGAAACCCGGTCTGCTGGCCGATCACGTGCAAGCGATCAAACAGGCGGCACAACGGTACCCGCAAACGATTTGTCTGGCCGCTCAAGTTATCGGAGCCGTCGGAAAATTGAACAAGGTGATTGAGAACCGAATTTTGAGGAGAGCCAAACTCTCGCGTGTAAAAACGCCCCCCTGAGAGTTTAGTTTTCTCGGCGCTCGGAAACTCTCGACTCTCGCGTGCGGACGCTATGCGCAAACTAGCGCGAGAATGCGTCGTTTCTGCGAGGTTTCGTGCAAGTCACGTTTAAAATACTACGGTAAAACTCTCACGTGTAAACGGCTCTGAGAGTCCGCTTCTGAGAGTTTCCAAAACTAGCAGCTAGTTGATGAAATTGTCACGTGCCCGTCCATTTTATGGACTAGCTCGCAAACTCACAACTGAGGGGAATTCTACGCACTTTAACGGGCTCACAGACGTTCAGATTCTGCGCCGGATGATCGCTGGGACACGGACATAACTCTCACGTGAAAACGCATCTGAGAGTTTCTCGCGCGAGTATTTCAATGAATCGGAATCTGCAAGTCATACAATTGGACCACGCTAATCCGAGCTTCAAATGAAATTTATGATGAATGATTGAAAAAGATGATTCTGCAAGAAATTCTGAGAGTCCAACTATCGCGAGTCTCTGGCGAGTAAAATAGCTGTTAGTTACTCTCACGTGTAAACGCGCCTGCGAGTTACTCTCGAGAGTAGCTCGCAAGTAAACTCTCGCGTGTAGACGCCCTTTTAGATTCGTTTTCAATTTGGTTTTTTAATCGAATCAATTTTTGTATTTTCATAGACTCGTGCTCAAGATGCGTTAAATTTCGTCTTGGAATATCTACCGAAAGCGGATCGCGGCTCGCAGAGTACGTTACTGCGAGAGGCGACGTTGTTGTGCAGCTCGTATCCGGTCCTATTCAACTTGTTCACCGACAAAGTGCTGGCCGGCGTGCGAAAGCATCAGACGAGGTACGAGTACGACGCGGAACGTCCATCGCCAAACAATCCACGAAGCGTTATTATCATTTGCTTTTAGTACGAATCAAGTGAATCAAATCGTCGCGTCCGTTCACGGGCAGAACCAGGTGACGTCCGGCGGCGTGACGATCGTGAAAGTCGGCGGCGGCAACAACAATAACAATCAGACGCCGTCGTCGTCGACGCAAGTCGTCGGTTACACGCGTCGCGCCAAATTGGGCGACTCCCGCAGCACCGGACGGTTGCATACCGCCACGAATACGACCACGCACCGCAGCATGACGCGCCTGAATATAGCCGGCGGATCGGTCGGAGGTTTGCATAAAAGTATGACTAGATTGAGCCCGTCACGGCAAATAAACAATGTACCAGTAGCAAATTCGGCAGTCGTAGCGGCAGCGGCGACAACGGCGATCGCCTCCACGCCGCCGTTATCGAACAGCATCATCGTGACCGGGGCGAACAGTAACAAATGGGGCGCGTCCAACAACATGCGGGTGCTCAGCGGCGGCGTGACCGTCACCACGATCTCGCAGCCGCGAATTCAGCGGCCCCTCAGCCAGGGACCGCTCACTTTATTGTCATCGTCGAATCAATCGACTAATCAGGTGGAGACATCGATTCGCGATGTTTTGTCGAAATTACGGCATTGAATTGCTTTTCGCACTTTCAGGTGATCGTCAGCCCGGCGGCGACGAACGCGACGAATTCGATCACGGTGAATTCGATTTACAACGCGCCGATATCGAGCGGTCAAGTGTCCGTGTTCACCGGCGGCGGCGGCAACAATTTGACCACGCACACGATCCCGATCGGTCTGAACGCGACGAATCACGTGTCCGTGACGGACTCCAACGCCGGCGTCAATTCGAATTCGATAAGCACGATAATTGGAGCTAGTATGAAACGCATTAAAATTTTAATGCACGTTATTCATCGAATTTAATCGTTTCTGTCCAGGTCACGTCAATATAACTGGCCCGACCACCGTTTCGCGACGTGCGAATAACACCAGCGTGACAATCCTGAATGCGAATCAGGCGGCGACGCAGCGTATGAGCGTGTTCGAACCGTTTCCGATGCGCGACACCATCCAGCACTTCTGCGAGAAGCATTTGGACAAGATCAAAGCGTACATGGACAAGGTGTCGTTGCGAATACCGCCGCCGGCGAAGTGCACGATCGAGGAGAAGCGACAGAAGAAGATCGCGAAATTGCATTTCGCGTGCCAAACGCGCGGTCAACATTGCTTGTATTCGCGCACGTTGTTCACGATGCGTACACGTAACCCGCGCACGTGGATCCACATCATGTTCTTGGCGTTGCAAGCGAAAGCGTCGCACGCGCTGAGTTCGCGCGACGCCAGCGTCACCAGTTTGAAGCATTGCTGGGACATGTTGAAGTCGGAGAATAAAACGTTTCTGACGGTCGTCACTAGCGCGTTCCCGTGCACGAAGGATCAGGACTCGCTGTTGAACGAGTTGCGCCACTCGGGTTTCTTCGACGTGTTCCAGTTGTGTCCGGGCAACGGTGAAGGATCGACCGAGGATGTCGATGGTAATTTCCTGTGGGGATGCTTTTTGTGCACGCATCCCGAACGGGCCGTCGGTTTAATACGAGGTGCGTTTTTTGGGATAAGTAATTTAATTGCGGTTTACATTGGTAATTCTTTTCGTAGGGGACGCTCAGCCTGTGATCGAGGGCCAACTCAAGGAGAAAAAGGGCCGATGGCGTTTGTTCAGACGATGGCGCACCAGATACTTTACGTTATCCGGCGCACATCTATCATGCAGAGGATCGGTACTTGTAAAATTCAATTTATAACTAAGTTTTCATCATTTACAACCAATTTTCTGACTGAATTTTCATTGATTTGGTACAAAATTTTAATTTTTAAACCTCTGCGCGGTAAATTTTCGTCAGTTTTGTAGCCGGAAATACCTGAAAAGACGCAGAAAGTGAACCACCCGAAACGTTTATGTACGTTGTGCATCTAACAGTAACCGCAGCGATATGAAATCAACTCTATCTTGTAGCTCGATCGTTTAGAGTCAGAACTTCTTCAGTTTTGAACCTGAAATGTCTGAAAAAACGCTGAAAATGATCCGTGCGGTACTTTTATATACGCTCTGTACTTACGGTTAACCGCACCAATATAAAAACAAATCTAACTTGTAGAGAAAGTTTTGCTCGATCTTTTAGAGTCGGAATTCCTTCAGTTTTGTAACCGGAAGTGTCTGAAATACTGCTGAAGTTGATACGCGCGATACCGCAGGATTATATAAACAAATCTAACTTGTAGAGAAAATTTTGCTTGATCTTTTGGAGTCGGAATTTCTTCAGTTTTGTAACCAGAAGTGCCTGAAATACGCTGTGCGCGTACGGTTAACCGCAGCATTATAAAAACAAATCTAACTTGTAGAGATTGTTTTGCTCGCACTTTTAGAGACAGTTTCTTCAGTTTTGTTACCGGACATGTCTGAAAAAAACGTCGAAAATCGTTCGCACGTTACGTTTGTGTAACATTTTTCGCACCGTAATGTCTAAACGTATATTCGCACTAAATTTCAATCCAGAAATAGAATTTTCATCTTTATACGTATTCCTTAAATGAATTGCAATTTTCTTTTTTTAGAGTGGCGGCGAAAGCATCGACGTGAATCAAATACGATCGGTGAAGGTGTCGCGCGGTGCGCGTAACATACCGAAAGCGTTCGAGATATTCACCGGCAATCAGACGTTGATATTGAAACCGAAAGATGGTAAAAACGCCGAGGAATGGGTGCAATGCTTGAGCATCGTCGTCGCGCATTCGCATGCGAAAGAGATACCGGGCAAAAGTAATTCGTTGCCGGCAAGAGGTATCGGTACTAGTCGAACGGCTATATGAATTGCAAACGATCATATTTTTTTTACTAGAATTATTTGTATTTATTTAATTTAACGTCAAACGAATTTTTTATCACGCACTGCGTTTATGCAATTCGATTACATTAAGTACCATCTAAATTATGTAAATACTTGGATTTTTTTTGGTACGATCCTTGTTTTAGCTGTTATTTTAGCAGCGAATACTGGCTCTGTATAAGTGTGTTTGTTTAACGTTTAAGATCTCACAAATTGCTCAAAAATATCAGAGAACCTTTTGATACTATCCTCAATTTTATATTGTTTATTATTCTAAACAGACTGATATTTTTGATAATATTATTAAGTGCATGATTGCAAAACTTGTATATTTAAGTAAAATAATGGACTGACAATAATTATGTATGAATATTGAATATTAGTTCGCAATAATTCGCGACCTTGTTACTTAGATTCATACATCAATATCGTGGTACTTAATCTTTGCTATTTTATACAACATATTGTTATTTTTAATTGTTAAATGCTTACACATTCCATTTTTTTTGTATAATGTATTGAAATAAATTTTATTACTTGTTAGAAGTGCGAGTATTTTTTTTTTAATTTCCCATAAGACTTGTAAATTTTATTACACAACGATAACAGATTATCGCACTTTTATATGATGAAATTAATTGAATTCCATGTAATTTTATATTAACAATGTTTTAATAGATAAGTAACCCAGATTAATTAAGTAATCTTATACGATATTTTATTATACTTAATTCTACATGATTTAGTTTGGTTACATTAAAAAGAATACGATTCTGGCACTTATTGCTTAAAATTTCGAATAACAAACAAAAGTTTTTTCTGCTCTTTGATGGCGAAAATAATTCGAAGCATTTTTTAATCGGCGATCTGTTGCCATTTGGCACGATTACAATTGCAATGTTTAAATAAACAAAATGCTACAATTTGATTTTCCATACTCTTGGTTCCTTCAAATTGCTGCAAACTCCGCAGTAGATAGGAAATAAATAAAACGAAAGTTTTCGTTTAATTTGCAAGGTACTTATTTATTACTTGCGACTTATTTATCGTGATAATACAAAACATTATTCTCTCATTTGAAATTTACAAAAAAGTTTCATCATTTCATTTACAAACACACATCATATCGCGTATCTTTTCATAATCATTTATTTTTCCTTTGCTGCAATTAATTCAATTTACAATTGCGTTCGATCTCATACGATCTTAATTGTTTCTCGAAACCATCGTTCGGCTTAATACAATTCCTTGCCATTTTAACAATATTATAAGCATCTAAATATGTAAAGTTACGTTCTAATATTAAAAACCCTATAACAACGGCCGACGATCTGGACACGCCAGCATTACAATGGATTAAAATGTTTCGCTTGTCGGTCAATGATTTATTTATAAACGGAATACAGTTTCGCAAGACCTCGATTATATTTGCCTCCGGTAAATCGAGGCACTCGACGAAGGCGCGTGCAATATAATCGGGGAGATCAAACGTGGACTCGATGCCGACACTCAATACGGCACCGATTTCGTATTGACTCAACACTTGCGGATCGCAACAATCTTGCGAACCGATGAAAATACGATCGACGATCAACGACGGTTTGTTATCCGGCCTCGTGTCGACGACGAAACCATATTTGATATCCTCGATCGGCACGGAACCACTCTTACAATCTATAAAACGTCTACCGTCCGCATAGGTAACAACAGTTTCTGTATTCTTTAGCGATTGCCGCTTCAGTTTCAGTTCGTCGAGGAAACTCATCGTGTCGCTGTACATTCATTACGAGTGAACAATTATATAGCAAAGAAAGTAACTAGAAAAATGTGTGAATTATGTATAAAAAAAGGGTTGTTGTTATATAAAAATAAGTTTGCCACTACTAGAAAATAATAATAATAATAATACAAAAGGGAGAAACTAAATTAACGTTTGAATCAAATTTGTTTTTGTTTCTTTTCATCAACTTCTTCAACTCTGTTATTATTATTATTACTCGTTACAATTAATATTATCCCCTCGTCTTCGCGTTAATTCCCGCCAGACGCGGACCGGCTACGCGATTTACTTCTACGCATGCTAGCCGACCGGGAACGAGATCTAGACCTGGACCGATCCTTCGACACGTCCCTCGACTTGGACCGTTTCTCGCGCTTCACCTCCGAGTGCGACCGCGACCTTGAACGTTCGACGGACTTCTTGCGCGAGTTCGATCGCGACCGATCGACGGACTTCTTGCGCGAATTCGACCGCGAGCGGCTGCGCTCTTTCGAGTGGGAGCGCGACTTCGAGCGGCTCTTCGACTTGCTCTTCGAACGCGAGCTGCGACTCTTCGAGCGCGATCGCGAACGACGCGCCGAACGGCTGCGCGACCGGCTACGACTGCTGCTGTACGAGGCCGAGCGGCTGCGTCGGCTGCTCTTGTACTCGATCAACTTAATGCGGCGTCCGTTAATCTCCGTGTCGTCTAGCTTGTCCAGAGCGTTTTTCATGTCCGAGTAAGAGGCGAACTCGACCACGCCCTCATTGCGATGGTGCTTATGTGCGTCCGCGTAGGTGACCTCGCCGGCCTGTCTCATATAATCTTTCAGATCTTGCCAGCTGACGCGGGAAGATAGGTTTTCAACGGTCAAACGGTATTTGGTACGGGTAGGTGGACCATAGCGCTCGTGGGAACGATGATCGCTTCGACTGGACCACTGGTCCCGGCCTCTAGGCGTCCCACGGGCCTTCTCTACGGTCACGCGCTCCCCTAAAAGTTTTTTACCATTTAATTCATATACTGCATCATCGGCGTCACGATGATCGTCAAATTCTACAAAGCCGTAGCCATTTTTAATAAGTACATCGCGCATACGACCGTATCCTCTGAAAAAACGTTCTAGATCTCGTTCCGAAGTGCCGTAAGGTAGACCACCTACATAGACACGTGTCCCTACCATTCTGTAAACAGAAAATCGGGACGTTTTGTTTGTTTTTTAATTTTTTTTCCAACTTTTGGCCGTCAGGAACTCGCTCTCTCTCTCTCTCTCCTTCTCGCGCGCTTCTAATTTTTATCGCGAAATGTGCGATAGTCGTCTTGCGAATATTCTACCTTGCAAAGGTACAAACCGTGCGCCGGCACGCTCTGAATTTTCGGTTCCCACGAACGATGCGACGGCACTTCTATCATAAACTTTAAATCACTAGACGTGACTTTACCTTGTGCAACTGCAATCAGCGACGCAACGATCCGACGTACCTGTATAACACATGAAATAAGATTATAAAAACAAGCTAGGAATACCTTCAGCTCAAGTATCAATTCACTGGGATGCCATTTTGTATGTTTCCCTCCAAGTCCAACCAGGTCTTTTTGAGGTTAGGAAACGTGTCCAAATGGTTTACAAGTAAAAAAACAAGTTTCTTTATAAATAATTTACGTTTACCAAAGAATAAATATAATTACTTTTGATCTATTTGAATGATCACGACGACACCCGACGATTACTTCTTAACGACTATAAACACCAATTTAAAATCAATTTTTTTACTGATATGTGAATTCGATTACGAAATTATCTAAGCAACAGCAGTTTATTCTAGAAGCGTTTCAACGGCGTCGTTAGTTTCGTTCAGTGCTGCCAATCGAAACAGTTAAAATAACTAAAATGTTACGCGAACGCGATAAGAGATGGCAGCAAGCACACCGATTCGAGAAATGGTTCAGGTATGAAAATTTAAAAGTGTTTATTATTTCAAATCTCTGAAATCACATAATTAGTTTTAAACAACGAAAATACTGCTGCAATGCTAAAACGTTAATTAATCATGGGTCGTTTGCTATTAAAGCCAAATATCACAATACAAATTAGTGAGTAAAAGCATAATAAATACCTGTCTGTAGAGAAATCCATCTGCCTTAACATGTATTCTAAAAGATCTGTATGACGACTCCTTTTGATCGACACAAGAGGGCCAGCTGTAATGTGTATAGTCACATAATGGTACCTCTTCAATATTCAACATTTTAATTGTCTTCCTGGTGATTTTCTCAATATGCTTCCTTTCTTTGCCCATAAACGTCCTAAAATCATGATACCCCACAAACACTTTAGCTGCATCCCTTGCCTTATCCACATCAAATGCTTCTTTGCCACTAAAATGCAAAATTTAAAGCATTTACACAATGTCTCCTGTTTAAAATGTTCAATTACCCCAAATATAAAGCTCTGCAATGTTCCTCGATGGGTATGTAATGCAATGCAATGGGTTCCTCCCCTGTGCACACCACCAATCTGTACATGTAAGTGCGCGAAATTGCAGAGTGACGACAATTAAAACTATCTGGTACAAGGTACGTCTTCAGTATCCTTATGGGCAATTCGTATTTGTTAAAGTGTCGATTTAATACTGACGTCAATTGCCTTGGATCATATTTCGATCCATCATATTGTGCCATATCCACATGCATTGTACTATGAAAAGCATGTACACCAGCATCAGTTCTGAAATTCGAAAAGATTGCAAGATTATATTAGATGCTTCAATGAGGAATCGATTAATGTGATTTTTACCTGCTTGAAATAACAGCAACAGGATCATTGAACGGTCTCAATTTCTTTAAACCCATCTCGATACAGCCCTGTACAGTTGTGGGATCGTCGACATTTCGATTTCCACCGACAATTTGCTTTTGGACACCGCTATCGGAAAAGATTAAGTGCAAGAAGAGCTCAATATAAAATTGCTTAACCCTACCGAAAATGCGTGCCAATATAGGATAGATTTAATAGGTATCGTGCCATTGTAGGTTACCTAATCATTTCCACATCAATGACAATAATATCTTTGATTAGATGCAGTTTTGGAGTTTCGTATTCGTTCCATTTAAATATAAATTCTGTTGGTTATGTTTTCCATTCCCATGCTTGGACAATAGACTTTCGTGAAAAACGCAAGCGTTAAATGCACGAAACGAAGAATTCCCAATGATCGATTCTGTTCGTTGTCACGTGAGTTCTCTCGCGTCGATATGGAAAGAATCCCCCAGTAGTGTTTATTTCGAGTGTACGGTCGTCTTGCCGTTTCAGAATTTTGCGCTCGTTTATAAAGTGCAGTCGATGTTTTTCGTGGCTCGACGATCCCGGTTCCCATTCATAATAATAATTCATTTCGAACGTTTACCCTTCTTTTGCAGTGCAAAACCAAATGGATTTATCAAAAGCAAACCAATAAGTTAGTTGAATCTTCAATTGATACCTAAAACAGAATTAAATATTTAAGAAAACCTAAATGTAAATAGGGAATAATAAATAAATCAGTTTAACTGTGTCATTGGGGTAGGAAACGTTTTGACGTTTACCGACCATTATTATTTACTGAATTAATCTGTCAGATGTGTTGATTGTGCTTTTGTTTTATCTTGCTGGCAAACTATAATTGTCAAAAAATGATGTTGCTCCTCTTTGAAACTGTGTTTAGTAGTGATCGGGATGGAATTAATCGTGTTAAAAACGTGTTTATTATTGTGTGTTATACCTTAATTAAATGTTAAAGTGTAAATTATTGGTGTGACCGAAAGACTGAAACTGAATTCCTTCAGGACTGAATGTACGATATGTTGGGTGTCTTGAAACGACGTTGGAAGCCTAAAAGGTAAGCGAAGATTTTTGATTTTTTGCACGTACTCTCTCGCGAAAAGCTAGTTTTTTATAAGTACGCATATAAAAACATTGGCCAATCTATAAATAAACTCTTACAAATTTTCAAATTTCTAATTTGCTATACGTAGTTTTTTCGAAAATACGCATTGGTTAGCTTAAAAGAGGCTCGATTCGATTTTCCGAGCTCCAGATCCTCTGACATACATGTTACTGTATTAATGTGGAGTAAATGTTGAGTTGATGTGCCCCAGTTGGAATTTATTATTGATCGTTTTCAACTAAACCTTCTTCGTTTGCCCTACGCAGATTTATTATCATCATCATCGTGCTCTCAGCTGTTCACCATTTGTTCCCTTTCGCAGATACAGAACGATCCCATAGTAAACGATGTGAAATAAGTTGGCATTTTAACCTAAATCGGTACGCGCGGTATTTCGTGACGTTGACAAATGTCAATTTCGTTATTTGTTAATCAATAATCCTTATAATTTGCTTTTGCTTTTGATGTTTGACAGCGTCACTCCAAACTTACTTTCTGATCGCTCTGTACTAACTGAATGTTCTATCATTCTCAAATTAAGTTAATTTTAAAATTTGTTCGCAATTAGTTCACTTGTAGAGAAAAAGTATTCTTTATTAACTCTATGGATGAGTTAAGTTAATTTCATGTACCCTTTTATATACTTATTTATGCGATTATTTTTATTTGGTTCGATTCACGTGGGTCGTTTCTGCTACGTATTATAAAGGAATTATAATATTAAGAAAGGAACGAAGAACAAAAGGAGCGATATAAATGAAGAGAGAAATTTCTTAAAGAAGTGCTCGTTGTCGTTTTTTCGATTCATTCAACTCGTGTGGATGAATTAAAATATTATTATATATCCCATATAACCATATAGAAAAGTATTATTAAACCAAAATACGTAGGTATTTAATGTTTCCATTACATAATAAGATAATATTTTTGTGCTAGGTAAAACTTGTAACAACGCCCACGTGCATTTATTAAAATTGCGTACGATCGGTTTAATTTTAAAAAGATATTTCTGCTGCCTTTTCGATTTTCTACCGGTTTACACGCTAAAATTGACGTTTCTTTCTATTTTCAATCTCCAATTGGGTCATAATTTACACAACACACATACATCAAATGTGTTATTGTGTGTAATTGGAAAAATGACACTTTATCGTTTGTTTATAACCTTTATTTACGTTTTTGCAATTAAAACTTCGACATTTTAATAACGTGACAAACACTTTTATCAACGTTAAGTTGGCAGTCTTTAAGCATAATTGTCAAAAGAAAATACTTTAATTCATGTTTTGTCATATTTTTACATTGATAAAATCTTCGATTTTTTTACGTTATTGCACATATTTTTCAGCAAATGTTTGACTGAATCGTAACAAAAACCAGAAATCAAGATACCAAATTTGATCATCTATTGTTTCATGGCTAGATGGATTCCTTTCTATATTACTATCGTCGATCCTTCAAAAAATTTTGCCAATTTAATTTGTGCATCGACAGGGTTTTGATTTTCTTCCTGTAAGCGGATTGGTGACATTGAAAATCGTTTGATTTTGAACGTTATTATTTATCTCGTTGATTAATTGTTACATGTTGGATCGTATAAATTGATTATTAACGATGTCGATATCGTCAATCATTATCTATTAAAATAATCGATCGAATCTACCACGAGAGAAAACGAAATCTGCCAATCAATCGAATTGACACTGCGTTGATTTGAAGGCTATTTAGAATGAAATTAAGCGCATACGTACGGAGCGATCAAAAAGTAAGAAGATTTGAATTTTTGTTTGACTCCAAGTTCAATACTTTTTGATCGCTGTGTACAACACTTGAAGTTAGCTACTTGTAAAAGTGTAGCCGATTAATTAGTTTAATTATTTTCAAATTTCTCCTCTTGATCATCGTATGCGCGAAAGTGAAAAGTAAGTTTATAAAGGGGCCGAGTTTCTTTGATTCTTATATAACGTTTGCAAATTGATAATTTTTTCTCCAATTTCTAATGCTACTCACAAACTGCACCTGTACAATATCTACCTGCCTTTCGAAAGCGAGTTGGGCTTGCATAAAAGGAATTCGTGCGCCATGAAAATAACGTTCTATTTGTATAGATAATACTTATTAGCGGGAGAACGAATATAAATAAATAAAAACCGGATGATAAAGAACAATTTATGACGGCATTTATTTATTTATTTATAAACAGTTTTTTATTATTATCACTAATTAAACTACACACTTGTTTACGTTATTTTTACGTTCGTTCTTGAGGCGCGTTAAATTTCCATTCGCTTTGCCACAATATCTCGAAATTCGGAGAGGAAAACATTTTTCATTCGCGCCCAAAAATTAGATTCGGGCATCAATTAAGCCGAGTGATTTGTGATTTTTTTTCGGAACACAAAAATCTGGGCCTTTAATTTCCTGCTCGCAAACGGAAATCCTACAATAAATTGCCGGTCGTTGTTTTTTTTTGCTCTTTTCATTATCATCATTGAATAACTAACTGCGTTCGTTTGTTAATTTCAATTGATATTTTCGCCATTTCATTAAATCGAAATTGAACAATTGCAAAACGTAAATAAAAAGCAACAATTCGACTTCGATCATTATCAATTATCGTCGATGTGACGGTTTCATTTAATTTACCTGTAATTGTGATCCAACTGCCCGGATGAAGAGAGCAGGTGCGTCGATTCTTCGAGGTTGTTTCTTCGTTAAAAAGAAAAAAAAGGTTCTTGTAATTTACAGCTGCTGCGTTTACTGTAAATTATCGATCATAAAGCAACACGAAAAGATGTTAATTTCTCTTCGCTCCAAACACGATCATCTTCTATCCATTATCGAAACTTTTATTAACTTTTTTCGTTATTATTCAATAATAGAATGCAATTTATGCGTCGTTCATTAAGGCTTTTTAAATGTTTTTGTAATCGGTTCCCAATTTATTACGTCTATGGGGGCCAGCGCACCATTACAATAAATCCTTAATTGCAGATGAGTAATAAACGTCTGCGACTTAAAAAAATAAAACACTGTCTAAAAGACTCCTTAATTAAGACGTGAAACGGTAGAGCCTTAATTAAGACGCGCCAGTTAACAATCCATTGGGTAAGGCCAGGCGATGTCGTAAATTAAAAACAAATCCAATTAATTAGCTTTTTATTAGCTGTTTTTTTCCTTCTTCTGTTGGTATTTTGGATGTAAGATCGATGCGATTCTAATTGCAATCACACCCAGATTTGATTTATTTTCAATTCTTTTTTTTTACCTTCAATCGTTGCGCATAAAACGACGACTAGAAGGGATTTCTGGCTGTTATTATTATGTAGGTTGGCGAAGAACCGTTACAGATTTATAATTAACATTTTCGTTCGGCAACGACGTTGCATTCGTCTCTTTGGTCTCTCACACAATAGCTCAAAGTGGCAATTATTAGCCGCTTATTTATATACGATTTTCCATAAACGAAGTTTGGAGAAATTAGAAAATTTATGCTTTTTTTTTATCCAGCGAAACCGTTTACAGACGTTCACGAATGTCTCGCATCACGAACAATTCGATACCTCAACAAATTGTCTCGCTTTATGGACGAAAATTCGATTTACGTGCAATATTTCGAGTTACGTACAAACGTTCGATTTACGTACAAAACTTCGATTTATGAGCACGCAATCCACAAACAGAATTTTCGATTATCGTCGTCTTCTAGCTTGTTGTATAGAATTTATAAAGGCGAATCCGTACAATTTCAACGCCACAATCATCATGCTGCTGTCGCGAGAGGAAGAAAATAGTAATAATAAAGGAATAGGAATTCCATCTACGGGAACTCATAAAACCTGATTTTCTTACGGTTAAAATACCGGATAACATTTTTATCGAGAAAATTGTCATTATTTCTGTCTTTCTTTCGTCTGTTTGTTTGTTTGTTTTTTCTCTTCTGCTTCTTCATATAGCATCTTAAGAAAAGAGTGCGCGCCACGAGAAAATGACGGTCTTCGCGTATAAAATGCGACTTGTTCCCAGTTTGCAGCAACTAGTCGATTCGCAATTATTATTATTATTACTACATTATTGCTATTGTACGTGCACCTGTTTGCAAATTTGCAACTGGCTGCTTCTTCATCTTGTTGTTGTTGTTGCTGCTGCTGCTGCTATTGTCAGGCATCACTCAGACTTTAACAATTGCGGATTTTATCGTGCATTTTCAATCGGTATTAATTATTTATTGCAATCAACGAGAGAGTCTTTTTGCAGAAGGAAACGAATTTCGCAAATAACTATTTTATGCTAATCGACTTATGATCGTTGCCTAAATCTGCGGCGATTTTTCTGCGTGTGCGTACAACGAATGCAATCGTCGAATGATTCGATGATTAAAATGAAAACTTCCAATAAATAAGTCTCCCATTTCTATTGTTTACGAGCAATTATTCCGATTTTATGAAAGAGTCAAATAATTTATTTTCAAACAATGGCTCAACCATATTAAACGAGATTTTCTATAAATCGAGCCATTTGTTATTATTAACTCGAATTGTCCACCTATTTAATTAACAAACATAATCCATGAGGCAATACTAAGAATATCGAGAGAAATAAGAGATTAATTTTGGTTAATATTTCATTAATAATGGGCATCGAAAATTAATTGTGTAGAAAATAAAACTAAAAGTAAATAAATTATTCATGATCCTCTTTTTCGTTGAATATTAGTGGAATTTTAATTCCATTCAAACTCTCTCTCTCTCGCAGCATTCGAAACGAATTCCTCTCTTAAATGCTATTTGTATGTACTTTTTTTTTATTTTATCAATTCGGTTAATTCAACCTTCCAGAACGTTCTTGAAACAAAGAACGAGCCATTAGAAGATAGTGGAGGTAGAGAAAAAGTTATCGGGCAGAAGAAACCTCTTAGTGTGAAACCATATTATTCGCTCAAGTACGCTCCCAATGATTAAGATATAAACATAAATCTCGCGCGTTTTAAATGTATTATTACTATCGAAGAGTATATGTCACACTTAATTTCCATCAACTCTTTCTTCTGCACGTCCAGTTAATCGGAAGATAATGTGAGCTGACAAATGAAAGGAAATTAAAAAAAAAACGACGATCATTTTATATTATTAGATGCCGGCGTAAGGTATTTTCACTTGTTTCTCCAACTCTACGCATAGGTTATGTTGTAATTTTTATTTAGAAACGTCGCATTATCTATCTAATTGATTATTGTTTACCAAACATACAAGACACATTAAGGCACTTTGGTGGGAATAAAGAATTAAGTTGGTAACAAATAGGCCAGTCAAGATTGTGTTTTTTTTTTCTTGTAAGTTGGTATTATACCTGCTCAAATTCCTTAGTTGACAGCTACCGCAGGCGCGTTTTAAAAGGAAGAATGACAAAACGGAAATGGATCCGATTACGATTTAAATATCGGAGCTACCAACGTAAATGCAACTGGATTTAATTGTTATCGCAGTTATACGAGATCAACTCATCAGCTGTTGATTCCATTGTTGCGTTTGACATTTGGAAAAGTGCCGTTTGTTTGTTTCTTTCTCTCCCTCATTTTCTAGCAATGAATCATAACAATCGACAATGGTCGATTAATATTTATATAAAATTTCTTTCCAACTAGTCTTCTGGAATGGATATTGTTTGCAAACAATAAAGATTAAAACATCGTTTAATATTATTACTAGTAATAATGATAACTTTCATATTCCGTTTGATTATCTAAAACTAAATAAACATGCGTCAGGATGTTGTAATGTTTCCTTGGCGAAATTACGAAATGCGTCCTTATTGTGACGATATCGAGTATTGAGATTAGACCAATTTCTGCATTATCTTTGATTCATATCTTCGTTGCGTTACATTAAATTACGAACGATAGATTTGCTCAATCAAGTGCTGCAATTAAATGAAAATAACGAAAGCGAAAACTACTTTCGACTGCGTATATCAATACTTTCATCCCTCTCCTGTCACGGATAACGTTCATCTTCGACTATTGACCAATGGCGAAGCAACAAGGCGCGGAGCGAGGGCTCCAACTGACAGTGGAGGGAATAAAATTTGGCATACGGAGCGGTAGGTAGTTTTATTCGGACGAATTTAGAAATAACTTCAATAATCGGATTTTTATCGCCACGCAAGTTATACGATACACCTCCGTACGTGCAATTAAATAAAAGAAAATAAAAATTATTAACGGCTCACATTATGCGGCGAGAAGCGATAATATTTAAAACAATCGTTAACGTTTATCCAACAACAATTTCAATTATCTCCATCTATTATTATTAATACCGATATAAGATAGTATCGTATATCCGATACGCCTACGTGCAGTTGAAAAATAATATAACCATTGAAACTCCATCGATATAAACCATCGAGGATTTGCAATAAATTTCTAAACGAAACTTATTGTCCATTCAATGGGATTATTATTACTATTCGCAATTACGGTTGCCATTATGAAAGAAACGTTCGACTATTATACAACAACAACAACAACAATAATCCATTTATATAATAATATAAAGCACAAACAACAACAACAACAAGCGCTTAACGAATATTATAAGTAAAAGGCATTTGATTCCGCACGTATGAATAAAGTGCGATTGCATGGGTTTATGCAAAAATTCTTGATTGCGAAAAAAGGAAACGAGCAAAAAACGTCGACTCCAACCTGTCTAGGGAAACGCATTATTACTATAAATACATAAAATGCAAATAGAACGAAATAAAAAAAAAGACGCTTTTAAATCCTGCCGTTTTTTTTGCTCTTCTGTTTTTTCCATCAACATCTCTTCTTCCTACTCTTATCCCCGGCTATATTTATACGTCTTAAGCGTATAATGCAATAAGAGCCATGGAGTTATAGGTGGTAGTCGAGGTGAATGTCTTTTGGGATAATCTGCCTTCTTCTTGGCTTCGCTCTGCCCCGTTGTCTCTCATATATATTCGTTCTTAAAACGTTTTATATCTTGTTAGACGATACTTTAAATGCTTCTTAATCTCGTTTTATACCATTTAGGCGTATAATAACAATAAACAATCGTCGAAAATGAAATACAAAGAGGAGAAACACGGAGAGAACAAATTGTCCCTTTTTTTTTGTTAATTCCTCTCTCGGCGTAATTTAACGTTAACAACAGTTTAGCCTAAAATCGTGCATAATAACGATAATGACGATGGTGATATTGAATTATTCATCGTCTCATGGTGCCGGTTATTAAAATATATTAAAATACCACCATCGTTCAGATTTTAAATCGCACCCATCATCCATTCGTGATATAATGATAATTTATGAAGATGATGATGATGATGATGATCGGGGGGCATTTATAAACGACGTTAAAGTCGGTAATGCAATATTTCTGGTGAGTGAGTGATTTTTTTTGTGCTCGCAATAAAATGCGGGCTCTTTCTTTTTTGTTTATTACAATAATCCAAACAATTTCCGCCATCTTAAAGGCTTTTATTGTATTATACGTACATGGGGGTGCTTAAGACGTCATAAACACCGTTGTTTATTCGGCGAGGGCGATGGATATTGTCTTTATGCCCTCGTTATTATCAAATTTAGCGTCTAAAAGACGATGATGAGTGCGATGAGCGTTTCAACAATAAAAATTAATGATAATTACAACGCGAGTCATTTTTTTTCTTTTAAGTTGGCGCCAATGCTCAATTTCTCTACTTGACAGTCATTATGGGCGCGTAGTTTGAAAATAAAATGCCAAACACTCGGATTCGATTCGAAAATTTGCACGCGTGATCTTCGGAGGAAAGTTTGCCAACTTTTGCGTCAAAATCGCAATCGTTTATTGACACGTTGCATAATAATCAATTTAACGTAGAATTGTGTTGAAAGGTACCAAATGTTTTGTTTGATTGACGTTCGTTCATCTGGTTTATGTAAAATTGTTACGTTTGCTTCGTGGATTAATTTTAAAGCAGAATTTATGAACGACCCCCATAAATTGATGGTCGTATGTTAAACGAGAACCAAATGCGAATCGATAAATCTTTTACGGAGCGCAATTTATTGATACAGGGGCAATTTAAAAAATGTTTTGGAAGGGTCGTATTATGAAAGAATCGTCAACAATGTACTCTTTACTCCTCTACGCTTAAAATGTTTTCGAGATTTTTCAATATTTTGTAAAACGAAAATCGTGGTAGCTGACGTAAATCGGGACTATAAGTCAGATGACGTAACTTGAGTATAGTCGACAATAACTTTTTTAAATCAGCAATCTTTTGGTGCACTTTCGTGCCGTTTGGTGAAATTTGGTAATCGTTCGCCGTTTGTTTTGTAGTTACGTACAGATTACTTTCTGAATTGCCCACGTATAATTTAAAGTGCGTTCTTCCATACGCCACTTATTGGTCGGTGTGGAAGTGAAAGAAGACGGAAAGTAGTTGTTATTATTATTATTATGGTGCACGCTCTATTAATATGTCCAATTAAAATATTTCCCTTTGCAAGTGAGATTCTTGGTCGTCGTCGTCGTCGGTGGAAAAGTCGAAGATATAATCTTCTTCTTCTTTAAACTTCCAATAATAATGTATGGTTATTTTGAATGTAATGAAAGTATATTTAACACCAGCATTTAAAACAAATCGTTAACTACTTTCCGAAGGCTCATGGGGGAGAAAAATACAAGTGGATGAATAGAAACTGTATATGAAGAGACTGCGTAAAGGCGAAGAATATTTCAACTCGTTAGTAGTAAGAAATTGTCGTTCGGTCGCTGCTACTGTTTGTACGTAACACTAATAATAATAAGGCTACGCACTTTTTTATTTTTAAATTCCCTCGAACCACAAATCTCGATTCTTTCAGCTATTTTTCATCCTATTCCTTCTTCTTTTTTTTACTGTTTTTCACTCTCCGTGTATATTTATTTTCGTTTTTAATTCGTTTGATGGGCAAACTAAGAAAGACGTGCTTGTTGCAGTTCTTTTCTTGTCTAAAGAGCTTTTCAGATTCCTCTCTGTGTCACGGGGCCTGTTTTGATCATTTCTAAAAGTTATCATTATACGATGTCATTTCCTTGAATGTCTAGTAAAATTTACCGTGGTTAGCCGTCAAATTACTTCAATTCTTTGTCAATTTTGCAGGAAATTTGTTATTTTTTTTTATTTGGCGATTGCTTCAAAATCGAATGCAACTAATTTTTTTTTCGACAATTTGCAAATTGATTTGATTCAATTGACAAAGACTTTGCTCAACAAAGAAATGGCCGACGAGAATTTTCGCATGGAAGCCGAAATTCAATTCACACGAAAAATGAAACTACAATTTACTCGCATTAAATCGCTTACGAATGCAAAACGAACAAAAAGTAGGTTAATTAATATTATGCTGAAATTAAATGTGCGACTATAATAAAATGTTAAATAATGCGTTAAAGTTGAAGGTGCGTCCTTTAGATTTGTTTTTAAAGACCTGCTAAATGCATCATAGACTTGTCTTGAGTTACGAAAACAAAACAATTGGCGAGATGATGTTTTGTCGCAAGCTGGAATGTCGATGCGTTTTTACACACCGAAGAAGAAGGAAACTGTTTTCTTTTATGAAGGCAAAGAACGAAAATCTGGCATAAAGTTGTCTGTGTTAAAATTTAATAAATTGCCTACAAAGTGTGCATCTGTCTGTTTTTTTTTTCGTATGCTACACGCATTAGTGCACATGCGAGCATTCGAGAATGTGCGGAGATGGAATTAAATTAGAACGTGTTGTTGGTCTTGATAGTTTTACAATATCAATTTTTAGATGTGAAATAATAATATTTCTCTTTTATACGACGTTCTATAACCGTCTAAAGTAATAATAATAGTCAAACATCTGTTGGGGCAGTTCGAAAACGTTTTCTTAACAACTTTAATGGACGGACCTCTCGCGGTTTCTCTCTCCATTATTTGCTTTCCCAAAAAATTAAATAATTCACATCTTTAGTTCCGTATCGTTAATTGACAAACTCGATCTCTTCTGGACGCTTTCATTCCTCTGCTCGCTTCGTTTCTTTATTATCATAGACGAAAGCATGATTTTATTTTTACATTTTTGTCGGGCCCAAAAAAAAAAAATGAAAACGACGCTCGGAACAGTTTCGAATTCGCCTTCAAATTTCTATTAATTTCTCAACCTGCACGGCCACTTTCGTTGGGTCATGAGTCGTGGCCTACATAGAGAGAGTGTTTTTCGCCCGCGAGATTCGCGTTCTTGCAAATTTACGTATTCGTACGTTAACGTTTTTCTCCAATTTTTTTTTGGTTCTTCCTAAAATCCTATTATTTCGATATAATAATGTTGTGCGAGTGATTTAAAAAGCGGCGTGTTGCGTTTTGTGTCTGTGACTCATCGCGTTCACTTGGTTGTGGCCGAGAGAGCGGTACCGTGGAGGGTCTTTGAACTCCAACCGTCGACGGTGCGTTTCTTGGCTAATAATGCCAGACAGCGTGACGCCCCCATTTGCCCCACACACGCTCGCTCGCTCGCAATTATTTATTATAATTCGCTATAATCTAAACATTATTATTATTCCCGTACGTATATACAATGAGCTCAATAAGCGATTGGGATTTTCTTGCGTAAGTTGGCAAGGCTTCCCATAATTACCAGCGCTGACATTTAAATTATGTTCTTTTTAATAATGCGAGTTTTTAGTTGGTATTAGACAAAATTGCGTTTGGTGAACACCAGTGCTACCAAAGTAAAAGTTGGGAAGCGTTAATAAGTAGTGCAGGTTGTTTGTTTGTCGCATAAGTTGGCAACGATTCCCAAATATTACTTTGGCAGCACTGATGTTTAAACTGTTTTCTGTTTGAAATTTACGATTACGTAATTTATACTTGTCAAAATGATATTTGGCGGGTAGAGAAATTCGATTCGAAAATTATTTAAAAATCAGTGCTACCAAAGTAATAATTAAGAAGCGTTGGTAAGTAAAAACTAATGCATTGTTTATCAACGATTCCCAAATATTACTTAGGTGACACTGATGTTTAAATTGTTTTCTTTTCGAAATATACGATTTAATAATTTGTACTCATCAAAATGACATTTGGCGCGCAAACATATTCGATTCGAAAATTATTTAAGAATCAGTGCTACCAAAGTAATATTTAAGAAGCGTTAGTAACTAAAAACTAATTAATTGTGATTTTCTGGCATTGTTTATCAACGTTTCCTAAATATTGCTTTGGCAGCAATGATGTTTAAACTGTTTTCTTTTTGAAATTTACGATTACGTAATTTACGCTTGTCAAAATGACATTTGGCGGGTAAACAAATCCGATACGAAAATAATTTAAGAATCAGTGTTACCAAAATAATGCCAACTTATGGGACGAAAGCACAATGATTTATTAACACTGTGAAAACATTCATGTGTAAAATGTTTAGGTACTTTTTGTAGCTGCGATTTTTGTTAGTGTCAACATGAGTCACTTGACTTCTTGCTTATGATCAGTTGGTGGTCCCATTATGGCACTCGATTCAATTTGTTTACCGACATCCATCACGTTTCCGATTAACACTGTGATATAACAAAGTTGGTGTTCGATTTCACTGGACCTAACATGTACAGCTAAATATGGTTATTAGCAAAGAAAAAGCAGCAAAATTTTTTGTTTTATTTGCAAACAATTGCAAATAAACGGCTCCAATTACGTATATTCCCGCCGTATGAAACTGTAAAGTTTCGTCTAAGTACGAGACACTAAATGATTGTATAAACGCTACTGCACATTTTAATCGCATATTTACACGTTTATTATTATTATTACTTTTACCTTTGCAAGTATCGAATTGCAATCGACTTTGGTATTCATTTTCGCATTTCATCTTTCTCTTCTTCGCGCACCCTATACATCCAGGTTAAGGATGAGGTCTTCAACTCGCATCTTACAAGCTGAAATTAATAGTATCGCTTTTACATGGATCTGTCGAGCCTTCAATTGTAATAAGTCGATGTGAAAGATATAACTTAATGTCTGTGTAATTTGTTGTTATGTAAATATGATTAACTTAAATCTTGAATAAGTATCAATGAGAGGTTAAAATATGATGCATGCGACTGGGGAGAAGTAACGAGATGATGAAGAAGAAGAGGAAACTGCGAAAGATTTATACAATTTGCATGTCTGCAGCAATAATAAAAATTTATAAGTTTCTGTGTACGATTTGCTAATTAAATATGACATTTATCTTGATGTACAATCTTGTACACCTTGGAAGAAAAAGGTTTCGGTCCGGCTTCTACCGTTCGTTTTTATTTTATTTTTTCGTTCAGAGAAAAAAAAACATTATAAATTATATTCGCTGCGTTTGCGAATTCATTTAACTTGCCGTTCTACTAAGACGCTATTACTTATTAACATATCGACGGACGATTAATAACTTTTCTTGGTTTATTCGTTAAGTAATACCGAGAGATTATTTCGCTTTTGCATTCGATAAAAAAAAAATTCTGCAAAGAACTACTTTCGCCAATACTTTCATCCCTCCACTGTCAGTGAATATATTCTTCTTCACAAATCGACCAATGGTGGAGGAGCGAAACGCGTAGTGGGGGCTGCGATTGACATTAGACGGAATAAAGTTTGATATTCAAAATAGAAAGTAGCTGTATTATGCAAGTTTTAAATTAATTAATGGGGAAATAAATTGAAACGAAAGTAATAAATGAAAAAATATAATGAGAATGATGAATGAACGACCAAAAATAATCCACTTTCTAAATGAAAATATTTGTGTGGCATCGTCGCCGGTTTTTGGTCTCGCCAATTCAATTTCGCAAAATAGATGTCGACATCGTTTAAGAAAAAAGAAATTATTCAATTCATTTTTATGGACGTGTGGCAATAAATTCCGATAATTAGAATATTTTTTATTGCTCATTCCAGTGTTTCTTTATAAACTTTTTTGTCTCGAACGTCTTCCATTTTTAGGCGTATCACCTTTTGTTTGCTTTCACATTAAATTAGAAGGCATCATAAAATACGTTTCGTGAGTAGGTGCTGTAAACTGATACAGAGTGAACGCTGAGTTTATAAAAGGCAACAATAACATTCTTCGACGAGGAAATCTTTCTGTCGGATTATAAAAACTTGTGTCAAATTTTTAGGAATCTTCTTGTCATTCAAATTCAAAACGCATTTTTTGATATACTGTCAAAACTATCGACGACGTCGCAATTTTTGCGTTCATAATCAAATTGACGAAATTCAAGTTCGTTCACCCGGTATATTAAGTGATTTTCTAAACTAACAGTGATAAATTGCATAAAATAATTGTTAATAATAATGTAAAACGCGGTGGGCGGATTGGTGAACGTTTGCATTTGAAAATTTCTCAAACAGGTGTAGTAACGTTACAGACGGTTAAAATATGATTATTAACAATATTCATAATAAATGTATTCAAATAATAATCTAACATAATTTATCAATAAATTGCGCACTCTTAAGAGTTGCGAGTGTCTCGTTTCGAATTTTTCATTATTAATTGTTCGTAATCGACTCGATTCCGTAATTTATTGGCCGATTATTAAGGAGCATTTTCCAGATTTAATTTAATAAAACGCGCATTTAATACTTATAACAAATTTACCTGCTGCAGTACGAGCGTGCACCAGATAAATAATAATAATAATTAGTGTTTTACATTCTTATTGCAAAATAAACGACCATTTAGTTAAATATACTACACATACAAGTTGAGGTCAATATAATCACGATACGTTTTATAATGTGCAACATTCTTTTCTAAACGAGCAAAACAAATAGGGGAAAAGTTTATTTCTTCATCTTTCGAAAAAGCCCTTTTACATCCACGAATTATAATTGTTACCTATTTGTAAATAAGAAAAAAGGAATTATTAGAATTAGTGCACGTTACATAACAAATTGTTTTATGCCACACAACACGTGGCTCCCAGTATAATAAGCGTACGATCGTATAAAAATATGCAGAATGCATAATGGCCCTGGAATAATTATTATAATTATCTATTCCTAAGAGGGATTCGATAATTATACATCAATTAATTAAGGAGAGCCTTACTACTACCTCATGATTTTTATTATTAATAATAGTAGATGTATTTCATTTGAAATTACCTTGAAACTTTTCACTAATTTCGTAGTTTTTCCATATTTGGCATAAGCGACCGAGAGGAATAATTAAAAAGAAAAAGAGAAAACGCGTAGAGGAAGTCGACCGAGAGATAATATAATACGTATGAGAGGACTTTTGATAGTGAAAGGTTAAGGAAAAATGATAATTGATGCAGAATAATAATAATTAAAATTGCAGGTTCTATTTGGTACAATAATGTTTTTGTTATAATCGAGACAGCATAATAACACCCTCTGCGATTTATCCTAAATTATAAATATAAAGCAAAGAAAAACTTACGAACAGATTTATAAGAAGAAAAAAAATCCAAATTATCTGCGATGAATCGGTGAAAATGATTAGCAATTTGCCATTTCGGCGTTAAATCCTGATTAGAAATTATAATAACTAGACTCTCTATCGGGAGACTACGATCAAGCGAATGGGAAAAGTGCATGTAAACAAATGCAAAAAGGCAAAATGATAGTGCAAGAATATTGCAAAACGCAGCACTTGCATTTCATTTATGAATCGCGACACGATTTTATTAAGTCAAATGGCATTGATGATGTATAATAACGATAATGGTAATAATCATCGCGATAATTGCATATTGCCACATGCTGTTCTCGTTCCCTCAAAACATTAGCAATTCGAAATGCGAAGAAAGAGAAGTAAGTGGAAAAGCTCGACAAGATCCAATAAGATTCGTATCCCATCGCGAATATATTGAAATCTCAATTAATCGACGATAACATCTCTCTATAGGAGATACGCGAGAAATGAGAGACAGTCCGTTTGTTCATGTTTACGTCTTCGGATTACTCCGATCTCGCGGGTCATTTTCCTTTTAATTGCTGCAAAACCTTTGGCTGTCTTCTTTCGCGATTAGGAATACACTGACGTATTTGGCGTTTTTTTTTTGCAATATGATAATCTCCGTTTGAACTAAAGGATTTCCTGTGACTTTATTTGGTTAAATCTAAACTAATTAGAACCTTCAAGTCGACGTATTTAGCATCGTCTTTTTTGTTTGCGATAGTTTAATAAAGTTGTTCGACATATTTATAGTTAATTAATAATAATTATAAACATATGCATACGTATTTGTTGTTGGCAAAAAACTACTTTCCGTTTAGTGTATTCAATTTTATTCCTTCTAATGTCAGTTGCAACCCCCACTAGTGGCCATGCCGCTCTAGCATTGGTCCATTTGCGAATATGAACGTCACTCATGACAGCTGAGGGATGAAAGTATTGGTATCGCGGCTGTGGAAAACTGTTTGTGTTGTTTCTGCGCTTCTTATGAATATTCAAATGACAGTTATTTTGTTTGCAATATTTATGCGCAAACGGAAATTGGGCAATTGGCGAGGAAGTTAAGCGGTTTATATTATTCATGTTTTTGCGTTTTATAATATTTAAAAATGCATTTCTACAAGTAGAGAGCGACAATTTCTTTTTAAACGCAATATAATCTACATGTGGTATTGTAATGATAATAATGACGGTGATAATTTTATTTTATAAATTATCATATTGCTATACGCATTATTAAAGTACGTTGACTCGTATTTTTCTATGGCAGATAAAAATATTTAAAAAGAAATCATTTAGTAAATTCTTAATTCCCGGAAAATGACTTTTTTCATCTAATCACGTTAATTAATGCCACAAAAAATGGGAAGATCTAGCGCTACATAGATTACCTACGAGCATAATTATATATTACGTTACCTATTCAAAATTTAAAAAAAGAAGGGAGGTAAAAACCGTTTAAAACGACGACGTTACGCTATGCGAAAGGTGCAACGGCCAGCAAGAAGAACAATACCGCACGAATTATTATTAGTATGTGCATATTAAAACGGAAAGAACAAAAAGGCAAAATCAGATAATTGCTGTAATAATAAAAATGGAATAAACGGAAAAAATAGTACGTCTTCTTCGCATAAATCTTCCGGTGTGTGTGTGTGTTCCGAACCGCAACAGTCTCATTATGAAATTAAAAAGTTAACGAACGGAAAAGGACTGAGCGATAATGAAGCGAAAGAAAAAACAATTATTACAACGTAAAAGTAAGATTTTATAATGAAAGTTTTTGGCTTGCATTATTCGACTATCAAGATTTAAAAAATAATAAAAAACGTTATTGAAATAAACCGAAGGAAATATTGAGTTGATCATAATTGAAGAAGTTTAATGAAAGTAAAATTAAGTAATTAATTTGTTGTTAATAACGTGAACGAACGAAAGAAAAAACGAATTATGTATAATACGATGGTCGGTAATAATAAAAAATTAAACCTTAAGAAAAACCTGAAATATGATGTACGTTTGTGTGTAAAGAAGCGAAAAGCAGGTCGTTCGTGTTGCAGGTGATTTAATGGACGTTGTGCACACCTGAAAATAATACCGGGTCTACAAAAAAGCGTATAAAATGTTCGTTTTCTTAATCACAAACTATTACGTAGCGGCAACTTTTTAATAAGTTTCAATAAGCATTTCCTTTGGCCACATATAATCAATTATACCGGGAGTCGATAAATGATTGTGATGTTTTCCATATGAGTTGGTTCAGATCGAATTCGCAGTTGAAAATAAGGTTTTTTTTTTAAAGTCTTGCATTAAAATAAAAGCCATTTCGTCTTGGGTTATACTGTGAGTCGAGAAACGATCATCATTTTTTTCTTACAAGTTGGCAATAGTATTATATATACGTTGGCATACCTGCTCGAATTTAAATTTACAGCAAGTTTGAAGTGCAATGAAGAAAATAATAAGATTCGAAATATAAAGTGTTGCCACCTTTTGGAAAAATAAACGTGTCCTCTTCTCATAAACGGTTTTCCGAATTCTTTTGTTACAAATAAATTCATACGGAAATTTATGCCTTTCAGTTTTTTCAGTGTAGTAAAATTTTATGGTAACTTTTATATTTAAATATGATTAAAATGAATTGCCAAGAAATTAATTTATTAAGGCGTATTCTCAAATTAATTAGGTGAAATAACGTGTAGCTTAGATTCCATAAATTGCAATAATGCTGTATAATTTTGTTAATTTATTACTCGGCGAGAGTTTAAATGCTACAAAACAAGAAAAACTCTTGGACATTCATTGTAATAAAAAAAAAGAAACGAAAATAATGAAAATGTATCTGCATCTAACTTTTCCCATCTCTTTTATCTGATTATAACTTTGTTGGTGGACGTTGTAATCCTTTTCTTTCCTCGTATACTTCCAGCGGTCTCTCCTTAATAATAATGTCACTTTTAGTTAGCATCTACCATAAAATCTACGACACGTATTTTTGTGCCTCTTGTCATATATGAAGAAGGTCTTTTCTTCTACTTCAAAAGTATTACGCATTATAAATCTTAGGATTGTGTATCTTGCACAAATGGGCTGGAAAGGCAACAACCATCCAATATTTCATAAGGAAAAGAAACGACAAAAAAAAGTGGCAATTTCAATTTTTTTTTATGGTACTAACGTCTGTTTCAATATGTTTTTTTTGTCATCTACTTTGGTGGAATGTTAAGGTTTAACATTTCGTATGGCACTTCTTGTTTATCGCTGGCGTTGGTCTTGAGAATCAATTTCATTTTCGTAGATCGAATGCATATGAATGCACGAATGAAAAATAAAAACTGCTGTTAAATTATAACACAATCTTTAAAAAAAAACGTATATTCGTCGACGGCACAACTTATGAAAATCACATTACAATGTGTGAGGTCCCTGTATAATGAGCCACAAAAAAAAATGCAAAAAAAATCTGATTCCGCTCTTTGACATATACGAGGAGGAATTTATATTCTCCGAATTCGTAATAATTAATCATACATTGACAGTCTAATTGTTAAATTGCTCGTGTCTGTCTCTATTTTCGATCACCGCATTACACGGCCTCTTTTAATTAACTCGCTCCTTTATCTCGTTATTTTTTTTGTTTAAGTTTAACAAAGCAACGATTATGAAATCTCGACGAAGCGAGTTGGTTCTCGTGTTTCTCGTCGTTGCTCTTCGATTTATAATTGCTTTAAATCATCGTCGTGCATAATAAGTTTGCTTTGTAACAACGAATTGTTAAACGTTAAGTAATCTTCTTCATTTTTGTGCTACGCTCGCTCGCTCTTCGGCTGGTATCCCTTTGATACGTTGCATTAATTGTGTTTGTAATAATAACATGTTGAACAACAGCGATTTCTCGATGATCGGTATTTTGCCTGTCGAAAGCTTTCCATGACCAAATATATACAAAGGCCCATTATTTTCTATAATTATCTTCTTTATCCACTTTGATTGTTGTTGTCAAACGTCAGCAGCACAATTCTCTCTTCGTTGTTTTTAGCATTATTGCACGCTTTCGTATAACGATTAATTAAAAAATTAATAAAATTTTCTTCGGCCGCTGACAAATGGATTGATTCAATTTGAAAAAGAGAAATGGTTCGATGAAGGTGTTTCATTGAAGCAAATAATTATTTCTGCTGCTAATCATAACGTTTGCTAAATTGATGCAAAAAATGTGTTGCATGCAACTTTCGTTAATATACGCTGACTTTCTAATGTAGGCCACCAATAAAGTGCATTTGATAGCAAGACGTGAAATTGTCGATTTATTTGTTTTCATAGCGTCGTTATGAATATTAATGTGAGGAAACTACATGAAAATCATCTTTAAAATATAAAGTCATATACAGCGCGGTTGTAAACAAAATAATTCTTTCCATGGCGGCGATATCAATACTTTCGTCCCTCTGCTGTCATTAATAGGTTGTTTTTTTTTCAAATTGACCAATGGTGGAGCTGCGTGGCGCGTAATGGGGGATGCAATTGACACTAGAGGGAATAAAGTTTGATAAAAGCGGAAAGTAGTATTTTTTAGGGAATCATGTTCGATTTCGCTGTAAATTTGAATACTTTTCTATTTAAACAACTATCTATATTCAAAACTAGTCATTTTTTTTCGAATTCGTGTACACACTACTTATTATTTTCCTTCTTTTACGTTTTCAATTTTAAATTTATATTGCATTTCCTACGAGGTAAATTTTAACGGTATTTTTAACACGTAACCGTAAACATGCTTCAATTAATCTTTTTTGTTTTTCGTTTTGTTCCTTTCCACGAGCCTTTCGATAATTTCTTTATTTATAAAGTTGTATATTTAAATTAAAATAATCACAAAACGGAAGATGAGTTGTTCTTTAGCCTATCAAGGAAAATTAATCGTTTATCGTCGACAAATCAACTCTTCAATAGTATTTTTTTTTTAGAGATAACGTTTCGCTTAATCGATCATTATCTTTGATTAATTGCGAAGACCAAAAAGAGAAATGAAATTTGTAACGTAGAGGCAATTTTTTGACGTCGATTGGAGATGGACATACGAACTGGAGATTATCAATGCGAAGTTTGAGCGATGTTGAATGGCTCCGTATTTCTTTTGCAGAATCATTTATAGCGTCCGCATCGATTCGCTTGTTTTTTTTGCTAGGAATTATTGAGTCGATTCACAACACGTCTCCCGTAATTCTTTTTTATTTATCGGAGTCAATGTTTTAAACGAGGGAAAAACAAAGTCCGCTAACGTAACAAGTTTTGCCCATATAAGTGATAAAATATTAAAATTATCGATCTTTTTAATTTCGCTCCTTGAAATCGTCATTTTGCCACTTTTATTCTCGCTCCGATCCTCGTCGATAATAATTATTCAAATTTTTATGAAAGCGTTTTAATCTTTATGCGAATAACTAAAACGTTTATTACATTTTATTATCGCTTATTTTGTTGTTGGCTTTTCTTATTCTTTTTGCCACTCTTGTACATTTAAATTAAATTTGCATATAGATTGTGTTGAAAATGATTCGCTTTAATCGAAATAAACTTTACGCCTTATAAAATATGCTGCTACATTGTAATGCTTGCATGATGAACCTTTATTTATTGAATAAGAATGGAGACGCAACATACTTTTTGGGTACTGCTGCAAAACATTAATTTGTTTACTGCAATCTCTGCATAAGATCGAAAACATAAGCTTTTATCAAACTTTATTTCTTCTAATGTCATTTGCACCCCCCCACTGAGCGTCGCACCGCTCCACCATTGGTCAATTAGCGATAAATGACTTTCTCGTGACAGTAGAGGGATGAAAGTATTGGCAAACGTTTCGGCGTTTAAAATACAATTTTTTATCGTTTTATGCTGTTATATTGATAAAGCTACAAACAATTTTTGGCTTGTTGCAATCTTTATTATTATTATTGACGATGATTTATTGTACGACCGTCTTTTGCAATTGTGCAAATAACATATTCTCTTCGGATACCTTTTGCGAATCCTTTGAAAGTGCCGCAAAATGAATTAAGCCAATTACATTTTTCTCGTTCGGTTGGCCATATCAGTTTTTCTTGCGCTCCATTTTTTTCGCCCATAAAGTTTACGTTATTTTTTTTTCTCGCCGTTGCCTCCTCGTAAATTTTAATTTATTAAAATTCATATTTCGTAAAATGCAAATATTTTAACTGTGCAAATTTATTGTTAATTTATTCATCATTTATCATCGCGCTACGTTGTTTAATTTAAAGGACGTCACGTTGCAAGCAGGTGATGCTTTCTTTCGGACGATACCTACGAAAAATTAAGATGCATTAATATTGCACACATAATAAATAAAATCGGCATAAACGTGCGAAACGATGGAGAAATATTAATTGCGAAAAAGTTTCTTACAAGAGCAACGATTTAACTTATTACGGTGCACGTAGGTTGATATTAAACGGATTTTCGGATAGGCGTTTGAACTGCATTAGAACCAACAATTCACATTGGATGATGGACGATCAATTGCAGAAATGATTTACACTCGAACTACCGAAAAACGAAACGTAATGTTGGTTGCATTTTAACAACGAAAATGGGAACAAAATCCAACTTTTTGTTTAATTCGCCGCAAGGTTACTTGCAACAATTGAATTCATAATAATTCGCGTATTTGCACGAGCGCAACTGGAAGCTTTAACTCGCGAATGAAATTGTGAATTTTTGATTTCGAAATTGGAGCGTCCGATTCAAATGGTTTTTCGATGTTCGCTTTATTCGATTCTCATTGCTACTGGACGGCAATTAGATGGCAATTAAATACTAATTTGCCGCGATTAAATTCTAAATGCAAAATGTAATTCAGGAAACCAGTTTTGTTAGTTAACAATCTACGATTGTTATATTTCGGCGTCTATATAAATATTTTTTTATATTTATGACCAACGTACAAGTGGCCAGTGGCAATTGTACTATTGTGTTAAGATGAGGACGACAATTGTAATTTTTTCCGTTTATTTAACCGCGTTTTACGCGGCGATAAACGATATTAATTTAGCCGTAAGTTATTTGATTAACATTTAATCGTAAACATGAAGACGTTCAATTATTCAAGGAAGCTCGCAGTGAAGTAAAATTCGAGAACATTATTTGCGTAGATGTGAACAGATCGTTGGTGACCATGAATAAATGTATGTACAATAGAATCAATCGCACGACGTTCGCGTTCGATGCAAATGCCGATTTACTATTGGACTATAACGATGCGATGACCGTAACCATCCTTAACAAACGATCGAATTGCTTAAAGTTGGCATATTCTCTTTTTAGCTGACGGTATCCGCAAAAGTCTTCCTGAGCAACGAGTATCGCAATTTTCCAATGCGTTTCAGGGCGACGTTGTGCGATTTATCCAAAAAGAATCGATTCAATGTGAGATCGGTTGCCCAACACGCCAACATCGATTTTTGCAATCTGAAACGGGTAATGAACCAATCGATTGCGTCAGTGCAAATAACTTTTCTACATTTTTTGCATAGGGAAAACTGATTTTGGATAAATACGTCGTCGATTTAGCTATACCTAGTACACCAGAAGGGCGCTATAGGGTCGATTTACTTGTGACTTATAAAAACTCACGGATCGTCATCATTCAGATATTCTTAGAATCTAAGAACGCCATAAATTGATCGCAATTTGTTTTGGCGAATGTTGCGGTTTCGAACACGTTTTGAAATCGAATAAACGATCTGCAATTAACGATTAAATGAAATTAAACAAAAAGCTTCTTTCCTTACGCTTTTCTGCACAAGTTTTTCAAAATTTCGTTTATGCTTTTTTTTCGTTAAGCTTTGTGCAATTATTGCGTTAACAGTGCAATAAAACTTGATCTAGATTCGCATCAGTTTTAACTTTGTTTCTGTTTCCTTGTAATTTTTTAAAATAGTTTTCGCAAAAATATTTATGCTTATAATAATTAATTTTTGTTCCCATCTCGGCAGCATGAGTTTTCGTTTATCATCTCTGCTCCAAGGGGAAAGAAATGTTTTTCGGTCATTTTATATTAAAACGATTTAAATGTCGAAAGGCTCAACAAGAATTCGGTGCGCTTCAGCTGCAGCTTTTTTCAGATTAAAGTAGTGCAATAACTTTCCCCGCAATTTTGTGACAAAATTCGACATGTTTAACACTATGAAAACCAAACTTCCTTCAAATCATTTATCGATTTTGATTTACCAATTAAACAAGTTGAAGCTAAATTAATATCGTTTATTATCGTGTAAATTGTTGTTAAATAAACGAAATGAAATATTATTGCCGTCTTCATGTTAACAAAATAGTATGAGTTCAGCCATGGACGTGCGTTTGTTATAATAAAAAAAAATTAGAATGATGATAGATTACAGAGTACCATGAAAATCGTTTGCTAAATAAAATTTTTTGGAAACTAATTGTGTGGCCCAGGAAATTCCAATATTTAATGACCATCTAATTGTTATCCAGCAACAATGGAAATTGCAGAATGATTATTAAATTCGAATGATAATAATTTTTAAGATTTAATTTTGATTATCGTTTTATTATCAAATTACATTAAAGTATAATATATTCTAGGTAATTTTTATTGTTATGGCCTTCTGCAGACGTATCAATAGTTTATTGCTAAAAAGTGGGACAAAGGAAATAATTATAACACCTTGATTCTGATCCCTTATATTGGTTATGTCTCTATAAAGTTCATAGTTCTGTTTTAAAGCTTTATAAACAAGGCACAGTAGTCGCATTAATAAAAAATTACTTAACGAACGTTTGCATTATTCAAAGTTGAAACAAATTTGTTTATGGGATTACTGACCGCATTGTTTTTCACTGTCTTGACATTATTGAAATCTTGGCAAATCTTGGCGTTGATCTATCGTTAAACATAATCAGTTGTTATCAAAAAACCAACGGCAAGATTTACCACCTCTCCTCAACTAGGGAGAGAAGTGAGTTGTATCAAGATCAGAAACCGATCAACATCAAGGAACTTACGAAAGTAAGTTAAGTAAGTTCAAATTTGAAAAATTGTCTTAAACGTAACATTAACGAAGCAAATGTCGAACAGTTTTATATTGTAAGGTGTACAGTGTAAATGAAATGAAGGAGGGTCGTGTAGTGATTTGATTACTCCTGGTCCTTCGACAAGAAGAGGTTCGATTTCGAGCAAACTAATTAAAAGTAACTAATTAATTAAGTAATTAAAATTGTGCGAAAATTATTGCACACGTTTTAAGCGCCAATGAAGTTTCGCAATTGATGCGAAAGAAGAAGTTACAATTAAATTAGGTTTTCAGTAATTATTGTTGTTCAAAAAAAATTCTATTGTTTTTTTTGCACGAGTCAAATAACATGAACTAATTTCCTCTTAAATGATTATTTAGTAGCGTTTTTTTTTCTAATTTCCATTATGCAAATCCTTTTCTTTAGTGCTAATTTGCTTTTTGCAATTCAATTAGATGTCCTGGACGTTATTTCAACTCTTTATTACTTTTTTTTGCGCTTTTTCCTCCTCCAGATGGATTCCACATCGTTCATTATTAATATTTGTCGCACAAGCAATTATTTTAATCGATGAATTTAATTAATTTTCTATCGACGAATTATTGTAGATATTTTAACGGTTGAAACTGATGTTAACAAAAAGCTTATTAAAATTTGAATTTTTTTTTAGATACTGGTTTCGATTTTATGCCCATAGGTGTCGGTTCTAATGATCATTTTGCAATCTATCATTTTTTCGCATTATGCATATCTAATTGCTACTGGACGCAATTAGATGGTCATTAAATATTAATTTGCGTGGCCATAAAAATTAGACGATAAAAAAGTAACTTATCAAACTAATTCTATGCCAATTACTGAAATCTATCATTGTTACATTTTGGATTGAATGTAAATATTATTTTAATTGATGACAAACACAAAAGCTATTTGCTGCTAAGCTAGATGCAATTAAGGAACGCCGAAGTAAAAAACGAACCTTATTCCGCGGTCAGTTCGATTCGCGACTGTTGGCTTCATCGGACGGCAGCATGCGGATCGCATTGAACATTTTGATTTGTTCATCAACGTTTTGGCTGTTATCAGCATCCGTAAGTGATTGATTAATTCGCAAGCAAAATCACATTTCTCTTGCAAATTGTTCGCGTTCGTTTATTTCAGAAATCCAAGCTAGTTGTCGAAAATATTTTATGTCTGCATGCAAATAATTCGCTGCTGGATATTAAACAATGTTTCTATGGGAAAATCAATCGGACGCATTTCGCATTAACAGTGGACTTGTTCGTCCTACAGGATTTCAAAGACAGTTTGCTGGTAGATATGGAATATTTTTTTACACACATTGAGCGGAATAAATTCGATTCGCAAGTGGAAAATTTAAATATTTTTACGTTTTTTTTTTATAGTTAAAGGTGCAGACTAAAATATTTCTAAGCAATAGATTCATTCACTTTCCCGCTGGTTTCAATCGGAAAGTTTGCGATATGCACAAAGCGAACGATTTCAATATTAGAGCGGTCGAAGCGGCTGGCAATTTTAACTGTTGCAATATCACACGTGTAAGTTGTTTTTTTTCCTCTGTTTGGCAAGTAGTAAATAGCGTCGCAAAATAATCTAAACATGCTTATCAAAGGGTTGTAATTTTTTTTCTAAGGGTCGAAAAACCCTCGACAAATGGATTCCTGATGTTAAAATACCGGACGTGGCCGTAGGCAGATACAGACTTGACTTGGACGTCTATCACCAAGAGACACGTCTCTTTCTATTGCAAGCCTATTTGAGATTCGAAGAAGTCGTTGGAAGGGTTGGATAAGGGATGATGGATTGCAAAAAAAATCGGACATTATTTCTTATTGTTCAATTCAAACTAACTTGATGATCGGATGTAAATCATTTTATTTCGTGCAATTAATTGCATTAATTTAGTTAGCAAATGCTTCTGAAACCATTTCGGACTGTGAACTAAGTTCATAAATTTTAGGCACTTACTTAGATTTTAGTCATTAGTCTTTGGCAATGATAAACTCAACCATGCTGGATCCCCTGCGATCTCTCCACATTGCAGACTATCTTATAATTGTTGAAAACGGATGAAATTTAAACAGAGGATACCAACAATGCAGAATGAAGCAATTAAAAAACAATGTGCTAATGATTACGCATTAAGTTTATCGTATTTGATGATCGCACCTATTCATTCGTCAATGTAAATGCAATTAAAAAGAGAAACGGTCACAAAAAATAAAAGAACCTTATTCAGGTGTTGGATCGTTTTTAGTTTGGGGCATAACTATTTTGCTGTAATAATAAATAGCGTTAAAAAGGAAATGCAAATGTGTTTGTTTAGAAAGTTGCATTTTTTTTTTTAGTTAAAGAACTGCAATTTTTTCTAAGGGATAAATGGATTTCGGATTTGAAAACACCAGATGTGGCCGAAGGTAGATACAAATTAGATGTGGGCGTTTGGTACCAGTACGTGCAAATGTTTTTGTTAGAAAGATGATGGATTGCAAATAATCGCAAGTAGTGGCATAGTTTTATTATATACAGTTTTAGCAAAATCATTTTACTTGAGCTTGAGTCTTGATATGATACAATCTGAAGTTTTTTTTTACAGAACTTAATCTTGAGTTTGGGAATGACGTCTTCTTTATTTGAAATCGTTATTTTCCTCAATACAAATTAGTATTTTTGTATTCAAAGTTAAATTTAAACATAGTTTGCATTGTTAACAAAACGCAAGTTTTTGATAATGAACATTGGTAATTACTAGAAATGCATGCTCATATCCATATAAAATCCAGCTGTAGTATTTATTGAAAGCACCTCGTAGCATATACCATAGTGAATTTTCATTGTCTTCAGTGTAAGACTGAAATAATATTCATGTGAATTGAATTTCCCTCTATAACGGAAAACCGCACAAGTCAAATTAATTTTACATTTGTCTGCAGGAATATTCACATTGCTATAGTTTAGAGGAGCCAATTTGAAAAATTCGCTGACTTAAAATCCAAATTGCTGAGAGATAGGGAACATATAAATCAGATTTTAAAAGTGAACATTTTGATTTTTATGTCAATAAATTATTGAATCCATTGGCTTCATTCCAGATTATTTACTGCAGACTACCATGAGCAATAATGTGGAGCTCCCTTTTAAAACAAAACAAAACAAAACAAATGGAAAAAATACTTATCGATTTTATTTTGTCACATATTTGATTTAAAATGGTTTTCAGTAATTTAAATAATAGTTTCTTAGCAATTCCCAACAAAGCAATAGATTTTTTTTAGTTTCGTGCGATTCTCCAGTTTTTGTATCGATTAAAACAGACAATTCTCAAGGCCGAATTGCCCATTTTATCAGTGCAAGTCTACGGTCAGCAATTAATTTAATCAATTTAAATGCAAAAATGGGAAATTTGCGAAAACAATATCGTCGATCGTTCTATGTGCAATAATCGCATTAAAATCAAATTTAGGATGTTCGTAATTAACAAATCGATTAAAAAATAATGGTGCAATCAACGATCGCGATTCGATTCGCGATAACATTTGTGCATGTGTTTTAAATGAAAGTATGCGTTCGCTATGTGGTCAGTAGTAATTTATTACATTCAAATTGCAATAATTTCACTCGATTTCAATTAGTGATCAAATGGGGAAACAATAAAGTTACACTTAATCTACGAGTCAAATTCAAACTTTTTTAATTCGCACCTCTTTTGTAGGACATTCACGAATTTTATCTCTCGCAAAATACAGTAACTATAAAAGGAGCGAAACTAATAATTCAAATCGAAAGTAAAGAATCGAGAAAAATAATAATTTAATCGCACTTTGTTTTTGCTCTGATTAAAACAAAACTTGGAAACTTCAATTGTTGCGATTAAATTCGCGTAAGTTGCATTTTATACGTCATTAAGTTGTAACCGAGAGGATTGTTAACAATAAATATACAGGGCGATCGAAACGACTTATCGTGGACCAATAAGAATAAATTTGTCTGATCAATTTAAAATTAGTAACATCTTTTTTTTTGCCAAATTGCAAATCATAAACCGACTGGTTCCTTTCCAGAACTTTTTTTGTCGCTTATCAACGCCATGAAAATCGTACAGATAATTTCGTTGTACGGCGCAATAATTTGTGCACCGATTTCGGCCGTAAGTTTGCACCAACAAAAACCCGATTTTTTTAATCACCTTCAGTTATTATTTATCGATTGTTTTTTCTTTAGCGAAGCGATTACTCGATGAAATTCGAAAACATCATCTGCACTAAACCGAACAATTCTTTGATGCACGTCAATAATTGTATGTACAATAGAATTAATCGCACGTCGTTTGCTTTTTCAATGGACTTGGATTTGCTTAACGATTACGGTGACGGTATATTTGTAATTATTAATTGTTTAACTAGTAAAATTGCGAGAGAGAGAATAAACTTTGCGGTCAATTTATAGCTGAAACTATCGTCCAAAATTTTACTCAGCAATCAATATCGCGAGTTTCCGATGGATTTCGTGGCGAAAACGTGCAATTTACGCAAACACAACAGTTTCAATATTCGGTCGATGGAACGGATTTTTGCAATATGAAAAAAGTAATTTATCGTTTTGTTGGTGCTTTTTGGATCTTTACTGTTTTTCTTTCTAGGGCAAATTAGTGCTCAAAGATTGGATCGTTGATTATTCCTTTCCAAATGTTCTGTTGGGCCATTACCGAATCGATCTCGATTTACGTTATAAAAGTGCTCGATTATTAATATTAGAGATCTATGTCGAAGTTAGACAATTTTTTTAAGTTCTTTTTGGTAGGTAATGGTTTATTATCATTTTGAAACTATTAACAATTAACTTTTTCCTCGTGTCATGATTTCCTCGATTTATTTTTGGATAACTATGTTATAATGAGGAGATAAATAGGAATAAAAATTCTTCTAAAGCAACGAGTGGTCGGGCATTAAAAAAAACTTGTATTTATTAAGGTTTCCAACGTTTTTGATGCACGAATGTCCGTTGAATGGAAAGAAGATGTAACAGATTGAAATTAAATCGTTTCGCTGGAGACAGTAAAGTCGTTTATAGGGATTACATGTGAATTAAAAAAAAAAAACAACATAATATAAAAAAAATCCGATTCCTGTGATTTACAACTGGCACGTTGTAAAATACCAGCTACATTTCTTTCCCCCTTTTTTTTCACCTCTCGGGGTGGAAATATAAGAATAGAAACACGATCTTTTATTCACCAACGTCTTCCACTTGACTTTTCTCTTTGTCGTCCTTTAACATTTCTTTCTTTACATGTGTCATGTTTCTTATTCAGGTAGTCGAATCAAATAGAGAGACCAGAAGGCCTTTTTTATATTATTGAGCTAATAAAAAAAGTACTTTTTCATAATAACTAATTTCAGTTGATTTCTGTTTGTGAATATACGGGGGCCATCTATAAATGAAATCTACCCATGCAATGTTTATGAATTAATGACAGAAACAAGGTTTGTTGTCGATGTCTACTGTTTCTAGAAAATTTGACCAAAGAATTATTTGCCGAAAAAATTCCTTTTGGGAGGGAAATCATTTGAATCGGGCGAGGGAATACGAAGAACTATTTTGCATAACTTTCAAATTCATTTTTTTTATTGCATGGTGAGTTGAGCGTTTGTTTAGAAATTTTATTTCGAGCAAATTAGCCGTATGAATTTAATCAGCAAATTCTTATTACTCAATATTAGTTAAATATCAATGGCTTTCGTCAATGTCCATACTTTTGAGGTTACAAATTAGTTAATTTGGATTAAAATATTACTCCAAACGGATTTATTTTTGATCGGTTTTTATTTGTTTGGTACTAAACAAAAGTTCGGTAACGCTTAAACTCTGTAGGTAAAAATTAGGCGAAACTCCATGTGATAACTTGAAGAAGAGTTTGAGGTCACTCGTTGACAGATCAAGATAAAATGAAAGCGATCTTGTTTGCTTGAATTTGGAATCAACTGCAAACTTGGATTATGTAACGTTAAAAATGATCAACGTCAACGATGTTCAGCGGTTTGAATTTATCTTAAATTTCCCTCTTGTGCATTATTTTATTTCGCCCAATTAAGTAAGACGAATTTGATGAGCAAAATGTTTGTAATTCACAAAAGCATGTGCCTTAAAAGTTTAGCATTTACCTTACTGTCGATCAGTTGTTGATAAGGAGCACTTTGGATTTGTTGCAACTCTGATAATAATTACGAAATTGTTCATCTAAATAGTGCAATTAAATATTGAGTTCAAAAAATGGGCAAAGTCCGATAGAGCGATATGTTGTCTGATTTTGGTAATTGGGAATTGCAATAGAACAAATAGGAAGTTATTATTGAATAAATTTAATCGCATTTAGCGATCGCGCATCTATTTGTAATTTGATGTAATTTAAACGAAATTAAAAATGTTCCCACAAGAAAGGACATTTATTCGACGGTTAGAGCAATTTAAAGCTGTTGATTCTATCGCACGACAACATGCAGATCGTATTGAACATCTTGATTTGCTCATCAATGCTTTGGCTGTCGTTGATGGCATCTGTAAGTGATTGTTAATTCCAAAATTATATATTTATTATATATACAGGAAAGTATTCACAATGGTTTATTTTAGAAATCCAATATAATTTTCGAAAATATTTTATGCTCGCGTGCGAACAATTCGCTGATAGATGTTAGGCAATGCTTCTATGGGAAAATCAATCGGACGCATTTCGCATTTACAATGGATTTGTTCGTACCATACGATTTCAAAGACAAACTGCTGGTGGGTATGGGGGACATTAAAGGAATCGATTAAATTTCAAAATTGAAAAATTCCAATTTCTAGCTAAAGCTAGAGAGTAAAATATTTCTAAGTAACAGATACATTGATTTTCCTGCCGTTTTCAATCGGAAATTCTGTAATATGCACAAAGCGAACGATTTCAATATTAGATCGCTCGAAAGTGCTGGCAATTTCGACGGTTGCAATATCAGACGTGTAAGTTTCTTTTTTTTCTTCTTACTGTTGAGCAAAAGTTATTTGTAATTTAAACGATTTCGCTTCATTTCAAGGGTCGAATATTCGTCGATAAATGGATCGCCGACTTAAAAATACCGGATGTGGCCGAAGGCAGATACAGACTTGACATGGGCATTCTTTGCGAAGACGCACTCATTTTTCTATTACAAATTCATTTTAAATCTGTACATATCGTTAAGCACGGATAACTAATTGTTGTTGATGAACTCTTTCATAATTTTCCAGTCTTTGTTTGAGTCACGTAGTTTTTGATATTGCAGAATTCAACGATGGAATTTAATTTTGATTTTTTCAAATTAGAGGGACATTGAGCAAAATTTAATTTGTTACAAGCATAAATTGGGCCGAACAGATTATTGCACGTTTGTAATCGGAAGTGAAATTGATACAGTTTGATTTGAATTTATGATTTGCTGTTGCATTTTGGATTTTATTATAAATAGATTAATTGAACGATGTTTATTGCACTTTTAAAAGAAGTTGAATTTTGTTCATTTTCTTTCATCGAAATTATTATTATAAATTTCAACTTTTCAATGAAGGAATACTAATATTAATAAAACACACTTGGCGCGTCGTGTCTGGCGCACGAGAAATTTCCAGGTGTCTCTTTCTATTTTCTGATTTCCAAAATGAGTGTATTTTAATTAGTGCAAAAATGCAAAACCCTTCTCTACATATATAAAAATTCAGGAAGAAAAAGTCTCAAAAAATGAATGAATCTCAATGTAAAACTCACATTTGAACTTTTACTAATCGATCTTTGATGTTTATATTTGCACCAATAACTAATCAATTACGGAGCAATAGCTTGAACAACTAAATAATTTTTAGTGAAGATTGGTGCATACAAAAATTCAGGAAGAAAAAGTCTCAAAAATTAATGAATCTCAATGTAAAACTCACATTTGAACTTTTACTAATCGATCTTTGATGTTTATATTTACATCAATGATTAATCAATTACGGAGCAATAGCTTGAACAATTAAATAATTTTTAGTGAAGATTGGTGCATACAAAAATTCAGGAAGAAAAAGTCTCAAAAATTAATGAATCTCAATGTAAAACTCACATTTGAACTCTTACTAATCGATCTTTGATGTTTATATTTGCACCAATAACTAATCAATTACGGAGCAATAGCTTGAACAACTAAATACTTTTTAGTGAAGATTGGTGCATACAAAAATTCAGGAAGAAAAAGTCTCAAAAATTAATGAATCTCAATGTAAAACTCACATTTGAACTTTTACTAATCGATCTTTGATGTTTATATTTACATCAATCATTAATCAATTACGGAGCAATAGCTTGAACAACTAAATACTTTTTAGTGAAGATTGGTGCATACAAAAATTCAGGAAGAAAAAGTCTCAAAAATTAATGAATCTCAATGTAAAACTCACATTTGAACTTTTACTAATCGATCTTTGATGTTTATATTTACATCAATGATTAATCAATTACGGAGCAATAGCTTGAACAACTAAATAATTTTTAGTGAAGATTGGTGCATACAAAAATTCAGGAAGAAAAAGTCTCAAAAATTAATGAATCTCAATGTAAAACTCACATTTGAACTTTTACTAATCGATCTTTGATGTTTATATTTACATCAATGATTAATCAATTACGGAGCAATAGCTTGAACAACTAAATAATTTTTAGTGAAGATTGGTGCATACAAAAATTCAGGAAGAAAAAGTCTCAAAAATTAATGAATCTCAATGTAAAACTCACATTTGAACTTTTACTAATCGATCTTTGATGTTTATATTTACATCAATGATTAATCAATTACGGAGCAATAGCTTGAACAACTAAATAATTTTTAGTGAAGATTGGTGCATACAAAAATTCAGGAAGAAAAAGTCTCAAAAATTAATGAATCTCAATGTAAAACTCACATTTGAACTTTTACTAATCGATCTTTGATGTTTATATTTACATCAATGATTAATCAATTACGGAGCAATAGCTTGAACAATTAAATAATTTTTAGTGAAGATTGGTGCATACAAAAATTCAGGAAGAAAAAGTCTCAAAAATTAATGAATCTCAATGTAAAACTCACATTTGAACTCTTACTAATCGATCTTTGATGTTTATATTTGCACCAATAACTAATCAATTACGGAGCAATAGCTTGAACAACTAAATACTTTTTAGTGAAGATTGGTGCATACAAAAATTCAGGAAGAAAAAGTCTCAAAAATTAATGAATCTCAATGTAAAACTCACATTTGAACTTTTACTAATCGATCTTTGATGTTTATATTTACATCAATGATTAATCAATTACGGAGCAATAGCTTGAACAACTAAATACTTTTTAGTGAAGATTGGTGCATACAAAAATTCAGGAAGAAAAAGTCTCAAAAATTAATGAATCTCAATGTAAAACTCACATTTGAACTCTTACTAATCGATCTTTGATGTTTATATTTACATCAATGATTAATCAATTACGGAGCAATAGCTTGAACAATTAAATAATTTTTAGTGAAGATTGGTGCATACAAATGCGTCGTTTCCGAATTGCATTCTTTTTCAAAATACACCCAAAAAAGCGTATAATTGTAAAACGAGTTGAAACACAAAACCAAGATTCATCTAAAAAATGCGAATCTTTGGCACATGAGCTAGTTCTATACTGAAAATTATTGACGTTTCGATTTACAGCCAACGATTTCGGTTTAAGTCGCGTCACGTGATAACAATTAACATTTAACCGTCCATTTCCGGTACCTTCAATAAGACTTTTCTGCTTACCTTGGGCCATATATCATCTCCCCGTAAAGTTGGTGACTCTCTTCTTTAAACACGCTGCAATTTTCGAAAACTTGTTTGCTCACATGCGAGTAAGCCCCTAGAAGACGTTAAGCCATTTTGCTATGGGAAAATCAATTGGATCCATTTCGAATTAGCACTGAATTTGGACTATCCATAGAATTTAAATGACCAATTGCTGATGAGTCCGACCACTTTAGGGAATTGTATAATACATTCGAATCCAATTTGAACATTCGTGTATTTGCAAATAAGTCATCGTTTTAGCAAAATGTCCTTGTTCGATCTGCATTGGCTTGCACAATCAGATTTTCATTGAGTTCTGAAAATTAGAATGATTCGTTATGAAGTTTACTTTTTTTCGCTATATTCCATTGCCACCTGTTGCCGATTGCATATCGAAGTGTACTAATCAAGTTTCTTAAAAAAGTAGCTTGTAGTTGTTGCTAAAGTGCATTTTTGATCTGGTTCAATTTGGATTGACAATTATGACTGTTCATTTAAATTATTAAGTTGAAAAATGAGCAATATATTTCTGCATTAGTGCGATGTGCTGCTGCTGTTTTTATAGTAAATTCCGATACGTTTTTTAGCGAAACAAAATGCAATAAATGGGAAATTAGTACAGATTAAATTTATCGCACTTAACGATCGCACATCCCTTTGTAATTTGATGCAATTTAAACGAAATTAAAAATGCAACAAGAAAAAGAAACTTATTGCACAGCTATATATCGATTCGCAATTGCTTACTTTATCATAAGGCAACATGCAGATCGTATTGGACATTTTAATTTGTTCATCAATGTGTTGGACGTTGTTGCTGGCATCCGTAAGTCGTTTACTAATTCGAAAAATTATCTCTCGAAACGTATTCTTCATTCTAGAAGACCAAACCTGTTATTGAAAATGCTGTTTGTTCGCAAGCGAATAATTCGCTGCTAGATATTAAACAATGTTTCTATGGGAAAATCAATCGGACGCATTTTGCAATGACAGCTGACATGGTCATTCAACGAGATTTGAAAGACAAAATACTGGTGGGTCAGGAATTTTGTTATGCGTCTGCTCTTAGTCCAAAAGGGAAAATTGATAATATTCTTTTTTTAGATGAAGATACAGCCAAAAATATTTCTAAGCAATAGATTCATTCACTTTCCCGCTTGTTTCAATCGGAAACTGTGTGATTTGCACAAAACGAACGATTTCAATTTTAGATCGCTCGAAAGGGCTGGCAATTTTAATGGTTGCAATATGACACGCGTAAGTTTTATATCGTTGGGCAAATAGTAAATAATGCCGAACAATAATCGCAAATGTTTAAAAAGTTCCACCTTCTTAGTAAATAATTGTAATTTTTGTCTAAGGGTCGAATATTCATTGATAAATGGAATCCTGGATTTAAATTTCCCAATCTACCTGCAGGTAGATACAGACTTGATTTGAACACTGATTACGAAGATGTACGTCTTTTTCTATTGCAAATTTATGTGAGATTCGAAGATATCGTCGACCAGGGATAACGATGATGGATTTGCAAATAATTTCATAGGCCTAAATATTGGTTTTAGCAAAATATGGTTGTTCGAATCGCACAGGTTTTGACAAAGGAAAATATATTATCTTATCCAAAGCATAAAATTAAAAAACAATAGGGGGAAGCAAAGGATAATTTGCAAAATGATCGGCTTATCGGCAATTAGATTTAAATAACGCAAAAATGTGTTTCATTTACATATTTTTATAACAGTACTTATGACATCGAGTTTGCATAACAATGCATATGGCGTGACACGTAAATATGAGACCACCGCATTTTCGTGCATAACTTTTTTGTCGTCGCTCAATTTGGACCGAGCCGATATTTCTTCGATTCAGAATGAGAGAGTGCATCGAATCTTAAAAAAAAAATTTTGTAAAAGTTTACAAAATCATTGGAAATAATTGAAATTTCACTGACACACAAATATTAGATCGCTTGGGGGAATCATTCTAAACCATTCTAAAACAACAGAAAATCTTTGGGAATGACCTTTTTCTAATATGTCGGGGTTATTAATCGGGATTTTGATCAATAGGTTCCAGATATTTATCTGACATCGAAAGAGGCCAAATTATTGCCCACCACAGATATGGACTTAGTCAACGATACGTTGTGACTATAAACCGTTTCAAAATCGTCCTGTAACATTTCTTGAGAAAATCCTTATATCTGGATCAATCAAAAGTCTTGGACATACGTCCATTCTTTTCGAACGCAAGCATAGAGCGTCTCCAACTCCAGGTTAAGGGCAATTCGCAATTGTGGCAATCTAGTCGATCGTTATGCATTAAAATTCACCAAAATATATTAATTTCGCTTGGCGAATCTATGCAGAATCATATTTTTAAGTTAATTCAAAATAATGGAGCTCCTGCTAATTGTTAAAACTTTTTTTCCCAATTGATCTTATATTTCTGTGTCAGTGAATTTCAATTATTTGCAATGATTTTTAAAAGATTATAAAAAATATATTGAAAATCGCCTTAATTCGATGCATTTTGTCATTCTGAATCCAATAATATCAGTTCGCTCCAGATTGAGCCACGACAAAAAAAGTTGTGCGAAAAAATGTCACAATATATTTCCACTGTGTGTATGGGTGGTCGTGGAATATTAAATCTCGTCAGGGTGATCGAAAATTTGTTTGAGAAAACTACTTTCCACGACATACCAATACTTACATCCCTCTACTGTCACTGAATATGCTGTCTTTCGTCAATTGACCAATAGCGGGGCTGCGTGGGAGATCCGATTGACGTTAGAGGGAATATAGTTTGATAAGAATCGGAAAGCAGTTTTTTTCCTCGATCCGTATTACGTACAAATCGATTGTTTCTAAAGCAGAAACGTTCCATTGTAATAGACCGAGTACAAAAGAACTAATTTCTCTATTCGTTTGTCGCGTGTGAAGTGTTGGATCGTTTTATTATTTCACAGTTTATGCAATAGAGAAACTCGTTGAGAAACAAATAAAATCTAAACAACAAACTCGAAAACTATGAATGAAATGTTTGCAACTTGCGAACCTTTTGTCATTGTCGATCGATATTTTATGCATCGATTACGATGTTCGTTTTACTAAATGATTTGATTGTTTGTAAAGTTGCGCGTAATGGAACGTTTTGAAAATTCGAATTGATCGTCACATGCGTTGGCTTTATTTTTAGACCTTTTTAGGTCACAGACACTTTCTAGCTACAATCGTCGAAACAAAACAAAACAAAAACGCAACGTGGCAACTTTTCATTTTCGCGTGCTAACGGCGACGATTGAAGATTATTTCCATTGATAATTTTAGCTTTTAGATGGTGTTAATTATGTAAAAAACGAAGCAAAAACGCAAACGACGCCGCTCGAACTGGGACGACGTGTATATTGTGTGTTGCTCTCGTAGTCATAAAATTACGCATTAATTATTATCTGGTCTGTTTATGATGATACAATTTATGGAACAATAGCAATGTTACTTATCACATGCTAGTTAACTTCTTTGTGTGTACAAATATAATTAAAAAAGTACACGCACAAAGAAAAAAAAACAATTTCCTGCTTGTTATCCTCTAAATTAGGTTAATACATTTTGTTAACGAAATGTTACGCCACGTGATGGCACACATTTTTCATTCCGAACCGATTGATACGCAACGAAATAAAAAATTAAACTTTCCACGGTTAATTTAACTTTTTATTTTCATCCGATCGACGTAGAAATCGTCAAAGAGGCGTCGTCGAGGAGTTTCTGAATGGGTTCGCTTTTTTTTCGTTCGTCAATTGATGCCTCTCAGACCGTTTTGACCATAATTAATATTTGTTAAAAAGTTGAAAGTGTGGGCGTCTGTTAGCTTTCGACGTACGGCGCCTATCCAATTAGCTACTTAACGATGTGTACGTCTCCAAACAGGAACTTTATTTATTTGATTTTTTCTGTGTACCTTTTCGGGAATCTTCTGCAGATAATTTAATCCACACACTTCATTCAATACGTATTTAATAAATTTAATATACGAACTAAACTTTTAGAACGTATTTGGAATGTTTTAATATTTCTCTCTCTCTATTATTTCAGGTACGTCCAAAGCAATTGTCCATTCTAAACTACTTGTAAGTAAATTTCGTTTAAGTTTTCGTTTAGTTACATCACTTTCGCTAAAAGAACGTTTTTGCAACCATAAAATTCACGTTAAACGTGCATTCAAAAAACAAAAGCCGTCAGCTATGGCTAAATAACAATAATATCTACATTTCACGCTTCACGATGAACGAACGGATATAAAATGGAAAAATTTAACGTCTGAAAAGCCAGAATAAAATCCATTCAAGAGCGCCATCATCATCATCGTCATTGTGCTGCTTCTTTTGCATTTATTATTCAGTATTATGCGGGAAAGACGATTTAAAAAGAGGGAATTTTTAAGCAGCTCTTCGCACACACACACCTGCACGTACAATGACACTTGTTCGGTTGTTTCAGCCCATGAATGCACGTACGATGACGTTGATGATGATGATGATGAGGTCGCGGCTAAGTATTGCAGTTACGGTTTTGCACTGAAGTGAAGAAGAGATTCTCTGCCATAAACTTTAAATGTATGTGTACGTCACGGGACGACGATCGATATGCGTTATTTTCGCACTTTCTGCCAAATTTTTTGCAAGAAATAATTAAAGTTTTCATGACAGAATTTCACATCCTTTGTTTCGAGATACGTCGCAGGCTGATTTTTCGGTTTTCTGTTCTTCTCCGAGTGCTGCGTTTAAACAACTACTATTCATAGATAATTGATTCGTTAATTTTCGATTTACGACGGTCTATAAGCTGCCACAATTTCGAGTACCCCCTGTATTTACCAGAATATGGGATTAGAATAAATGATAAAATTCGGAGCATCAACAGAATCTTTTAGGAAGCAAAACATGAAATTCAATTTGCTAACGTTGTTTTCGAATGAATTTAATTGATCCTTGGGCGTTATCATGAAAGAAGTAAAATTTGGAGCCCGTTTGAGGTTACGATGAAAATGAATAGCGACACAGCGGCGTTACGTGAATTGCATGTCGAACGTTTTCGTAAATGGATTCATTTAGTCGAGGAGACAACTTTTATATTCACGATTATAATGTACCAAAGTCAGCTTTTTAGAACGTTGCAATTACGATCGTATTAATAAATATTCCGCCCTATGAGCTAATGACGCATTCATCGGGCGTCTTTCGTTTTTGAATGGAAATTATCTCGATGAAGGGGCGAGTTTTATTAAAAATTTTTATTATATGACGTATTGGGCAAAGTTGAAGTTCGTGATGGGGGACTTTAAATGCGAAGAATGTATGCAAATCGCTGGAAAGTTGACAGTTAATTGTAATGATGATGGACGCAAAGAAAAATTGTTTTCGTTTGCATGTTTTGTTTGTTTTTCGGTTCGTTTTCCAAATTTTTATTAAAATTAACGTTTTACGTAGGTTGTACCGAAAGTTTCTGCAAACTAATAATAAAACTAGGTTTTCAAGGAATGTTGACTTTATCGTTTTTCAAAATACTCTCCTTTCAACTCAAGACATTTCTGCATGCATTAAAGACAAATGTTAAAACAAGAAGTCGATACTTCTTGAGATATCTGAAATACCAAGTTTTTGAAGGTTTCAAATGCTTCATTTGCATTAGTAAATCGCAAACCACGCAATTTATCCTTTAATCTGGGAAAGAGGAAGAAACCGCAAATGGCCAGGTCTGGACTGTATTGATGAATGCTCCAATAGTTCCACCCTTGACCGCCCTTAAATAGTTCTTCCAAGTCAATTTTCGAAAGCTTTCTCAAAAAACCTTGGCAAACCACAGGTAATGAAATCTTAATCATAACTCAAAGTATAAAACAATGTATTTTGCTTTTGCAATGCTTCTGTTTTTCATAGCCACTTTGATTAGATTAGTTTGCAGAAAGTTTCAGTGCTTCATACGTACAAAAAAAAATTTGCAACTCATGGCTTTGTTCGTTAAGCCAGTAGTTCTAAAACAAAGCACGTGCAATTAGTAACCGGATTAAACGAAAAAATGAAAATTGTCTTCAGCACTGCAATTATCAAGAACTAATTTTAAGGCTTCTAACAAGGACGCCAGAGAACCTAAACATTTTGCACCAAGTTTGACCATATTATTTCACATTTTAAGAACCCTGCATTGATTTAAAGAAAGCATCACTGTCAATTATAAGGTTGATAGACGTGAAGAAAATTCGATTTCTATTCTGCTTCTTTTTTGACACACTTTCGTAATCTTCATTGAAAATATTGTTTTACAATTAAAAATGTTACGAATTATGGTAGTCGTTCGAAAACAAAATAGAACGTCCAATAACTGACAACAGTTATTTTCAGAGCACCAATTAAAACAATGATTTTATGGCTGGAAACAGCGAACATCTTATACCAGCGAACCTAAACATTTTACACCAACTGTTGCCATTTTATTTCGCATTTTAGTAACCATACATTGATTGCGAAGAAAAAAAAGTTCGATCTGATATTACTTTCACATTATTATAACTGTTAACAGCTTCGAGGAAATGTGATATTCGTAACACGTTTCCCAATAATTATAATTATTTCTTTCTCGTTTCTTTTTAAAACAATATTAACATTTATCTTCGTGTGAAACTCAATAAAATATTCGATTTACTTATTTATATTCATTTACAAGGTGCAATTTCCTTATGCGTACATTCGATACCATCGTATCGGATCTAATAATCGAGAAACGAAAGAAAAATGGATTTTTTTTTAAGTCGAGAAAACAAGAGAGAAATCCTACGGATGAGTTAACTAAAATGAACATTCGTAAATGGAACGGAAAGCACGAAGACAATGTGAGAAATTAACATTCAGAGTACAATACCTTTTGCTGTTACACTTTTCTCATTCACATCCATTCTTTTCCCATCTATTTTTAAGACGATATTATATTTGTTACATATTCTCCTCGCTAAAGAAAAAAAAAACAACGGCCCAGTCTCTTTTTATTTCACCGAAGAATGCACTCGTTTCATGTAACTTCGTATGATTTATCTTCGGACACGCATGATGGATGATGGTTTTATTTTGTATATAACACACACAGAAAACTATTTAGGAAAAAGTAAAAGGAATTAAAAGAAGGAAGCCGCTTCGACAAAACGAAAAAGATGAAAACTATATCTTCGTCGTCGTCGTGCGATCTCATCTGCTGACGGTGATCTTTATTTAAATCGAATTTTCTTCACCTTTAAAATCCCGCTTCTGTTGTTTTTGTGCTTTTCCGTAGTGAAAAACCGTGTATATTTTAATGTTTTCAAAATTAATGCGATTTTAATGAAGCACGAAGACGATGTTTGGAAAACGAACGAGACGAACGTAGAAAAATTAAATTTAGATGTTTACGTTTCCAAAAGGTACCGGGCGATCGCGAGAAAATTTATTTTCACGTCCCACAACAATATTATTTTTGTCTCGGCGCGAGGAACAAGTTTGAGAGCGAAGAAAAAGATTGCTTGCAAATTGACGTTACTAAAATTCGTTTACTTCACATGGATTAAACAACGAAAAGCGATGTTTCTTCTGCTCTTTAAATGAAAAGCAATAAATAAATGAAGCGAGAATATCGATGTTTGCAATGATTCATGCTAAAATCGTGATCACGAATAAACGAACGATGTAAAAACACATTAATAATAATAATAATCGTAAAATTATTATTTAACTTTGCCATCCTTTCTACAGAGTCTGTGTGTGTGTGTGTGCAAAAAGAAAACTATTCGCAAAAAGTGATTTTCGCTCTTTTATTCTCGCATCAGCCACGTCGAAATTTAATTTGTTTCTTTAATACTTTCCATTTTCTCATTTTAATTTTTCTGCGCTTCAAAAATGAAAATGCAGCACGATTATAATAATGCCAACAATATTTATGCCGTATGCGTTTTTTGCCAATATTTACTACTTATTGTTCGGCATTTTATTAGCGCCGTCGTTTCTTTTCTGTTTTTTTTAATGGATAAACGATTCTTTATGGCTATTTTTTAAAAAATCATTACTGTACAGTTTTATCGTGTTTTGCAAAACAAAATAATCTTTAGTGACCCTATAAGCGGTATTATTTGCAGGTGATATTGAATAAAACTTTTTTCTTTGAGATCGAGCATAAAGTTACTTGAGTTGCTGCGGAGTTGTTTAATTGAAGAACTTTAACCTCTTCAACTATCTTCTAGAGATCTTAATGATCCCTTTTCCGGATCGATTAGTTCCGTTTTTTTTATGAGGCTGAATACAATATTTTTAAGTTTAAAGGGGAAGTGATATTTATTTATTGGCTCCAGTTGGAAATTAAGTTAAATTTCGATCGAAGGGCAGATGAAAAAAATCGCGATTTTTCGCACTCTCAATTGCATTTTTGTGTCGTTTATTTCCTCTGCGAACGCAATTTGGGTGCGTAAAAAAATGGTAAACTGTGAATTTATGTATTCACCTGACTTGCATCTAATTAGCTTTGAAGGTATTCATTCAGTAGTTGTTTGCACGTTACAATTTATTGCCGTAGTATCCAGCGAAAATGTAAAAACAGCAAATAAAATGCGAGATTCAAAAGGGTATTAAAGGTCGTGAGAAATCACGCTTTCCAATAGCGTTTACATTGTGATACTATTTGTCAGGAAAATAATCGATACACCCGACGAGAGAATGAGCGAATATTCTTTTATTGCAACTTTTTTGCACTTTTCCGTTGTTCTTTCCAGATCGTGAACACGAACGATAATCGACATTCAATTCAATTCACGAATGCGGCACCAGAGCAAATAAAGTGTCACTTTTCAGCAAGAGAAAACTTCAAGAATCAGAGTTCATCAGCAGTAAAAGAACAGTTTATATCTACCGGATTAAACGGACGATTTATTAATAATTAGATTAAAAACAATTTATTTTATAATGTACGAGGGGCATCCTCGAGTATTGACGTCATTTTCGTTTTACGTCACTCGTTTCGAGTTACGTCACACTACCGGTTGTCATCTTTTGTTTCTGCGTGTCAAGCCCGCGTTGAACTTAAAAACAATCACAATTCCTATACAAGTGACTTGATTTACTTGTCGTTTTCGATGTACGCTAATTCGCCACATTTTTGAATACCTCCCGTATATAATTAATGTAAAATAAAAGTGTTTTTGTTCTCGGTTGGTGGTTTACTATTGCGAAAAGTAGCTTCGATTATTATGATTGTTTAACATTCGAAATAGTTTCCATTTTCAATTGCCTTCATTAGATCCTTCCATGATTCGATTCGTCTAATCACGATCGTGATGCCGGATCGTGAGCTTTAAAAATTGTCTATTACGTCTCGTGATATAATTGGACATGATTCAATGAACAATTGCCTCTTGTAATTTCCGGTACTGCAAAATGAGAAACAAAGCAATATGAAAAGTTCGTTTCCGAAAGTGGTTCAATTTTAAATTAATAATCTTACATTATCAACTATTAAGGTTAAGCATTTAATAATAATTCCTTTTTGTTCAATGCATTAATGGGTGCACCCTGTATATTTTTAACGATTCGAAATCTAATGATCGGCTCGACAACAAAGCGATCGATTTGTATATTTTCGTAGATACGATTTATTATTGCATCCAGCGATTGTCTTTAAGTGTTAAGGTTATGTTCATCATCATCATTTTGTTCTGCCTCCGGATGAAGAAAAAGAAATGTGGAGGCAGATGTTTTAGGTGTTAAGAGGCGGAAAGAAGATGATGATGATGATGACGATGATGATTATGGAGGAGGAATTGAAATTATGAAAACATTTCTGTAGAATCTACCAAATACAAATAGAGCGACATGTGCTAACATATGGTGATTATATTTATGAGCGTCAGCATCATCTTCATTGTCGTCGTTATTATTACCGTTTAACGTATAAGAAATTCTCCGAAAATCTATTTCCAGGCCCCACAACAATATTATCTTTCTCTCGATCCAAAAGGGGAAAAAAAAGATTTTCTTCTCGCTCGCTCCGGCGCGAAGTAAATGAAAATAATTGAAAGTCGATGAATTTTCCAACGTACAAATTGCTGCTTGTTAACGATTTAATCGACGAGCCGCTTGAAACAACATTTCAGTTAATTACTTTGGCAAATTTACATACAAATTACCCAACGCAACTTCATTAATCCAGCTTAATCGAAGTTTATCCGCATTTTAATTCGCGAGGCAACAAAAAAATAATCAATTTCCGCCATTTAAATCGACCGTTAGAGGATTAATTTTTGTTCGCCATAAAACGTCGATTGGATTATCGGATAATTATTAAAACGGCCGCAATGTATTTGGCGATGAAGGTTTATAAATCACGAACCACACAATCTTGCGACTTCAATATAAAGGTTATTTGATTACGATGGCAATCTAAATTGTTGATGGAGTTTTTACAACCACAAAACCGCAATCTAATACGATAATTGTAAATTATGGGAATCGAAACCGAAGGAAATCTTGCTATTTGATTGGACAGCTTAATAATGAACAAATTATGTCGAAATAACTCGTGATGATTCAATTTTTGTTAATTTCCAATATCGATCGAACTTGGAAAGCTTTTGCAATTTCCAAGACATAGATCTACAGCAATTTCCAATATCGAGAAATTGCGCATAATTCCGGACTTTGAACCGGAACTGAATAGAAACCGAAAAGAAACCGAAAACCGAAAAAATGAACATTATTTTTGTCGTAACGCAAACGGGAAATTAACTGAAGAAAAACTGTTAATTTGGGGTCGTCTTACAGAGATTTTGCTTGATGTACTACAAAATCTTGTCTTGTCTTGATAACAATAGTCGAAGCCACATAAGGAGGATGGGAATTTCCGTTGGGGAAGGGAAAACCATCCATCAATAAAAAAAAAACCATTCCCCCACTTGCCTTGGACCTATTGTTCTAATCATATAAATTCAGCAACAGTTTTCGAAGTTTTGGTCGAGAATTTGGAAGCCCTGTATATTTAATTAATTATTATTCGTGTTATGCTATTTAAAAAAATAATAAAAATTAATTACTTGGAGCTGAACTGAAAACCGAAAGAAAAACCGTTATTTTTTCCGGAACGAAAACAGAAACCGATTTTTCTTTAATGGACCCGAGCCGAAAACCAAAACGGAAAAATCACGGGTCGAAGCCCTGGTAAAAATTAAAAAAAAAAAAGTTGAAGGAAACTGTAATTTCAAGTGCGTCTCGAGTGAAAAAACAGCAATTGACAAATGCAAAATAAACATCTTCTCGTCTCCATCATCAAAGAGCTAATCCAAACGATTCTTACCGTTTGTTTATTTCTTATCCGTTTTCTTATTACTCTCCAATCTATTATTTCGACCTCAAAGAACGAACAACAACAAGAACTATTTTTAAGTTTAGACCAAAACTCAAGAAGCCTGCCGAAGAAACCGAACCGTACGAGAGGAAAATAATTAATTCTTCCACTTCTTGGCATTTTAAATGTGTGTGTAAGTGGTCGATGCAACATCTTGTATGCACTGACATCCGGTCTATCATCATCATCAAACATCATCATCGTCGTTGCATTATTTTCTTTATACTCGTTTAATAAGTATTTAAGCGGCTCGAACGTTAATTATCTGTAGATTTTCCTCATTTACAGTGTGTTGTTCGAAATGCACAGCGCGCATCAAAGCGGAAACTTTCGAGCAAAATAAAGTTTCTTTGGGTATGAATTATGGCATTAAAATATTTTAGAAGATGCTCGGATGTTTCAGCAAAATTGCTTTATTTTAAAATTGGAATGCCATCCTCTAGAATGAGCTCGATTTTGATTCTTTAAGTGGATAAATAATGGAATCAAGTTTGTTTGAAACGTACCATAAAAGGTGTCGTTTAGCAGACATTTCTAGTTCTTTTCCTTTTTATTTTTGTTAGAATGTGCTAGACGGTTGGTATATCTGATCTACTACGGGGGCCTTTCAATAAAGAGTGCATCAATTTCATTGTCAAAATTTTATCATGATCTCTCTTATACTTGAGGGTACAGAAAAAGATATCAGGAATAACTGTTTTTCGCAGACGAAAACATTTGATGGCATCAACTTCTTTTTAGTTAATTCAAATATTATGATGTGTATAAGTAAAAAGAAGGATTAAATTTACTTTTCTTCTAAATTTAAGCAAGCTACTTATAGAAATTGATCCTTTTCCCTGTAACAGAACCCTACGTTTTTTATGAATATTCTCTTATACAAGGCCATAGTAAACTCAGAATAAGCTGGGGGCTTTATTGAACAACCCTCGTATAATATTTGCATTTTTTCGTCGACGATATTCGACGACGACGTTCATCTAAATAGATTTGCAAAAACAAAAGCCTCAAAGTGAAATAATTGAAGCCTTTTAACAGCCCCGAAGAAAACTTGCTCCGTTTCTTTTAACATTATTCAATTTGAATCCCCTTTATCTCTTTCTTTCTACATTTACGTTTCTCTCATGGTCTTAATTTAATTTTTGCTTTTATGTCGAAGAACAAATTACTACATGCTAATGAAATTTCCTTTAACACCGCAATTATCCGCATTTAAAATGGTCACTTGTGACATAATTGGACGTTCGATTAAAACGTGAATACGTTTCTTTCTCATCTTATTGCACCTTTTTTCCAAATCCCTTTGCGTTTTGTTTCCTTTTGTTTGCTTGAACGTTAACTCGTTGCTGATAACAAAAAATCCTGTTTCCAACGTTTGAATTCCAAATTAAATCCATTCCCTCCGCAGAATTTCAACGGGACGTTCGTCTTCTTCGCCGCTACCAAATCGAATTTCGTCAACAAGTGCAATAGCAACACTTTGATCTCAATCGCGAATTTTTCACTTTAAAGAACTCGATCGCTCGAGGAAGAAAATTCTTTCGCATATTCTCGTACTATTAATTGCTCCAATCATCATTTTAAATTTTTTTTGCATTACACGCTAATCGAAAAAAAAAAATCGATAATTTTCCATTTGTTCCACTTTTTTTTGGATTTGATTGTATTTTAACTTCCTTGTATAGGCTCAAGCAATTATTGCAATTCATGGAACAAAAGAAAGTCGAATACGTTATCAGTGGGAAGCGTTGAGATTAATCGAAGGATTTTCGCGATTATCAATGTTATCTATTATAAACATTTACGATTATCAATTTAGTTTTCTATATTCATGACGAGGTAATTAAAACTTAACGATCAATTAGAATTCGTTTTAATGAGCGATGAATTTATAAATTTATTTGAAGCTGAAATCGCTTTCTACAACTTTGTCTAAATAATTCTCCTCAAATCTTAATCCATTAGACACTTATCGATGCGTGAGCAGGCGTCCGAGAAAACTTCGTCCACCGATCGTCTCGCATCGACCTAGAGCAAAAGACCGCAAAAAGAGACGAAAGAATCTTAAAACCAAATTAATCGCAAATCGCTCACCGTCTGCTTCCAATCGCTAAACTCGTCGAGAAACTCGAAATCGGTCAATTGCGGATTGTCGGCTCGCTTCGCGATCGATTCCGGATTGTCGTCGCAACGGCCGGAATTCGTGCCCATTCGTGCCATCAAGCGTGCGATCGCCGTTTCCTTGTCGACGTCCAACAACAATATCATTCGTACGGGCGCGATCGATTGCTGAAACTTTCGCGCCAGTTCGGCATCCTTCGGCGCGCCATCGAATAGGAACGTCGTGAACTCGTTCACTTTCGCATCGACGGCCTTCTTCAGCAGGTCGAACACTTTGTCGTTGGGCACTAGTTCGCCTTTGGTCATTGCCTCCTCCAAGGAGGGATCGTTTGCGGCCTAAATCAAAAGCGATTCGGGAAGAAAAAGCGAAACCAATCGATTCATACTCACTTCTTCTCGCAGCAGTTCGCCGCCGGAGAAATGGCCAAACTTGTATTTGGCGGCGATCCGTTTGCACAACGTCGTTTTACCCGAACCTGGCATGCCGACGACCCAAATCAATTTGATCGAATTCATTTTGTTTTGTTTTTTGAATCGGATCCATCGTCTTCGCCCGCTTTTTATACCTAAGATTCGATACATTTATCTCCCTTATCGCTTTCGGGGAAGAAAAACAATGCAACAATAGGAATCGATTGTCGTGGAGTTTGGGGATCATCATCATCGCATCCAGATCAATTCGGGTGATCTAGCAACAATTGAATCTAATCTAGGGACAATAGGTTTTTGTTCATAAATTATTTATTCTAATTTGTACGAATCGATGCTTTCGCATCGTGAATTGCAAATTGTTTAAGATTATAGCTTACGATTGTTTATTATCGCAAAAAGAAATTAAAGATCGTGTGTCTCGCAAAAGTTGGTCCACTGAATTACACTTATCCCGCAACCAAGTTGCGAGAGCTATGCTCACAGTGATATACGTTCCTCTCAGGGCGATTGAGAATTATTCAACTCTCTGACAGCGAATCCCTTGAGATTTTTAGTCGAAGCCTGTGCACATGAGAACGCAATGTTGTTGCTAGATGGATTTGGCAACTTTCAAACCCGCAAATTTCAAGGAAATTGTGACGTTAAGTTTCCAGATACTTTCTTCCAGTCATAAAGTTTTAATCTCAGGGTGATTGAGAGCGAAATGTTGTTGCTAGATAGATTTGGCAACTTTCAAACTCGCAAATTTCAAGGAAATTGTGACGTTAAGTTTCCAGATACTTTCTTCCAGTCATAAAGTTTTAATCTCAAGGTGATTGAGACTTATTTAACTCTCGACACCAACTGCTAAACTCTTGAGACTTTTACTCAAGGTCAGTGCACTTGAGAGCGAAATGTTGTTGCTAGATAGATTTGGCAACTTTCAAAATCGCAAATTTCAAGTAAATTGCGACGATAAGTTTCCAGATACTTTCTTCCAGTCATAAAGTTTTGATCTCAGGGTGATTGAGAATTATTTTACTCTCGACACCAACTGCTAAACTCTTGAGACTTTTACTCAAGGTCAGTGCACTTGAGAGCGAAATGTTGTTGCTAGATAGATTTGGCAACTTTCAAAATCGCAAATTTCAAGTAAATTGCGACGTTAAGTTTCCAGATACTTTCTTCCAGTCATAAAGTTTTGATCTCAAGGTGATTGAGAATTATTTAACTCTCGACACCAACAGCTAAACTGTTGAGACTTTTACTCAAGGTCAGTGCACTTGAGAGCGAAATGTTGTTGCTAGATAGATTTGGCAACTTTCAAAATCGCAAATTTCAAGTAAATTGCGACGATAAGTTTCCAGATACTTTCTTCCAGTCATAAAGTTTTGATCTCAGGGTGATTGAGAATTATTTTACTCTCGACACCAACTGCTAAACTCTTGAGACTTTTACTCAAGGTCAGTGCACTTGAGAGCGAAATGTTGTTGCTAGATAGATTTGGCAACTTTCAAAATCGCAAATTTCAAGTAAATTGCGACGATAAGTTTCCAGATACTTTCTTCCAGTCATAAAGTTTTGATCTCAGGGTGATTGAGAATTATTTTACTCTCGACACCAACTGCTAAACTCTTGAGACTTTTACTCAAGGTCAGTGCACTTGAGAGCGAAATGTTGTTGCTAGATAGATTTGGCAACTTTCAAAATCGCAAATTTCAAGTAAATTGCGACGATAAGTTTCCAGATACTTTCTTCCAGTCATAAAGTTTTAATCTCAAGGTGATTGAGAATTATTTTACTCTCGACACCAACTGCTAAACTCTTGAGACTTTTACTCAAGGTCAGTGCACTTGAGAGCGAAATGTTGTTGCTAGATAGATTTGGCAACTTTCAAAATCGCAAATTTCAAGTAAATTGCGACGATAAGTTTCCAGATACTTTCTTCCAGTCATAAAGTTTTGATCTCAGGGTGATTGAGAATTATTTTACTCTCGACACCAACTGCTAAACTCTTGAGACTTTTACTCAAGGTCAGTGCACTTGAGAGCGAAATGTTGTTGCTAGAGAGATTTGGCAACTTTCAAAATCGCAAATTTCAAGTAAATTGCGACGATAAGTTTCCAGATACTTTCTTCCAGTCATAAAGTTTTGATCTCAGGGTGATTGAGAATTATTTTACTCTCGACACCAACTGCTAAACTCTTGAGACTTTTACTCAAGGTCAGTGCACTTGAGAGCGAAATGTTGTTGCTAGATGGATTTGGCAACTTTCAAACCCGCAAATTTCAAGTAAATTATGACGATGTCTCCAGAAACTCTCTTCGAATCATAGAGTTTTAATCTCATAGCGTGGCCACTTGCCAGAAGCACCTTCGATCAAGTTTTTCATCCTCTAACTCATCCCCTTTCTTCCTCCCAGGTCTTCAACTATGTTCGTAGTGTTAAATGCATTTAAATTAATTCGTGTTTACGCGATCATAAGTAACGCAATTTTCGTTCGCTTATAAAAGTGCCTTTTCTGTTTTAAAACCCAAAACTTGCCCCTTTCTATTTGCCACGTGTCGACGTTCCATTAATTAACGTCTTGTTGCCTTCGAACAAGTGCACAAGCGATTTTGAAACGATTTCAATAATCTCGCGGTCTTTAATCCTGCCTTTTACCAATTTCTCCGCCGTCTAATTAACTTTTTCTTCTTTTGTCTACGCATTGAAAGTAATCCATCAGCCTTGAAAGCTAATTCCCCGTCATGAGTCACGAATTCGCTCTAATCGATCGCGATTGAAGGGAAAAGAGATCAAAAGGAAGATGAAAATGTTATCCTGCCGGATTTTTTTTCTACTGCTGCTGTTGTCGATGTTGTCGTTCTCGATGATGGTCGATTGAATTAGAAGTAAACAGTGTCGGTCGTGTGAAAGATTATCTAGATGTTGTGTTAGGGCTCTTTCATCTATTATCTACTTCCCTATTCTAATATATTGATTAATTTTGTTCGTGTTGATCTTCAAGCGTTCGAGCTTTAGCCGAATGGGCCGAACCCTAGAAAAAATCGCTCGTCAATAGGGCTCGACTTTTCCCCATCGGGTATTGAAACGATTTTTGCTAACGTAAGAGTACAAACAACGCAAATTTGCTTATTAAAACGTAATGTGTTGTTAACGTGCACTGAAGTAACAGCCCTTTATTTGTTTCTTACTTGCTTTAGGTAGCATTTAGCATGTCAAAGGGGATCAATAAATTCGATTGGTCAAAATTCAATCTGCGACCCCGATGTTATCGCGAATTTATTTTTGGCTGGAGTAAGTTGCTGGCTCTTCTTTTTTCGCGTGAAAAAAGTAAAAGGGTGATGATTCACGATGCCAATTTTCTAGGACCCATAATTTTTCCCCTCGACGACAACTTGAATCGATATTATAACGTTTATAAATAAAACGTTTGTTTTCGATGCATAAATCAGAGTTGATTTATTGCTGGAAAACTGTTGGCTCATAGCGTTAAATTAGCGCGATTTTCTTTTATCGAACCTCGAATATTTGTTCAATAAGAACTTCACGACGAGGGATTTCGTTATCTTTGAACGCCTACAATGATGGATCATCAACATTCTTGCGTTTAAATGTCTCGTTGGGAAAACGCACTTTCGCGTGGAAATAATATGTGAAATGTTTGTTGTTCCAACGTCGTATTTATATATGCAGTTGAAATTAGTCTCTTTCCAAGTAGGATGCATTTTAAAATAAACCCCCATCATCGTCGCATACTTGCGTCTGACATGTCCAGGTGCATTTCGGAACGTGCAAACAAATCTCGTACTATTTCCAATTTGCTCGTTTAATTTGCTAGAATAACACTTCACTTCTCTCGCTCTCTCGCTTGTTATTATTATTTTTTGTTCTTTCGGTTCCAGAAATAATAGCTCTTTTTCTCGCGTTTTGCCATTGCCATTTGATGATTCACCACTACCTTCACGTTGCATTTCTTTTGATCGTTATTTCTCACATACAAAGTATTACCGTCGTTAATTTATTATCCCGTTTTAAATCTGCATAAAGGAGGAGCAGGTGTAAATGAGCAGATGCAGAAAATCGAACGTGGTGGTTAAAGGTGATGATGAATGTAAAGGAGAGACGAGCGAAAAAGTCGTTTGAGCATAAAATTATTGAATTTTTTTCCGCAATTTTATTTATAGAATCGTAATTTGCATTCGGAGTGAGTGATAGCGAGTAGAAAAAAAATTGCTATTATTGTTTCGAATGCAATTGAATGAGAAATAGGGGAAAGTAAGTGCATCAGACAAGGTCAATTACACAATATTAACTATAAATAAGTTTATTATTATTGCAAGCGGCTATTAGTTGGTTCCATTCGATTGGATTTATTTTAATAACAACAATAACAATTTCCTTTTTATTAGATGAATATTAATAAATAATAATATAAAAATAAACGCTTTTTTGTTGTACTGATAAAACTAATGTAATTGCATTTAGCGAAAATGATTAATTAATTAATTATAAAATGGTAATAATTTTCATAACGAAATTAATTGTGCGTGTGTTTGTGTGTGTGTGTCTGTACATGAAATCTAATTATGATTTATATTAGAAAAAAAAGCAGTTTCCTTTGATTTTATATGCCGTGTAATTTCAAAATTGCACATTTACATTGATATTAATTAATTTATGCACGAATAAATTTTATAGGGGAATTAAACGAACGAAAATAAAATATTAATAATAATTTATAATAAATTACCATACGAGAATGAATAATAAATAAAGTCGAGAATTAATTGCAGGAATTTCCGCATTTTGAACTGTTGATTGTATTATTATATTTACTAAATGGAAACGAACTGCATTGTGTGACTCAATTCAACGTTCACATTATTTTCCTGATTGTTTTAAATCAATTAAAAACGTCGATTACTCCCCTGGTTGAACTTTTAATTAATTTCTAACAGCGCGAATCGAGCAATTATTTTGATTTTTTAAATGTTGCCGTACCTTCCTCGAATTCAAATTAATCGTTGGTAAATCGATTCGAAGATAATTCGAACCAGTGCTACCAAAGTAACATTTGGCGTTGCCAACTCGCGGATTTTTTTTTGTACTGGCTCACTGTAAGTGCGCTGTTGTAAGCTGCATAAAATGAAACAAATTGAGGAAACAATTTTCTCTCCTTCGCCTCACTAACGACAAAGTTATTATTATAACAATTTCAGTGTTCCACATCTTTCGCATGAAACTAGCGTTTAAATAGTTGCTCGTGCCTCCGTCCATTATGACACATGGTCGAGTAGAATTTAGTTTCTCCTGAAATTTGCTCTAATCAATCTAAAATAACGCACACTCTAATATATACAGAGAGATCAAACGTTCCAGTGTGAATATCAAACTTTATTCCCTTCGGTGTCAGTTGCGTCCCCCACTACGGATCATGCCGCTCCAGCATTGGTCAATTCGTAAAATGTGACATATTCGTGACAGTAGAGGGATGAAAGTATTGATATAAATTGTTTTTTTTTCCAATTAGTTTCTCTCTGTCTCGCTCTCTGTATTTTATAATTAAACATCGTTAGTCGCGGTTCGTATTCCTGTTTCAAAAACGTCCATGCGGTCGTCTATTTGGTTAAGAAAATTTCTCAATTAACGATGTTGGTTCTTCGGGTCGTCGGCCCTCGAGCACCTGTCACGAAAAATAGCTTCCTGGCCGATGCATACCTCTCGTGCAGAAGATGCATTTGTACGCAAATTCTCCATGTGCACGTATTATTTGTAGCGGCAGCGCATACCGTAGCATTTGTCACGCGGCCAAAAATACGCCAAATCGGAATCTTGCAAGTGTCGTTGTTGCACTGGCGGCGGCCTTGTTATAAAATAAACGCAGCCAAGTGCGCGAGCGACAGAGAAACTTTTCTTCTTTGTTTTTAATTATTTTTTCGCTATTTTGCAAACCGTTCGCGCTAATGAGGGAAGCGGTTGGAATCGATGAGAATTTGCCGTAGAAAGGAATTCGTTACGAAGAGGATTTTTGCTTTTCGGCGGTTTATTTCAGTTCGATTTGAGTCACTCGGCGAGATGATAACTTCTATACAGGGCGAATCGGCCACGTAGCACTTTACTTATTTTCCACGTAAAATTCTATATAAAATTGGCCGTAATAACAATGCGCAAATAGTGCAACAATAACAATTTGTGTTTCGTGTTGTGAGCACTTCGCCTACGCCCACAAATTACTTAACAACGAAGTAAATTCTTGTGTAAATATGTGCTACGTGGAAAGTGGTAGAATAAATAAAAGAAGTCTTCGGTATTATTTTGCGTTTTACGAGGATGGCTCTTGAGCATTCGTTATCCGGATCTCTTACAAAGAACAACAACAACAACACGCAAATAACATGTAGTTGTTGTAATCGTGATTATGGAGGCAATAATGACGATGATGATGATGACGCTCATATAATATTATTGGCAAAGGAAATTGTTCTTAAGCTTTAGGTAAACAAGAACTTTTTCTTCCTCGTATCTTAATGCGAACCTGATGGGCATGAGGAACAACTTTAACGTTTTCCTTTTGTTGTCGATAGGTAATTTCAATATTGTTCAATGTTTGTAAACATGAAATCCCGCAAGGTATTTTGAACTTTTATTTCGCGATTATACAGTTATTTTGTTCGCAGATTTTTTTTTATTATTAACTCGTAAATATATTCTTTTAGAAGAGCAAGTTTGTTTGGTAACTCTCGTTTAAGGCTACATTACTTTTAGACGATATAAAAAAGTCCTAATTGCCAGCACTTTCATTGATAATTAGCGGAAATATTCGCAAGTGAATGAGATAAATTTCCTGCTTCATATCGGTCCATTTTTTTGTTTCATTTTTCTAATCGATTAATCAAAACGTCGATTAATAATATTAATGTTTAACGATTATTTCGCTCGTTTCTCAGCCCGAACGCAAAACAACAATGAAGAATTAATTCCTCGTTTATTTTAATTAAAACTGCCCGCGAATCGATCTACCGTGAATAATAGCAAATTGCGGAAATTTCGTTCGAATCTCTTGCTTATGGATCGTAATCATAATTTCAATGCGTTGATCAAAAATAAACATTAAAAGAAGGGCAAAAAAAAACGAATGATACGATCAAGTCGATTATAAATATTATGTTACCGAACAGACAAGAAATAAATCAATAACGATTCCGTACGTAGCATGAATCATTATTCAAACGCATGCACCCTATTTGCATAATAAACTAGGTGAATGACAGCGAATAAAACCAAGAGAGTGCATTACGCCGTGGAAAAAGGCAGGATTAAAATGGGTTTTAAATTCAATCGCGATTTCTCCTCGAATTCCATCGATTATTTTCCTCTTCGTCAATATTACAATGACTAATAATAATAATGAATCGACGTTTCTTTTTGCTGGGTCGCTTCAATGATGTACTTAGTTTTTGATTAATTGTTCATTACACTTGAAGCAAAATATCGTGTGCGCAGGCACAAGAAAGAACATAATAATCGTAAACTTTATATTGTTTACGTTTAATTAATTACGTTGACGATAAATTAATTAACTCTTTAACGAAGGCAAACGAGTGGCATCGAAATTGGAATTGAGCCAACCGCGATTTCGTAATAAAACTTTAAGTCGTTTATTAATTGATCTCTCTTATTAGAGGGACGGACGGCGGATGGACCTCGTTTTGCGAAATATTATTATGACTTTAAAGGACGTCCACGTACAATATTTCAATTAGTTCGCCTTCAGATCTCCAGCGTGTTAATAAACATTAGGGATTTATGTGCAATTGGCGCTCTTCTCGCTCTCGAACCGGATGTGACCGGTTCTAATCCATAAATTTATGGCCGACGTTATGCCGTTTTTTATGGAGTTTCAAAAGAAGGTCGCTTGAAAAATGCCATTCAGTTCGAAGTTATGTTGAAGAAGAAGAAGTTGTTGGTTAAGACTTGGAACCGTTTCAACGTTTAAAGAAGTACATTAAATAAAAATTAGTAGCGATTTCGTCGGTTAACGCGTCCAAAAACTGCGCTCCCAGAAGCAAACAGTTTAAACAAATCCGAATGTGTATAAAGACTGTCGCAATGTTGTCCAAAAATATAAATTATAATTTTGCCATTATGAGTTAATCCAGAGATCTTTTGCGTTAGTCTCTCGTTTATATAGCAATTGTAACAATCGTTATCAATACTTTCGTCCGTCTACTGTCACAACTAACGTCACTCTTCGTAAATTGACCAATAGTTGATTAGCATTGCCATGTAGTGGGAGATGCAACTGACACTAGGGGGAAGAAAGTTTGATATTCAACGGAAAGTAGTTTTTTTTTTTGCGAAATCGTTTTCGGTCGCCCCCATTCGTCATGTATTTATCCAGTTTTCCTACGTCCATTCATTTAACCATCTGGTAAAGTTTCTGCGGCATGCATCTCACATTAACCTCCAATTGCGAACGTGGTCGTTAACATCGTTTAGCAGCGCACAGCGAGGCAATAAGAGCAGAGAGACGAAGATGAGACGTTTCACAACAATTTCGCACGCATTTTTTTTTGAACGCGAAAACATGATTTATACGTATACGGGATTCAATCCGGATCGTAATTTATCTCGCACGACGAAACCAATTGTTCCGATACTCTCGCTCTCCACTTCGATAACGCAAGTGCAATCAAAAGAAGATTAAGAGGGAAATAAAAGAAGTGCTTGTTATGCCGCAACAAACGCAATCTTCCCACATGCCGATAGTATGCAAAGAGGAGTTTCGCCGGGTCGCAAGACCCACACGATTCCGTTAAAATGGAAACGAAGCAACGAGACGATGGAGAAAAGCACGATAATCAGTTTAACAAGAAAAAAAAAACGGATCAATCGAGTTCAACGTGGTCGTTATTACGTTTTTACCGCGTTTTACAATTAGCCCATGAGCATTTTACTTGGACGCGCGTAATTAACTTTACCGGTTTTTGATGATCCAATTGATTCGGCTGTCGTTCGTTCCGCGCGTAAAGTCGTTCGAAATGTTGCAGATAAGTTTTATTGCTTCTAAACCCAAATCAAACCTTCTGCAAAGCGAAATTTCAACGTGCTGCAACAGACAATTAAACAATATCCAAGAATGAGAGGAGTGAAGGGGACAGAGAGAGTATTGGGTAATAATAATAATCAGCAATTTATTATTTCACCGTTAATAAAACGGAACATTAAAATCGACAGAAAAGAATTAACCATATTTCTGCAGCACGTACTCATCCATCCATCGGTATGAAATACGTTGAAGCCCATAGGAGCCACTTAAGTTTATTATAAAATATCGCCTCCGGGGCGAGGAAGGCGATTCGAGTATCGGAACGCGTTAAAATGGAGCCTTGATAAGGTTGGGGAAGAGAGCTACAATTACGTTACAGTTTCTATTATATTGCCTATTATTATTATTATTAGGTACCTCTTGCTCGAAGATTGTAAATTCTAGTTTAATATCTGAAGCTATAAATAAGCGAAACTAATGACTACCGTCAGAGAATGTATTATTCTGTGTGTGTATGTATCTTTAACGAACGGCATCAATGAAACACTTTCCTTACGTTGACGATGGTGATTATTATCATTTTTAACGCTCCCCGTACGTTTTAATACATTTTAACGTTATACGAGGGGAATTCGTAAATGATAATCTACGCAGCTACGATACAAGACGATGGACTTATTACGATGTCAGTCAGTGGAATTAGCAAAAGAATAACACGAACAATCATTATAATAAGGCGCTACGATCCGAATTGCGTACCTACGACATTTGATCTGCTTTAAGGATGCTTTTCCCTAAGAAAATGACGTGGGAAATTCGGGAAATTGAAATTTTCAAAAGAGTGTTGTTAGAAAGTCCATTTGAAAGTCCGTTTGATGTTGTAAAGTTGCGTATTACATACGTTAGTACGTAAATATCTAAATCAGCGACCATCCTAATATGTAACATAAAGTCTAGTAGATGATTGAAGGTGGGTAATTGTCGAAATGTCCTAAAAAACATTAAATTTCTCGATAATGGTGCAAGATAGCGCTATCCAACAAGATGCAGAGGACATGAGGGATCCTAATTATCCGTTCCAAATGGTCAAAATTCTAAAGACAAAAAAGTTCTGGCTTCTGGAAGGAAGTAGGCCATCGAGAACACCACATTTCAGCAGTTTTTTCAACGTTTGAAATAACGTCAAAAGAAGCTCCTTAACATGAAATTAAGATGCCCCAAAGCCTACAAGAAAATATGCTTTCGTTAATTTTTTATGAATAAAATTGGGTTTTTGAAATCGATCTTTGACGGTCGATCTCTCGAAGGTCAAGCACTTTCGGACGATGGTTCACAGGAACTTTTCGGCTTATTTTGACGAGATGAATCAACCGTTAAGCGCTGCCGGTGTTATTTTGAATCGCCCTGTATATCAAAACCGCTCTCGTAATAACTTAAACTTGGGTTGTTAATGAAGCGTTAGTTAAGATTTCAGGTCATTTGCTCAAACAATTCCCAAGTCTCCTATTTCCAAAACTAAAAATTGGTTAACCCGTTCTTCCTCTAAAGTCTTCAATTCTCGAAACTGTAAAAAAAAAATGCTATCGTTTGCGTTTGCCTTGACAAGCCGATGGCTCTCGTCAGTTCACATCTCGAAATTTATAAGTTTTTTGAACACGTGAACTGTTCTACAAGGAAGAAGACGAAAGGAAATAAATAAAAATTGATTCTCGTTCGAAAACGATTCCTCGATAAATTGCTACACCGGACTTGAAACGTGATAATAACGTTGAGATGAACGAGTTAATTACACAACTTCACTCGCTCGGTAAAGATGGTAATGAGAATTATTACCAAGCACACACATAATCTAAGACTGAAATTATACACATTGAATGCATCGTAATAACAATGTTTAATTTTCGTTTCGGTGAAGGTGAGAGATTCTCGAGCGATTCCCTAGAGAACCCGGTCGAACTGTTTCGTATTCAAACGCATTAACATTTATTTCAGGTGAACATATCTCGGTCTCGAGAAATTGTTCGAGGAACGTTTTTCCTTTTTCGTTTCCTTAATCGTCCCCCATTCTCTGCTCTAACAATTCCGCTTTTATGAAATTTATTTCTGAGGCAAAAAATCATTGTTATCGTCGGAACAAAGCGGAGAAATTCACGATTTGAAAATTAATCTCGCCGTAACAATCGTTCGTAGATGAAAAAAAAAAAAATCTGTTATTTCAGTCGACGAACACGAATTGTTAATGAAAAGATGATGGAAGAAAGAGGTCGAATCTTATATTCGACGTGCGAGGATGATTGACGCGCGTCAAGAAACTAGACGGAATATCGTTACTTTTCGAAATTAGACAATCGAGACGATGGAAAAAGTTCATAATCAAAATCGGAATTAATGGTCGAAGTCCGTTCTTTCGGCGTGCGTTAATTGCGGCGATTCGTTTACATAATTGGCACCTACGCGCAATATAATATAAATTGAGAGGTAGAAACAGAAAAACGATAAAGCGATTCAAATGTACGCGTTGCATGTGTAAAATAGATTTTGGACTCGTTTATGGCGCTTTTTCTTTCTGCGTTCGCCTCCTTTCTTCACCTAACCTCATACGCGTTGATGCTGATAATGATGATGACGATGCGTGCATTAGAAGCATTTGCCCTTATACTACTCGCCCATTATTATTAAAGCCCGAGAGAAATAAAGTAAAATGCCAACTTAAGAAGTTTTCATTTTAATATTCTCTCCCACTTTTCGTTCCACATTATTATATTATTAGAATGCTCCAGCTAATTTAATAATAAATACACCTACTACTGAGTAATATTAATAATGCGTAGTATATACAGCGCGTTTTGAAAACACGAAATTCACGATTTGACTCCGTAGTCATCGCGTTTGATTTGCCCGGTATATAAATAGGAAATAGACGAAAGAAAGCAGCAAAAAAATGCTTTGAGATTAAAAAGTCGAAATAAATAAAATCCTACAAGGCATAGGCTGCAAGCCAAAGAAGAAACGACACCTTCATCCTTTTCCCAATGACGTACGTTTTGTTTACTTAACTTTTTTCTCGTATTCTTCCTGTTCGCTTTTTTGCGTAGGTGCCCATCGAAAGAGGAGACCGAATCCCGTTTAGGAGATCTGCCCGTATTATTAATTAATCGCATGCGGGTCGAGGAAGTTGTAAATGGAAGCTCGTAATAATAATAATAATACAATAAAGCGGCAGACTTTGAGCAAGTTTTGTTTGCATTATCAAACGGAAAAATCTACCTTTACTAATTGCTATTCCATCGTAAAAGATTATAGGGGTTTGTGTGAAAAATATGGTTAAGTACAGTGCGATCGAAAAAAACTCGAAAAAATCTACTTTCCCTTTTTTCCCGAATCAAATTTTATTCCCTCCAATGTCAACTGCATCCCCCATTACGTGTTTTGCACCTCCATCATTGGTCGAGCTGCGATGAAGGTCGACAATCGTGACAGTAGAGGGAAGGAAGTGTTGATGCTGTGTCGTCGTGGAAAGTAGTTTCGATCTCGCTGTACGAACCATATAATCACGTCGACTTTTTTAATCAATTTCATTAGTTCTTTTAGCCCCATCAACATACTTCATCCACGTCGTCATTAACGATTATCATCTGAATCTGGACTACGCGCAAGCACAGCGTCAAACTAGTTTTTTTTTTTTCGTTCAAGAACAAGTTTTATATTTGATTTCACGACGATCCTTCACGATGTAACAGCAATGTGGAGAATCGCATTTGATATTGTTGCAGCGTGCAATTATTATCTTTTTTCGCTATAAGTTCGTTAATAAGAATAATGGCAAGTTTAAAAAAGGAGAAATAAAGTTTCGCATCTTGGTTTCAAAATAAGTCGAATTGTTTCTATTTATCGTTGAAGGGGAAAGAGAAATAGGAACGATAATGGAATTTATCCATTGAAATCGTCGAGAAAATAATTCGAATAATCTGCCTTCCCATGTAATTTAGATCCACATTCATACTCATCTTGGGCCGCGTGCTTGGGAATTCTTTTGATGTTAATTTAGGAGCAGAGAGATTCCTTCACGAGTTACTCGACGGTATAAGATAATCGGTATGAAAATAATATTGAAAGAGATTAATTAATTGAGAATGAAAAGAGAAATATTTAATTCAGTGTACTAGCAGAGAGACTGATATAATTAATTAGAGTGCATATCTAACGATGATTTACTATTTTATTTAAACGATTAATGCAATATATTTATTACGGTTCGCATTCTTTTTGCCAACTGTAACGATGACAATGTGGAACTATATAAATGTTTGGCTTACGTTAGAAATAATGAGATTTTCATCAAAGCGATTGTTATTAATCAACCGCTTGCAAAATGTACTTGGTTACATCAAAAGACAAAGAAGAAACGGTTATAAGATTCTAGGATACATAAAATATCGCTATTAAGCGCTCATTAACGAACCTACAATTAATAAACGCCTTATAAAAAAGAAGTTAAATTGTTTTGAATCCACTGGCTTTCTATCAAACTTTGATCTATTTCCTGCAAAAGTTGCAATTTTCGAAACTCTTGTTGTATACAGAGTGTCCTCCAAATTACGAAAGCATGATCGTGGTAGATTGAAATTACTTTAAACGAATAACTTTTGCTCAAACTTTATTCATTTGACCCGCAATTAAAACCAATTTGCGAAAAATCTTCTGCTGCAAACGAGAAACCAGTGGCTCTAAATTGAAACAACATAATTCAATTCCAGTTAACTTGAGCATTTATAAATCTCCAGTTTCTTATCAAATGTAATCAAATCGATACAGAAGTTTGTTCCACTTCACTTGTTTTTTTTTTCAGCTTCGATAAGAGGCTTCTTTTCCTTCCTTTTATTCTTCTCAAAAAGAAAAGAGAATCTATTTATTAAGTGACAGTGGGAGTTGGAGATGAAATTAAAAAAAAAAGAGAGACTTAAAGTGAATTGACAAAGTGAAATAAAAATGAGAGAGGAATAAAAAATATGAAACCAAACTCCTACGCCGTGGATTTTGTAACATTGAAGGCTTGGCATCTTAAGTGATTGTTTTGGACGTCTTTTTTTTTTCATTCATTCTCTTTTATAATTTCGTGTCATATCTTTCTCTTTATTATTATTATCGTCTTTTTTTATTTGCATACTTTTTCATCATCTTTTAAGAAATTCCCTCTTCTCCCGCATATTTCGACGTTGTTTTTTTTGCCGTTATAATTGAAAATACCTTCTTTTATAAGAACGTCAGCGAGATCTTTCTTCTTCGAGATGGCTGTAATAAAAGAAAATTACTGAAATTTAATCAATATCCATCAGTTTGCTTTCCTTTATATTATCATAAATTGAAATTTAAGGAGAAATTTCGGTAAATAAAACGACGGAGGCTCTTTATTAAATAACGAAAGAAAATGAAACTTTCGAAGTTTGTTCGAGAAAAATTGAAACGCGTACTGGAAGCAGAGAGCGATTTGCAATTGATTTTACAAAAGCAACTAATACATTCTCGTCCTGTATGAAAACATTTTTGCCAACTGCGAGCTAATTTTAAAACGCGCACACAAAATGGGAATTAATACGAGGGGCGAATGTTTAGGTTGCCCTTCTGCGTGAATAAGCTTCTTTTATTTTTCTGTTCTACCATTTAACGTGACAAAATAAACGTGTCCCATAATTACTCCGGATGATTATTATATGCAAAAATAATAATCTTCAAGTTTCCCTTCTCCCGACCGGATATCATCGTTGACATCCTGTTATGAAGTGCGCCGATTCTTTCGTCTTGTGAGGTTCCTGCCCATATGCATCCATCGTTTATAGAATTAATTCCAGTCAAGCCGAGAACATTCGAGATTTCAATCAAATTATAATGAACGCTGCGTTATTTACCGTGGTTTCAATGAATGACAGCGAAATTTTCTTTCATACGTTGGCAATAATGCACGTGTTGATAATATCTGCTCTAATTCAAATTCGCGGAGTGTAGACTTCAAAGCAAAACAAAAATCGGAAGAGTAAATATTCGATTCGAAAAGTTGAAATATTCGTGCTACAAAGTTAACTTATGAGAAGAAAATCACTAATATTTATTTATTGACACATTCACATGTTGGTATTCGAAAATCACTTAAATATCCGTGGTACCAACGTTATATTTCGGAATTGTAGCCAACTTATGCGAACGAATCGTTGGTAATTGAAGTCCGTTTCTGCGTTTCATCTTAAATTGCGAGATGGAGGCGGATGATGTTAGCGAACGACCTTTTATTTACCATAAATCGTTTCGGAATGGGAAATTAACCGAAACTATTTTCAAAGTCCCTCCACCATATAATTACCATTACGTTATGCATAATTCCAGATAATCTAATGGGAAATTAGTTCTGTAAATTGTAAATTATTATTTCGCAAATGGCTAAAAACGATGCAAAAATGCAAATGCAAGGGCTGTAATTTGAGATCCGGTAGACGTGTATAATGATTCGTATATCATCGCACTCGTGCATGCTGCCGGCCGTTTGGTGCCACGGCGAAGAAGAAGCGGGAGAAGAGCGAAAGAAGGAAGAGATCGCAGCAGAGATTCGTTCAGCTACGAGAGTGCGTTTGTTGCTATACAATTATCGAAAACCTGAAGGCAGACGATTAACTGAAATCAAAAGAACTCTAGGAACGAAAGCAACCAAAATGAACGAGAATAAGATGGTAAATGGATATTATCTTGAAATGTTGCGTGTGTGCGCGCACAGAGTAACAACAACATTCGTGACATCTTTAATAATGCAATTTAACAATAACCGAACATATTGTGCATATAGCTTACGTTTATACTGCTATTATTATTATAACGAAAAGAAGAACTGAATAAAGAGCGGAGGACCCGCGATATACAGGATGTCCTTTGACATTACACTTCATCCACGCAATAACTCTAGAATGACAATTGATGAAAATTTTCCATGTGGTAGCAATAAATTGCAACAAAATTAAATCAAGTGTGAAGCATAAAATATTTGAAAAAGGAATATAATTCAAACATTTTGGATTGTTGATAATAATACATCTTACTGTTTATTAGGAATTTTTAAATTGTTCCATTAAATATCGTCCACCCTGTATAGTGTATACCTTTTTAGCCATGCGATCGTATAAGATATTGTTTCCCTTTCGATTCTTGTCACATTTCCTTGCTGTTATTGTTAGTGTCATTATTGCCATTGTTACTTGTGTTTGTTATTGTTATTGGTGTTATCGCTGCCGCTGAAAGCCGCAATCGAAACCGAAAGTCTTTTCGTACACGTCAAATAAATTGCGGTTTTTAGCTTTGTACAAAGAGGTGCATATAATGGGAGAGAAATTTATGAGAGGCCATAAGAAGAAATAAAGGCAGCCAAGTATTGTTACATGCTTAATTATTTTGAAATGTGCGTCGCAATATAAATAATATAAACCATATTCTGGAAGCAGAAGATCCAAAAATTGCAACTATTCTAGGATTCAATTTACATTTTCATTTTTTTTTTTAGTTTTATCAAACTTCATCTATTACGAAAGTTTTCCTCAGCTTCTGACAGTTTTTCTACGTTTTACCGAACTTTTGCAAAATTTTTCTTAGATTTTGTCTAACATTTCCTAACTTTCACCAAACCTTTTCTTCGTTTACTGAACTTTTGTTAAGTTTACTAAAGTTTTCTGCACTTACCAAAACATTTTTTTAGTTTCACCAAACTTTTCTTCAGTTTACCAAACTTTTCCGGAGTTAACCAATAATTTCCTAAGTTTTACCAAACCTCTTCCAAATGGCTAAAGTTTTTTAGAGTTTATCAAAATTTTCCTGAGCTAACCAAAATTTTGCTTAGTTTCACCAAACTTTTTCCAAGTTTTACCAAACTTTTCTTCAGTTTACTAAACTATTTCGGAGTTAACCGTACATTTTCTATGTTTTACGAAACTTCATCCAAATTTGCGAAACTTTATCTGAATTTACGAAACTTTTCATGATCTTACCAAACTTTTGCTTAGTTTCTTCAAACATTTTCTGAGTTTCACCAAACATTTTCTAAGTTTTCTCAAACTTTTTTTCAGTTTACTAAACTTTTCTGGAGTTAACCATACGTTTTCTACGCTTTACCAAACTTTTTCCAAATTTGATAAATTTTAGCTGCGTTTACCAAACTTTGCATGAGCTTACCAAACTTTTACTTGGTGTATTCTAAGTTTCACCAAATTTTTCTTCAGTTTACTAAACTTTTCCTGAGCTAGCCATACATTTTCTACATTTTACCAAATTTCTTCCAAATTTGCTACACTAGCTGAATTTAGCAAACTTTTGCTTACTTCCTTCAAACTTTACCAAATTTTACCTTTCCAAAGCTATAAAAGTTAATATGTTCTAAGTTTTGTTAATTTTTTTCTAAACTTATCAAACATTTTCCGAGTTCGACAAACTTTTTCCGCGTTACCAAGCTCTTTACAAGTTTCCTAATTTTTTTATAAGGTTACCATAATTTTCAAACTTTGATCAAAGTTCCCCCCGTAACATACACTTAATAGGTTTTTGTATTAGACTAACTTTCTTTATAAATGACCCCGTACAATTTGCCAATAATTATTATCACGAATTTGTGTCCCAATTTAATGCCCTACAACATTTATTGAACTGGACCGTAATTAATTGATTCTCGATTGACATACATTCATTAAACGAACAATTCAATTACGAAGGCCGTACGTAGTTCCTCTTCCGCATGGCGCTTTCTTTCTTTGTTCCATTTCTGCTTGTTTGTAGTGCACCAACGACCTTTTCAATGTTAATATCCGTCGCCCCATTTTATTCTCCGTTTCCTCTTCGTGCGGCTGCTGCTGCTTTAGTGTGACATTGAAAAAGGGAAACTCGTGAGCCGCATCGATTATTGATTTCCTTGTTACAGAGCCACAACGTAAATATCTGGGTTACTCCAGAACTGGGATATTAAAATTCTTTGCAACGTTATTGCAACTGCGATTCTCTATCTAAAATTAAATGTCCCATATAAAATCATTCTTCGTCATTTCTTTTTCGCAATTATTTATTATACTCAACAAGTATTATTATTATTGCGAGAATTGTACATGGGATGTTTTGCCAAGAAAATTATTTATAAATAAATCCAAAACGAAACGTAAAAATAGAAGCGACATTCTAACACCTTTCATTTATACAGGAACAATATTGTTGTTAATAAATAATAATAAAAATAAAAGCTATAAAAACATTGTTTCGTACGCAGAGAATGGAACTTTCCTTTTTGAAGCGAAAGAAAATAATCAACCGTTAAATTGAAGATTTTATTATACTAAATATATATTAAAAAAAAAAAGTTAAAATAAACGAAAACGAAGAGGCAAAAAGGACGTTGGAATTAATTTGCAATAACGGCCGATTTCGATGCGAACGAGGTGATTGCAATTTGCATTTTAAAATAACAACCTCTTCACGCCAATTCACCGAACACCTTCTTAGAATTTTATTATTATATATTTAGCACACCTTGGTAAAAGTGCGAACATTACGTTTCGGGAACACGTTCCACGTAAACGCGATCTAATTGTGCACATTTTATTGGACAACTTGCGGAGGCATTTTTCTTTTCACGTTCTTAACCTATTAAATTAAACAACGAGCTGTTCATTGGTTCGCGTTAAGAAAACGCAGCTTTTCCTTTTGAGCGAGGACAACAATTCGGAAAGAACACCCATAAAAATGTGAGAAATAGTTTAATTTTCAACATAACCTCATTCAATACTAAAATAATTGTTTGGAACGTCTGCAAAATAATTGTCAAATATTAATGGCTCGTTTGGTTTAAAGAGTCACCCTTTAGATAGTTTTTCATATTTTTTATTAAATAGCTACTGATAGTTGTCGTAAATTGAAAGGTTAGGTTATGTTAGGTTAGACGCCATAACTACAACGAGTAATGTCAATGATAACATCCCCAACTTTATGGCGATTTTTCATGAACCTACAAGTCGACAGCAAATTTTGTCCACTAAACGAATGTCATGCAATTTTTCTTACCCAATAGCTTAGTTTCTTCAAACTTTTTGTAAGTTTTACCAAACTTTTCTTCAGTTTACTAAACTTTTCCGTAGTTAACCATACATTTTCTGTTTTACCAAACTTTTTCCGAATTTGCTAAAGTTTAGCTGAGTTTACCAAACTACTGGTTAGTTTCTTCAAATTTTTCTATGTTTTAGCAAATTTCTTCCAAGCTTGCTAAACTTTGCAAGAGCTTACTAAACTTTTGCTTAGTTTCTTTAACCTTTTTCTAAGTTTACCAAACTTTTCTTTAGTTTACTGAACTATTCCGGAGTTAACCAGACATTTTCTGTTATACCAAACTTTTTCCGAATTTGCTAAACTTTAGTTGAGTTTACCAAACTTCAACTTAGTTTCGTCAAACTTTTTCTGTTTTTCCAAATTTCTTCCAAGTTTGCTAAACTTTAGCTTAGATTACCAAACTTCTGCTTAGTTTCTTCAAACTTTTTCTATGTTTTACCAAATTTCTTCCAAGTTTGCTAAGCTTTAGGCGAGTTTACCAAACTTCAACTTAGTTTCGTCAAACTTTTTCTATGTTTTACCAAATTTCTTCCAAGTTTGCTAAACTTTAGCTGAGTTTGCCAAACTTCTGCTTAGTTTCTTCAAACTTTTTCTATGTTTTACCAAATTTCCTCCAAGTTTGCTAAACTTTAGCTGAGTTTACCAAACTTTGCAAGAGCTTACTAAACTTTTGCTTAGTTTCTTTAACCTTTTTCTAAGTTTTACCAAACTTTTCTTCAGTTTACTAAACTATTCCGGAGTTAACCATACATTTTATGTTTTATCAAACTTTTTCCGAATTTGCTAAACTTTAGCTGAGTTTACCAAACTTCAACTTAGTTTCGTCAAACTTTTTCTATGTTTTACCAAATTTCTTCCAAGTTTGCTAAGCTTTAGGCGAGTTTACCAAACTTCAACTTAGTTTCGTCAAACTTTTTCTAAGTTTTACCAAATTTCTTGCAAGTTTGCTAAACTTTAGCTGAGTTTGCCAAACTTCTGCTTAGTTTCTTCAAACTTTTTCTATGTTTTACCAAATTTCCTCCAAGTTTGCTAAACTTTAGCTGAGTTTACCAAACTTTGCAAGAGCTTACTAAACTTTTGCTTAGTTTCTTTAACCTTTTTCTAAGTTTTACCAAACTTTTCTTCAGTTTACTAATCTATTCCGGAGTTAACCATACATTTTATGTTTTATCAAACTTTTTCCGAATTTGCTAAACTTTAGCTGAGTTTACCAAACTTCAACTTAGTTTCGTCAAACTTTTTCTATGTTTTACCAAATTTCCTCCAAGTTTGCTAAACTTTAGCTGAGTTTACCAAACTTCAACTTAGTTTCGTCAAACTTTTTCTATGTTTTACCAAATTTCCTCCAAGTTTGCTAAACTTTAGCTGAGTTTACCAAACTTCAACTTAGTTTCGTCAAACTTTTTCTATGTTTTACCAAATTTCCTCCAAGTTTGCTAAACTTTAGCTGAGTTTACCAAACTTCAACTTAGTTTCGTCAAACTTTTTCTGTTTTACCAAATTTCTTCCAAGTTTGTTAAGCTTTAGGCGAGTTTACCAAACTTCTGCTTAGTTTCGTCAAACTTTTTCTATGTTTTACCAAATTTCTTCCAAGGTTGCTAAACTTTAGCTGAGTTTACCAAACTTCTGCTTAGTTTCTTCAAACTTTTTCTATGTTTTACCAAATTTCTTCCAAGTTTGCTAAACTTTAGCTGAGTTCACCAAACTTCTGCTCAGTTTCTTCAAACTTTTTCTATGTTTTACCAAATTTCTTCCAAGTTTGCTAAGCTTTAGGCGAGTTTACCAAAACTTTTTTTTATTTTCTACAATAATATTTTTAAATTTAAAAATATCTCTTCTCTTATCGTTTGCAGGGCTTCGAACTCGAATCGCATCTCGATCGATTCGAATTCCGACTGCGATAAGCCGCGCATCATCGTGCCGACGTCGGTGCGCCAGGTGCATCCGGTGTGCGAGGAAAAGGCCCAGATCTTGGCCTACGATAAGCGTGCGACCATTGAGAAAGTGCAACAGCAACAATCGTACAAGACCGGTGGCCGTCCCGCATTGGATTTGAACGGTGGCAGTCCGCCGCCGTATCCGAAACGTGCCAGTTTGGAATCGAATCCGAGTCCGACGTCGTACCCTCTGACGCCGAACATTTGCGTCGAGGCCGGTCGCATCGAGTTCATCAAATCGAATGCAGATGGCGCGACGAATGGCGAGAACGTCGCGACGCTACCATCACCGCCGATATCGACGACGACGCCACCACCAGCAGTAGCGCCGCCGCCGAAAATCGCGATCGCCGCCGGTCGAATCACCGTCACGAGGGGCCTACAGACGACGGACAACGACGACGCCGAGAAGTTCGACGACGTCAAGGTAGGTGGCGTTCGATTGTTTACGTCGCGAAGGAAATTGCGCAAAATTCGTTTTGTCCCATTACGCAAAATAATTTTCTTTTTTCTTTTTTCAAAGACGGTAGCGATAATTTGCGAAAAGTGAGTTTGATTTTGGCAACGACTTTCACTGGAATTTTTTGATCACAAACTTGCTCTTGCAAGCAATTAATCTTCCTTCATCGCCGTTCAAGTGTCTATCACTTCTAAATTTCTTTTCGCCAGCCACAAATGGCCCATTTCTCGAATTGTTTTATCTCGGAATGATTATCGAGCGATTGCTACTAAATTAATTGATATCGCTTAAGAACACACTGCCAAACATCAAGAGATAACTAATCGAATTGCGTGTTGTGTTCTTTTATTTTTTTTGGGCGCGAATTTTCCTCTTTTCGTAGCGATTTGTCTAAACGAAGGAGCAAAACAAATCGGAAAAAGATGACGAGTGAAAAATGAACCGGGCCTTCGAAAGTGCGTGGTTCGAATATGAAGGGAGGCATTTTTTTCTGTTTTTTTTTTGGCTTTTTTGGCCCTTTTGTTTTTCCCCGAATGAAACAATCACCGGCGGATTTTTGCACGCGTCATTTTCACATGATCGTTTAAACGGGCAGTTCGTGTAGGAATTAACTTTGGCAAAAATGGTACTTTTACCTATAACAATTTCAACTTTTCATTTATTTGTTTTGTTTTCCAGGGCGGTATAAATCAGCGAAATAACTTTCTCTCGCGTCCCTCTTTCACTCTCGCTTTTCCACCCTCGCCGTCGTTGCGAAATGTAAAGTTAGTAACTTATTTGATTTCTTCCAGCCCGTCAGATATTTATCAACAAAAAAAAATTAGAAACCGTTGGGAAACTATTCCAACTGTCAAAAACAATGCTATACACTTGGCAACATTCAGTTTCGTACGCTCAAAGCTTTATGCTTTTGACGGCCATGTCTTTGGAAAGGTGAAATGTATCTTTAATACTCAATTTCCCACTAGAATTCCTGACATTTTCTGCAGAATATTAATTTTGTTGGCTTACATTTCGTTTTCTAAGTTTTAAATTGCCCACACACCTCAATATCGCTTTGTCTATTGTATTTTGCTGTTGCTGATAAACTTTTGTCCAGTGCAGCTTCATTAATTTTGCGATATACATTTTCTTGTTTTTTTTTCTCATTTTGCAAGAGTAACCCATGAATATGCCAATAGTCTGGGGGTTTATTTTTCCTGACAAATTAAACGATTTTTTTTTTGAAAACATGCTGAATCTCGATACGTGTAACTTCTTGTTTACCCCAGTGTTCTACCCTGTATGTATTTTATATTTTGCAGGAAATTTCAGTCAATGACAAAACTTCTTTCATTTATTTGTATGACGTGCACGTTCTAATATCGTTCTCTAAATTTCTACGAAGCATCTCGTTAATATTTGCGAATATCCATTTAACAAGCCGACGATGAGCCTAATAAAGGGAAAAAGTTGTGAAATGGAAAAAGTTCAAAGAGGAAATTGCATAAAGAACGTCACCAGGCGAATATGATTGATTGATCCAGTACACAAAGAATTCTAAAAAAAAAGAAGACTTTAAAATTAAAATTAACGATTGCTATTGATCGCTTCTGTTGCAGCTGTGATAATGATCACAGCATCATTAAGACGATTACAAAACGGTTTTCACATTGCTTTCGTCAGGGCGAAAATTGTTCAAGTTTCGCCCAAAGGATCGATGAAGTAAAGAATAGATTTGGGAGGACGAGCAATTTTCAATCGAATCAATTTTACTCGCTTGTCGTTCGCCGGATTGATTTGAATAAAATGAAAATGCGCGCAGTGACAGAGAGTAAAATAAAAGAGACAATTTAACGTTTAAAGTTCGATCGACCCAATTGTATTGGGATTAACCGGCGTTTGCGAACTTTATACCTTTTCTGCCATTTTCTCGATTGATTTCAAAGTTGTCGAACGAGAACGAAAATCAGTTTATGTATGACTGAAAATCCCTTTTTTTTGCGTTTTATCCTTCTTCTGCCTTTGTCTAGTTCTGCTTGATTTCTACTCGTTATTCTTGTTTCGGAAACTTTTATTTTATTTTTGAGTAAACGACTATAAAAATAAAATGTGCGTTCCGTTACTTTTTAGTGCGACTGGGGGCATTTTCATCAACTTTTAGAGATTTTTCCGTCCGGAAAATTGCGCAATTGTTTCGCATTCGTTTTATTCTACCATCTCTTGCGTCCTAGCAAAAAGAAGCGAGTGCGCCAAATAAATGTTTTGGGATAATAAATTTTCTTTCGTACGAATTCGCTTTGTCGAAATTTCCACTCGCAGCGAAAATGTTTAGGAAACGTTGCGGATACGTTGCAGTTGTTTTCCCAAATTTCCATATCATTTTCTATACGGTCCTTATCGAGAGATTCTACGCTATTACATGAAGAAATCCGTATAAAAATGAAAATTTTCCATACTAGCAGAGCGTTTTTCCATTTTGCCATTTCCTCGTCATACTCATAATTCGAGCTTTGTAGTTACACTTTGTGTCATTTTGCAAATATCGCCGATATTCTTAAATTTGCATCAGGTCAAGCATCGTCAAAGGGATAAAGTTCCATCTTGGACGATTTCCCTTTTTCTTTGCCATAAGCGCAAAAACAATTTCGGCTAATGCAAATCTCTCGTGGCGGGAGGAAATTTAATCTCGATCGAATTCTCCATCTTCTTTTATTATTATTTTGCAAATGAGCCGCACTCGTAAAACGAAATGGATTCAATTTAATAAATTATGCATACAATTCGATCGCGATTCGCGAAATTGAATTTTCGTACAAATTGCACGGAAAGGCAAAGACTGGTTGGCGCGAAGGGGAGGCCGAAATTATGAATGGAATCGAAGTGCAAAAACTAGAAACAAAGTTTCCAACTGGTACAATCCAATTGGCAAATTATCAAATAGATGGAATTGTATCGTTTGTGCCAAATTGACTAAAAACAAGAGCCAGGATTTTCGCGAAAATAAATAAGTGAACGAAACGAAACGAAAACAAAAAAAAAAAAGAACGGCAAAATCGCAAAAAAAATCTCCATAAATCAGTTGCGATTCATCCTGCTTTGGGAATTTTTTTCCTTGCATAACAAAAGCAGGAAAGTGAGAGTACCTAAAGCTATAAGGAAATCAATAAAATTCATTCGAAATTAAACCTCTTTATGCAACCGATTCGTCTTCCACTGGCTAACGTAATAAATCAACGTTTCTCAATCGCAGCGGAGGCAAACAAAAGAGCAAGGAAAAAATGTGGGAGGGCGGAAATGCGCTGAAGAACTACTAAATTTCATCCGTCGAGAACAGATCTTTCTTTTTTTTTGGGTGGTAAAATGGAATGAAAAGAATATCGACGTCTCGGAAAGTATCAAGTCCAACACCGCCAACAGTTGCAGCTGGTGGCGGCGAGGAAAGATGCCCAAACTGAGCGAAAAAGCTGTGTATGGAACCGAGAATTAATCCCAACAATTTAATTAGTTTTCATTCGATGCGAATTTCCTCGTTAAATTCGCTTTATCGCATAATATTGCAAATGTTCGTGTTCAAATGCAATCGTTAGCGAAGATGGAACGTAGGAGAAATAAAAGTGATGCGCGAAGAAAAGTCTTAATCAATTTTACCATCTCGTGGCGATGAATAACGTATGAACTATGAAGATGCGAATGAATAAAACGATGTGGGGAAAATGGCAAGTGCGAGGCAAGTGACTATTTTGCATACATAAAGTCATCCGATTTCTTGTACAATTTTTTTTCGCCCAAATTGAATTTATAGGGCAAAAGCGATTTTCGCTTTGACGAAATGCAGGGAAATGCGATTGCAGTTTTTTTTTGCAAAAAAAAAGCTACGTTCGTTCCGCAGAACCTCATAACACCAAATCATTTTAGCGTGGTTTTTATTTTAGCACCGCCGATTATTCGTCTTTCTTCGGAACCATAAACGATATTTACGTTGAAAAGCAATTTAGCTTCTTTTTTTTTAGCAACAGTTTAAATCATACGCTAAATTTATCGGTTTAGTCGTTGACAATGTGCATAAAGTTTAACATTTGCAAATAGAGAACAATGGAAACGTTTTGCGAAGAAATTATGTAAGTAGATATTATCTAAAAGAACATTTGAATGCTTATACGCGAAACCATCTTAATTTTATGGCGGCAGTAAACGAAGCCAATCAAATTTTAATTGACCAGAAATGATGTTGATTTTAATGGCTCTAATTTCGACGTTAAATTAAATTCGATGAAAGTTATAAGAGCACGATGGTTGGCCAATATAAATTTATAGCAATCCAATAAATAATCGACCTTATTACGTAAAATCTAATTCTCTTCGTTCGATATTTTTAATTGGGCGATTTGAAGTTTAACGAGCCGCCGTTTTAATTAATCCAAATCCGAATTTAATTTGTTATTGTTCGGGTTTCCTCAATTTGAATTGCGACCAGCGTTGGCTGAGTTACAAATCAAACAATTCGATCAATTTAAGAAAGAAAAAACGTCGAAGAAATGATAATAATGATGCCAAATGCATTTTCAACGATCATCAACTTGCTTTTGTTCGCATATAAAATTGAAAGAAATAAACAAACGAACAATTTATTCGTACGCAACTTCAATCCATTCGAATTTATCCGCAGACAGATTTACGAGTTTCCTTTTGACAGACCAACAATCATTCATTCGGGTTTGTTACTTTCGTAGAAGACGACGTCGTTCAAGTACCGCGTGTGTCAGTAATTGATCGTGAATGTTTCGCATAAGTTGGCAATAAACGTTGGCATGCCTGCTCGAATTCAAATTGCCGGACGCATAGTTTTCGTACGAAATGACAGAGAATAAACGGATTCGATTCGAAGATAATTTGAAAATCGGCGCTGCCACGGTGATATTTTTGCGTGTTGCCAACTTGCAAAATAAAATCACAACGACTCGTTGCCACATTGCGTATGTGTTACTGATTGTTCGAATTTTTTATTAAAAGTTGGCAATTACTTGTGTTGGTCAAACTTATAGGCGCCTTTTTCAAACATAAAATGACAGAAAAGCGGACTCGATTTAAATGCAATTTAAATAGGAATCAGTGCTACCAAAAGCAGTTTGTTTGAATAAAACGAGTTGCCAACTTGTGCGAGAAACTCGCAACCATTTATTGGCACATCAATGCCCTCTTTGTAAACGTAAGCAATTCGATTTTGCAGTTTGATCTCGAACCAAATTGGATAAAGCGGTTTTTCGAATATTCGATCGCCACAATCGTAATTGTACGATTTCTATTTCATCGTCATTTGCTCGTCTATAATTGGCCTTTAATTAAGAAAAGCACGGCTTAAATAGAAATTTATAACAAGTCGAATAGCTAACCGATGCAATTAAAAGTGGCGAATAGTTGCGAAAAGGAGGAGAATCGGCGAAACGATAAAAAAAAGACACGAACGGAAGGCGTTAGGGCTGTTAATTAACCATTTTATCGTTGCTTGTTTAATTATCATCTTTTTTCTGCGGCTTTCCGTGTCTCCTCTTGTCGCTGCTGCTGTTGTTGTTGCCAGTAAATAGCATACGGTCATCGAATTCACTAATTGCACTATGAAATTTAATGTACACCATGGGCGTCTACTGCGGAGAATGCAAATGATGCACGCGGAGGGCGACAAAAACCCTGCCGCTGCGAAATTGGCCAGGATCCAATTTAAAATGCAAATACCCCCGAACTATCCACTTCACAAACTGTCGGGTGGCCCCCCAATTGAAAATCGTCGAAGTCGGCCACTTGACAAAATCCAACCGCCCATTTTACAATGCAACACTTTACCGGTGCATTATTGACGCTTTTGCGAAAATATTTGCGAAATATATGTTTGTACGTGAGACGGCGTTAACGCGAATTGCCGGATAATTAAAACGCTTATCGATTGGACGCGAAATTAATTTTTGCCAAAGCATAAAGGTAATCGGTTTCGCTGCTCCTCCGGTGCGAACGTAATTAAACTTCTTCGATGTCGTTTGCAGCGTTTATTTGCGGCATAAAACTTTTGTATAAGGAACTTACTTTTCGCGCACTTGCCCAACGAAAACGAGTCGAAACTTTTGCAATCAAATGGTCATAAAAAGCGGCTCACACTTCACTCGAACGGATTGTGTGTTGTTGTTTTTTTTTTCGCGAAAATTAACGAAATTCACGTAAAATAACTTGTTGGCAACAACGTAACGATTTTGTGACAAATTGTCGTCCAAGAATAGGAAACGAAAATTAATTAACACTTGGCAATCCTTCGCTTGTTTCCCCTCGGCCATGTTTTTTGATTGACATGATAAAATGTAATAAAATTGCGAGCGTTTAAATTTGCGATTTAATATGTGCTGTTGCTTTTTAATTTTAATATTTTGCACGTGATAGTTCGGCCCTAAACGAAACGCCGCGCAGATTCTATTGAGAAATAAGTGACGAGCGAAATGAATTGAAGGGCTAATAACGAATACGCGAAAAAATTTAATATAGAGAGGGCGTAATAAAGGCGTCGCCTTCGTACTACAGGGCGATTCTATTTTTACGTCCTGCACTTGCTACTCAACATTTAAATCATTGGAACACGAGCAATTTTTTCTGTTTAAAACGCGTATCTAGATAAGTTCAATACAATTACAAACTTTTATTTTTTTCCCTCTGTTCGTTTGTTTTTTTTCGTGCACCAACTATTTGAAATCCCTTTGTATAGGCATGTAGCGCCTTTTTTTACAAAGGGAGAAGACCGAATATTGTTCGTGCCATTAAAAGGCATTGAAACGAATCGTTCGACTGCGAAACGAGTAAGACGCGTGCAAAATTTGCGAGCCAATTTTGTTTATATTTAATCATAACAATAAAGGAGAACCCTCTATCTTGATGAGTTTATTCAGACATCGATGGAATTACAAAGCGACGAAGCAAGGAAAAAAACTATGTGGGGGATGTGCGAAATGAAGTATGAATGATAAAAATGGAATTTGATATACAAAGGAAACCATATTTATATATAATGATAATTGAAAATTTTGAACTACCCAGCTGTGATAACCGTCAACTAATTTGAATTTGAACGGCTATTATTACCAACTTTTAAGAGAAAAAGTTACCAACACAGTTCACTCTCGCGAACATCTTTCATAAACGTCAAACAAACGAAACTGCAGTTGATGGGATGATTTAAACAGTCGCATTATTTGGCAGCAATTCCGGATATTTGTTTGGTAACTCTGATATCTAAATTCATTTAGAATCGAATCCATTTCGTTTTCCTCATTTGATTTTAAACTACGCGCCCCTAATAACCAGTTGTACCAACAGAAATTACAATAATTCACTAACAGGGAATTATCATTCAGTAAAAAAAACAACTTTTATTAATGTTAAATGCAGGAATGCACTTGGTGACATTGGTAGGATTGATATTTAACTTTTTTCGAATCAAATTTGCTCTTTGTCGTTTTATTTTAAATTGCGCGCCAGTGATAACGGTCAATTAATTGGAATTTGAGCGGGTGTGCCAACTTTTGCGCGAAAAAGTCACCACAGCCGCTTGAATTTGAACGGCTATTATTACCAACTTTTGAGAGAAAAAGTCACCAACACAGTTCACTCTCGCGAACATCTTTCATAAACGTCAAACAAACGAATCTGCAGTTGATGGGATGATTTAAACAGTCGCATTATTTGGCAGCAATTCCGGATATTTGTTTGGTAACTCTGATATCTAAATTCATTTAGAATCGAATCCATTTCGTTTTCCTCATTTGATTTTAAACTACGCGCCCCTAATAACCAGTTGCACCAACAGAAATTACAATAATTCACTAACAGGGAATTATCATTCAGTAAAAAGCAACTTTTATTAATGTTAAATGCAGGAATGCACTTCATGACATTGGTAGGATTGATATTTAACTTTTTTCGAATCAAATTTGCTCTTTGTCGTTTTATTTTAAATTGCGCGCGAGTGATAACGGTCAATTAATTGGAATTTGAGCGGGTGTGCCAACTTTTGCGCGAAAAAGTCACCACAGCCGCTTGAATTTGAAGGGCTATTATTACCAACTTTTAAGAGAAAAAGTTACCAACACAGTTCACTCTCGCGAACATCTTTCATAAACGTCAAACAAACGAATCTGCAGTTGATGGGATGATTTAAACAGTCGCATTATTTGGCAGCAATTCCGGATATTTGTTTGGTAACTCTGATATCTAAATTCATTTAGAATCGAATCCATTTCGTTTTCCTCATTTTATTTTAAACTACGCGCCCCTAATAACCAGTTGCACCAACAGAAATTAAAATAATTCACTAAAAGGGTATTATCAATCAGCGTCATAAAAGAGCTGCTTTTATGAATGTTAAATGCAGGAACGTATTTCATGACATTGGTAGCATTGATAGTTACATTTTTTCGAATCAAATGTGCTCTTTGTCGTTTTATTTTAAATTGCGCGCCAGTGATAACGGTCAATTAATTGGAATTTGAGCAGGTATGCCAACTGTTGAGCAAAAAAATCACCGCCGTGTCATACCTTCGTCGAATTGATTTTGTTTGTAAATCGTGCGCTCGAAAGTTATTGAAAGTTGAACAATTTCAAGAATTTCGATGTCGCTCGAGTGGAAAGCAGGAAGAATTCGCTCGACGACCGAAACGAGTGTGCCTACACATTAATTTCAACGTTTCTAACTGCTCCGAGTCGTACGTTGATTTGCCGTTCTTCGCGTCCAATTATTAACGTAACGAGCCAATTATTTGTTGTTAAAACGTTTTAACGAACGGGACGGAATGGAAAACGCAACAAACAAAAACATTAATTGTTGAATTCAATTTCTTCGTGTGCACGGGTAAATTGTCGCACCCAATTACCGGTTAAACATCATCATCATGGTCGTGTATCGACAGGACAATAATTCGCGTTCGTTTGATCGCTGTGAAAAAAGAAACATAAAAGTTCCTGTTCCTTTCACCATTCCGTTATTCACGTGCGTGCATTTGTTATTTGCTAATGCGAAATTTATCATCGTAACGTAACATTTGTACGAGCATTCGTTTTAAGTACGTTTCGTACGCCACCATTTGATGTTTTAATAATAATAATAACAATAATGCACGCACGCATTTATTTATTAAATAAATTTAATCAAATGCGAAACGTGAAGCTAATAATAATAATACGCGGAACGGGTAATATTTTAATTATAAATAAACGTGTACGCACGTGAAAACGTGAACTTTTAATTAATGATAACCGAACGAAAAAAAAAAAAAAGAAAAATAAAGAGCAGGGAAACGGTAAGAAGTGGCGCAAAAAAAAGAGGAGAAACAAATAAACAGCTCGTTGTACTACGTACCCAGGGTGCCATAAACCTCCACTACATTAAATAATACACGAGTAGAGAGAGAGAATTATTAAAATAATTACACAAGACGAAATTTGTAAATGTCACTCTAATCTAACTGAATAATAGGGCCGTATTTAGCCGGCTGAAAAACGTACACGAGTAACATTATACGCACATACTTGTCGTGTGTTGGAATAAGAACGTTGTGACGGCAATGGAACGAATTGGAAGCGAAAAACGAAAACGGCTCAATCGAAACCAAACAACGAATAATCTCGTGCTGAACTTCGTATCGTCTCATTTACATTCGAGAAACGTACGTTGATAGCGATAATATTAATTAAACCGACGTTTTTTTTCCTTTTCGTTTCTTGCTATTTCACTTTCGTTTCGAGCAAGATTAATCCGCTCCTCAGCTAATTGCTTTTGGTTTTAAAATCGTAGCAATAAAAGCACACGCTATTATTATTGTTAATGGATAACTGCTTAATGTTATTTCGCTGAAATGTTATTATGCGATAAATAATAAACTAGCAAAATTATATACGGAGCGATTGAAAATGTTCGGGCGGAAAAAACTACTTTCCGCAGTACATCAAACTTTATTCCCGCTAGTCGTTGTCTCCCCCACCGCAACCTAAACCGCGCCACCATTGGTCTATTCGAAAATTAAAACACGTAAATGACAGTAGAAGGCGATAAGTATTGATATCGCCGCCGTGGAAGGTAGTTTTTTTCGCTCTCGCCGTACGCAGCACGCCTTTTATTCGTTCGTTTAGCCAGTTTTTTTTGTTTAATAAGGATAATGCTTTATCGGACAATGCTTTTAGGTTAATTACGTCACATCGCATGTTATTAACCTCGTTTCGAAAAACGGGACGCGTTTAAAAACGAAACAAACGTAATCGATGTTGATTGTGACAATCCTTTTTCCATCCCGTCCACTGTTAGTTAGTATTTCTGCAATAAATTTCAATCATATTCGCATAAATTACTTGAAAGTTGGCGAGCGATGTTTTTTGGTGGATGCGCCGGGCGCGTTCGCTAAAATCGCGTTTAGGGAAATAAATTGCGCCTTCCGACGAGTGAATCTTCTCTCGATGAGTCACAGGCCGTAGAAGAAGCGGTTGCACTTACGGACGGACCAAAGAAAAACGATTTTCTTCCACACCCCCCTATCCACCAGCTTAGCTACTGCTGCAACGTTCTCGTCCGGGAGTAATCCACGAATTCCATAACACTTACGCTTTGTCCGGGAAATGCATCGATCTAGATTTGCTCCGAAGCAAAAGGAGAAGAAAAACCGGACGGTCAAGCTCGCAGCACATTTACTCGCATTAAGGATTACGTATCCCGTCGTCAATCCTCCAACAGCAGGCAGCTTCTTCGTTTTCTTAGTCTCCTTCCTGTTGTATCTTTTTCGCCTAAACGTATTTCGGGCGGCTTTTATTTTACTTTTTTCTTTGCGTGTTGCGATTTAGTTTCTTTCTGCACTTTTTCCTCTCCGCCTTAGTAACACCCACCTCGTGTTGTTTTTTTTTCTTCTTTGGACACATTTCGACTCCGCCACGAACTGCGAGTGCGGCCACCGCATTAGTAATAAAATGAATGTAAGTCTTGTTAGATGGACAGTGGAGGAACGAAAAGAGATGATGGTGAAGAAAGTACGCTTTCGAATTGGATGTCCAAACAATATCGTCTCCAGAATCTATTTGTACGTCCTTATTCTTGCCATTATTCTTCTTCCTTGCTTAGGTTTTTGTTTGCTGTAAGATAGAAATGCAATTTCAATTTCGCGATATTGTGCTGTTTTATCAAGTAAATAAGTGCCATTTGTTTTTTCTTCTTGTTGTTGCTTCCAACAAAATGAATTCTGCAATTTCTTATTACTGAAATTGATTTCCACTCCAATTTCTAATTCCGCAACTTTCATCATTGTAATGGGGTTATCGAGATTTTTGCAAGAATGTCTTTACACAGAGGGAAACTAAAACGTGAACTTACTTAGAAATTCATGCGGATCAGCATTATGATAACTCAATTTGGTTTGTCGTGTTTTGCCAATTTTTTTTTTACTTGCCATTATCGCGGATATATTTCGCAATTGTGCGAGCGAAAATGCAGTTTTTCATATTCCCCTCGGTCCCAATATTTCCTGTTTAAAAGTACGCAGTTGGCAATGAATATCGAAGAAGTTAACCACGTGGAAAACGCGATAAGAAGTGAATAAAATTAACGTCGCCCAATGGAATGCTGAGCCTTAATCATTTTTGCGTATACCTATATTTCACTGCAGGGGAACCTCGATTTTATGGGACTGTCGTAGATCGAAAATAACGTAAATCGAACACTTGCAACGTAAGTCGAAACATGTGCCGTAAAACGGAAGCTGTTTCGAGCGCATTAAATTTCAAATAAAGTTCCTTCATTTTAATTCGCTTTTTAAAAATGGCCTAAACATCGATTAATTTCGTTAATCCCGGTCGAATTTGCAATTAATTCTAATCGTTTGCAGAATTGTTAACGTGCAAATTCTCGCTACAACAATGTTTGTAAACGATCCATTATTATTATCGTCATCATTCGAATACTAACTGCAAATAATAAACGTTAAATTTTAATTGTAAATCGAATCGAATGCCGTATAACAGAGCGGAGCCATTAAACCTGGAGGATACATTCGCAGATTCCTCGGCAGTTATGGGCAATTACTAGTTAACCTAACGGCGTAACACTAAATTAAGATAAAACGTGTCAAATGGAAAATCTTTTTGTACCATTTGCCTTCCCGATTCCGATATGTGCCATAAAGTCGACAATATCTTGCAAGTTCGACGTAAGTAGAAACTTAGTTACAATATAGTGGTTTATTTCGTATTTTACGTCTCTCCTCCATCTAATTTAATCATCGGAATCTTAATCCTCATCAAGTTTAAGTAAATCATATTCCATTCGAAGACTAAGAGCTAATTAGCGAAGAAAACGTATCTTAAAACCGTTTATTCGTCCTTGAGTGATTAATGAGCTCACTTATAAGGGGGAGGACACTTGATACGAGGCCCTGTTCACGTTGTTACATAACGAAATCTCCTTTGTGCTGCCGAAAATTCACTAATAAAGCCGGGATGATGTTAAAGCAAAACATCAGGAATTTGTTTTCAAAGATGTGAATGTAATATGAAAGAATATGCGAGCAGAGAATAATAATATGAAGAAGAAAAAAACGTTAACTTAAAAAGGGAGGAAGGATAATGAATAAAGGAAGAGGAGAACAAAGAATTAGGTACGAGGAGAACAATGAAGAAACGCTCGCTGCTGCCACTGATCTGACAAGTGAGTCGCTGACGCTAACTAGACGTTTGGCATCGGAGAATCCAATCTAACAATGCGAGCGATATATATGTTTGCAAAAAAAAAAGCAGGATGAAAGGACAATGAGACAAAGTGAAAGAAGACGTATATTCGATTTTTGCGAGGAGTAACAATAATAAGCAAAAATAAATCTAGAGCATGCCAAAGAGAGAGAGAGAGAGAGAGAGAGAGAGAAAAGACAGAGGTAATGTTTGTGAGGAAAAAAAACAAGGTAAAACTCATATTGTATCTTTTACTGCGCTCATAATATGTAATTATGGATGTACAGTAGGAGCAATCTAATCAGGGCACAAATCATTAACACTTATTTTAGAATCTCTCTGTATATTTAAAAAAGTGTAATGTACAAATCAAAAAGCACTCAAACGTCGGTTGGTCCACAATTCGCTTTAAGATATTTTTGAATATATAAATGGTTTCGATTTACGTACAGCATTTCGGATTATGAAAAACATTTTCGTCCACAAAAAGTGTCGCTTTATGCACTAAATTTCTGTGTACGAACAAAAGTTCCGAACACAAAAAATGCCTCAATTTCTGTTTATGAACAATATTTCTCAATTTACGTACAAAATTTTTGTTCATCATCAATTTTTTGGAACCCAAAGGTGATCTCGGTTTACGAACAAATTATCCGACCAAAAAATTTGTTGGTTTACGCAGTTTACAAACAAAATGTCTCGGCTTACGTAGTAAATTTCTCGTTACGTACAATATTTCGAGTTACGAACAGGCAAGCTATTGATAGCTTAAACGCTAGAAACGCATTTTGCCAAATGCATCTTATAAAGACCCTGTTTGTTTTTATGTTGTAGGAGACAATAAGTTTTTTCTATCAATCCATCACTCAGATATTTTCTCGTTGTCGATGACATTTTTTTGTGTCTAGCAAGATTTGCCACAACTATAACAGCCACGTACACATAACTGAAACGTATCTTAATGAACGGAGGGAATAGAAAACGAAAAAAGACAATAATGTTTATCTATGAATCTATCATTCAGATATTTTCTCGTTGTCAATGACATTTTCTTGTGTCTAGCAAGATTTGCCACAACTATAACAGCCACGTACACATAACTGAAACGTATCTTAATGAACGGAGGGAATAGAAAACGAAAAAAGACAATAATGTTTATCTATGAATCTATCATTCAGATATTTTCTCGTTGTCAATGACATTTTTTTGTGTCTAGCAAGATTTGCCACAACTATAACAGCCACGTACACATAACTGAAACGTATCTTAATGAACGGAGGGAATAGAAAACGAAAAAAGACAATAATGTTTATCTATGAATCTATCATTCAGATATTTTCTCGTTGTCAATGACATTTTTTTGTGTCTAGCAAGATTTGCCACAACTATAACAGCCACGTACACATAACTGAAACGTATCTTAATGAACGGAGGGAATAGAAAACGGAAAAAGAGGGCAAAAAAAAGTAACAGCAGCAGCAGCACGAAAGATGACTGATGGCGGGTACGTACGCTCCGTAATATTAAAGAGGGCAAATTTCGTAATCTGATGAGCGTAAATTCTCCCGTTTATCCGTCGTACTTTCTTCTTCTTCTCCGTATAATTTGCTAGATGCAGAACAAGTGTGTGTGTGTGTTACGTGCGGAGAACGGAGAAATGTTTTATGTGGACCATTAAATTTCATCTTCTCGAGCAGAGAGATGATGCGCAAGAGAAGAAGAAGAAGAAAAAAGCAAACAGAGCGAAAGGGACGAGGAAAATAAGAGATTCTGCGATGCCATTGTTGCTTCTCGTCGCTAAAAAGCGTACATTTAAGTGCATCGCAGAATTTAAACCGCAACAACAACGACGACGACGACGACTAACGTGCAATTTATTTATACGAGGGCAATTTAGAAATAAATCTGCGACGTATCTATGAAAGAAGCCTCGTATGATGCGAATGATGATTTATTTTTCAACGTCTTCATGATACACTTTTGCCAACATTATTCGACTGCGCCATTCCGACGAAAAACAAAATGGATTTTTATTTGATTCGAAGCTTTCCATCTTGCGAGTTTTATTTTGGTGAAACAAGACTTTTAGTGTTCTTTACGTCATTTTTCAGCAAATAATAGTTCGGTTAAATTCGAACAAATTGACGCCAAACTTTATCTGTGTTCACAACGCAACCACGTGGCAGCAAAAACAAAAGCCATCGTTCACCTTTTGTTACGTAGGCAGATTTCATTTCTAAATTGCCCCCGTACGTATAATACGTGCACGCATAATCACATTATGAATTTCGATAAGAAAGGCGCCCCGTATTTTTTTTTCCCGGTGCCTTGTGAAGCTTTTTTCTTCCGGGAGTGATGGCGAAATGAGGGAGAAGAACGTTTTTTTTTTTGCGACTCGTTCGGACGATTTGTCATCGGCGGACAATAAGTGATACGGCGATGTTTTCGGGATTGTTCGCGATTTAAATAAATCGCCGATAAATCACGTCTAACGAGCCCGTCGCCCATTTATTAATCATACGCACGTATATCACGGTGGACAGATAGCGTTTGATGGCGAAGGAACGAGATGTTTTGCCAAAACGTGGTTCCCCCTTTTTTCCCGCAGTTTACCCGATGGCTATCGCAAAATTTTGTTTCTCGATATTAAACGAAACACGATCCGTGCAAATCAAATAGTAAAAGTTTTTTGCTTGTCACTTATGTGGAGGAATTTGCCACATCTTTTCGAACACATTCGGCTACATTTTCGATAAGGCGCGAAAGAAAAAAAAAAGAACGGCGATCACGATTCTTGCGGTCCTTCCATTACCGACACAACAAATCAAGATCGACTGCTGCATGTAGCGGTTGTATATCGCGCCGTAAGTGGAGATGGAAAAAAGCGTTGGTGAAGGGGAAAACGGATTTTCCGGCTCTTGGTCCGTTTTTTTTTCCTCTCCTACTCTTCTTGTGTCGATCTCTTTCTCACTTTTACACACTTGTAACCGAATCACGACGTCCATTCTTTTTCTCTTCGCCTTCCTCGACATTATACAAATGAATCGAACAAATGCCCGGTGATTTAGTATTCGCAGAAAGAGGCAAAAAAAAACAAATGAAGGGACATGATTGAGAGAGAGAGAGAGAGAGAGAGAATCATCATCATCATTGTTTATCTAACGTTGGTTTAGGCAATGGTTGACGGAAACTGGGAAACCGCCACCTTCATCGAAGTCTTCCCGCATCGCGCTGTCAATTTTCAGGGGCGTACGGGATAGGAAGGAAAAAGAGCCCCGATAAAACCGTCATCGACTTTCTATCAGACATTCATGCTTGTTTTACTTCTCTCTCTCTCTCTCTCTCTCTCTTTCTCACTCTTCTGTGTTGTTCTCGCCCTTCAACTAGCGTTTTATGTTTATTTTTTTAACTTTCCTGTTTCCCCTTTCATCTCTTTATTTCGACAAAGACACTAAATGCACGTATAAATCGGCGAGGGTTCGCATTTAAATCCATCTTCCTTAATGGCTTCATTTTTTTGAGAGTATCTAGTAAAGCGTGAAATAATGCAAACTGTCATATTTTGCATAATTGATGTACGAGGGTGGGACGAAAAATTGCAAGCCGTATTGCGTTTGCGCGTGATAGTTTACTTGCGAGTCACTCTCGCGAGAGTAGCTAACAGCTATTTTTCTCGCGACAGTTGGACTCTCACAATTTCTCGCCGAAGCCCCAGACACGTGAGAATTCTCGCACGGACCCTAATCACGTATATTCGCATGTCGTCGTGTTATCTTCGCGAGTAACTCTCGGATACTTTTTTACACGTGAGAGTAGATTTCAAGCGAGTTTTCGTTCGTTGAACTACTCGCGCGAGTAACTCTCGGATACTTTTTTACACGTGAGAGTAGATTTCAAGCGAGTTTTCGTTCATTGAACTACTCGCGCGAGTAACTCTCGGATACTTTTTTACACGTGAGAGTAGATTTCAAGCGAGTTTTCGTTCATTGAACTACTCGCGCGAGTAACTCTCGGATACTTTTTTACACGTGAGAGTAGATTTCAAGCGAGTTTTCGTTCATTGAACAACTCGCGCGAGTAACTCTCGGATACTTTTTTACACGTGAGAGTAGATTTCAAGCGAGTTTTCGTTCATTGAACTACTCGCGCGAGTAACTCTCGGATACTTTTTTACACGTGAGAGTAGATTTCAAGCGAGTTTTCGTTCATTGAACTACTCGCGCGAGTAACTCTCGGATACTTTTTTACACGTGAGAGTAGATTTCAAGCGAGTTTTCGTTCGTTGAACAACTCGCGCGAGTAACTCTCGGATACTTTTTTACACGTGAGAGTAGATTTCAAGCGAGTTTTCGTTCATTGAACTACTCGCGCGAGTAACTCTCGGATACTTTTTTACACGTGAGAGTAGATTTCAAGCGAGTTTTCGTTCATTGAACTACTCGCGCGAGTAACTCTCGGATACTTTTTTACACGTGAGAGTAGATTTCAAGCGAGTTTTCGTTCGTTGAACAACTCGCGCGAGTAACTCTCGGATACTTTTTTACACGTGAGAGTAGATTTCAAGCGAGTTTTCGTGCATTGAACTACTCGCGCGAGTAACTCTCGGATACTTTTTTACACGTGAGAGTAGATTTCAAGCGAGTTTTCGTTCGTTGAACAACTCGCGCGAGTAACTCTCGGATACTTTTTTACACGTGAGAGTAGATTTCAAGCGAGTTTTCGTTCGTTGAACAACTCGCGCGAGTAACTCTCGGATACTTTTTTACACGTGAGAGTAGATTTCAAGCGAGTTTTCGTTCATTGAACTACTCGCGCGAGTAACTCTCGGATACTTTTTTACACGTGAGAGTAGATTTCAAGCGAGTTTTCGTTCGTTGAACAACTCGCGCGAGTAACTCTCGGATACTTTTTTACACGTGAGAGTAGATTTCAAGCGAGTTTTCGTTCGTTGAACAACTCGCGCGAGTAACTCTCGGATACTTTTTTACACGTGAGAGTAGATTTCAAGCGAGTTTTCGTTCATTGAACTACTCGCGCGAGTAACTCTCGGATACTTTTTTACACGTGAGAGTAGATTTCAAGCGAGTTTTCGTGCATTGAACTACTCGCGCGAGTAACTCTAAGAGGTCTTTATACGTGAGAGTAGGTTTCATTCGAGTGTATGTTCTGTGAATTCTCGCGCGCGAATAACTCTCAGAGACTTTTTTATACGTGAGAGTTATGTCAGTTCCGGAGATCATGCGGCGCAGAATATCTGAACATTTTCGAGCCTATTCTAAATTTTATAAATTTTGCATGCGAAAGTGCTGAGAGTTGCCCTCAGTTGCGATATTTTGCGAGCTAGTCGCAGAATGGGCGGACACATGACAATCTAATCAACGCGCTGCTAGTTTTGGTAACTCTCAGAAGCAAACTCTCAGATGCGTATACACACGGGAGTGTTGCTGTAGCAATTTAAATGTAATCGCGCGAAAACTTGCAGGAACGACGCAATCTCGTGCTAGCCTGCGAGTGTCGCGCACACGTGAGAGTTGAGAGTATTCGGGTGGCGCGAGAACGAACCTTTTAGCAGCGTTTACACGTGAGAGTTTTGCTCTCCGAGAGTAAACTCGCGTGTAAACGTACCATAAGTAAAAAGAGAAAAGCAAGGTAGCAAGTTGGGCGAAAAAACGTTTGACAGTGGCATTAGCAGCATCAGAGATAACTTGAAATCGATCAAATTCGCAAAACAGTGACGGCTACGTACGAATAATTATACTTTACAAAAGAATAGAAAACATATTGAAGTTCCTGCTGTTTATGTATGTGAGGCCGGTTATTTTTGGTCCGATCCTCGTATAATTTCGAATAAAACTATTCTTTGCGAATTTACTCAATTTATTAATCGAGCGCGCGGCGCGCACCGATCGTAAATCAAAAGTTTATATGGGATGCAAAATTTTAATATTATGCATCGTAGATTAGAGACGCTTAATTTCCACCTAAAATTGATTAAATTCACCGAGGAGAGATTTTATTATAACCTATCGTCCGTTTCGGCCGTGCGCTACAATAATCTCGCACTACTTTTGCGATTATAAATGCACGCGTATCTCCAGCACGTGTATTATGGGGACCAAAAGAAAACGAGTAAAAAGCAACCGTTGATAATCCGTGTGAGGAGGGAAAATCCGGTGCACACGAGGTGGACCGTGATGAAGAACTTCTTCTCTGACCCTTTCCCTGATATCGCCCAGTTTATACCGCGTCCGTGTCCGTGCATCCTAATCGCGATTACGGTGTCCCCCTTTCGCACACTTCCCGTTTCTTTTTTTTTTGCAAAAGTAACAATCGCAAGCCCACATAATGATACATCGCTTGCGGGAAGATTGATACCTCTATCGGTCTTACAAACCAAGTCGCAGCTCTTTACGCGAGCAAATAATCGATTGTTTTCGCCAATTTTTTACCGCACTGTAGATGAAATAATTAAACTGGATTCGTTTGAATAAAAGTCACGGCGATATACAGGGCGATGTGCTTTATGGAAGGCCGTTGATTTGTACTCATTTGTTTAATGTTAATCTACGAAAAAGGTGATGCATTGAGGTTTTTTTTTAAACAATGAAACAAAATCATTTTACACCAAATTTGGTTATACGTTGTTTGACAGTAGGACGTAATATGACATTTTAAATCGACACAAGATGTCAAATTGTTTTCTGACATCATTTCCACATTTGTTTTGTTTCTTATGGCACATTTGATTCAGTTGCCTACAGGATGTGTTTTTACTTTATTTCTTTTCTCTTTGGCAAAACGAAACTCGATTACGCTAATTAAATTTTCCCATTGGCGCTCCTATAAAAGGAGACATCCTGTATTCTACCGTCGGTTGCTACGTGTCCATTGCTTCTTGCACTTTTTTATTTGCCTCCTGCGAAAGAAGTGCTTCAAGCTAGTTTATTTGCGTTTCTTTTGTACGGTGAAAGAAAGACGATATTCATTTTCATTAGGTATCAGAATATCGAATGGTTGGAACGTGTTAGAAAAAAAGCAAAAGGTCCACGTGCGGTTTGTCCGTTTCCCGTCTAGACAATAGTTCATACACTTTATTATTATCATCATCATCATCAACGTTATTATTATTATTATTATTAGCATTAGAATCTAACGGGACACGAGAAACGTATAAATTTCTGCGCCTTTACTACCGCGAATTAAATTACTTCAATTACCATTATTATTATTATTATTATTACCACCATCGCAAAGTTTCATTTCCATTGCAATTAATTCACGCTCAATATTTTCGTACACTTATCATACGAACGTTTCTAGATCAGCGAATTCCCTTATTTGCTTTTACTCATTCTCTTCTATTTCTTTTTGGCTTCTTCAATTATTTTTTCGACCGTTCCATCGCCGGCGCCGTCCAGTAAAACCCGGAAACGGAATGATTAAAGGACGAAACTAATTTCACTTAATGTCAAACGACGGACACTCAAGATAAAGTGTGCGCGAGTGTTTTGCTCTATAACCAAGAAAGAAAGTTTATGTGAAAGAAATTAAAAAAAAAGGAACGGACCGCCACATTGCCACGGACATTCTCAATTACCGAGGAGCCTTCTCTAAAAAGAAAAGCTTTCATTCGGGATGGAAGATGAAAAAAGAAGGACAATTCTAAAGAGAAAAATCGGAAACCAACGCGGTAAGCGTTAATGAATAAAAGCGAACCGACCAAACGCGAGATTGTGAGTAAGTGCGAGTATCTTTACTGTGGCTGCTGTAAATCAAGTAGAGCCAAACTTTAACTTTCATTAATAGAAAGGAGATACGTTCGATTCGATTAAACGCGATTAATATTAATGAACGACCGTCTGTATGCTGGAAGAGAAACTGCAAATCTTGGCATAATGTTAGAGATCGGCCAACAACAACGAGCGAAGATGCGTTTCTTCTACTCGAACTCATCGGGCAATAAAATAACTATAAATTTCCCTAGGCCTTTAAATTACTACTGGCCCTCCAGTTATATCTGCAAGTCCATTTTATTGTTGTCCAAAATCGAATCTACGAGCTAAGCCACGAGAGGAAGAAATAGGTTAGAAACAGAGGCATAACATTTGGCGGTTTGTGCCATTCGAAAAATGCCATCATATCAAGTTATCAATGCATTAATTATCGTGCTCAATTAATGCAGAGTGATCAAACAGCAGGTGATTTGGAGCAGGCTTTGCAAATTGACATTGACACGTAGTTATTGGCGTTGACATGTGTCAAGTTCGTAAGTTGTCGATCAACAATTGCCATACGCAAATCATTTGGCAGCTTGTGCCATTCGAAAAATGCCATCATATCAAGTTATCAATGCATTAATTATCATGCTCAATTAATGCAGAGTGATTAAACAACAAGTGATTTGGAGTAGGCTTTGCAAATTGACATTGACACGTAGTTATTGGCGTTGACATGTGTCAAGTTCGTAAGTTGTTGATCAGCAATTGCCATACGCAAATCATTTGGCAGCTTGTGCCATTCGAGAATTGTCATCATATCAAGTTATCAATGCATTAATTATCATGCTCAATTAATGCAGAGTGATCAAACAGTAGGTGATTTGGAGCAGGCTTTGTAAATTGACATTGACATGTAGTTATTGGCGTTGACATGTGTCAAGTTCGTAAGTTGTTCATCAACAATTGCCAAACGCAAATCATTTGGCAGCTTGTGCCATTCGAGAATTGTCATCATATCAAGTTATCAATGCATTAATTATCATGCTCAATTAATGCAGAGTGATCAAACAGTAGGTGATTTGGAGCAGGCTTTGCAAATTGACATTGACACGTAGTTATTGGCGTTGACATGTGTCAAGTTCGTAAGTTGTCGATCAACAATTGCCAAACGCAAATCATTTGGTAGCTTGTGCCATTCGAAAAATGCCATCATATCAAGTTATCAATGCATTAATTATCGTGCTCAATTAATGCAGAGTGATCAAACAGCAGGTGATTTGGAGCAGGCTTTGCAAATTGACATTGACATGTAGTTATTGGCGTTGACATGTGTCAAGTTCGTAAGTTGTTCATCAACAATTGCCAAACGCAAATCATTTGGCAGCTTGTGCCATTCGAGAATTGTCATCATATCAAGTTATCAATGCATTAATTATCATGCTCAATTAATGCAGAGTGATCAAACAGTAGGTGATTTGGAGCAGGCTTTGCAAATTGACATTGACACGTAGTTATTGGCGTTGACATGTGTCAAGTTCGTAAGTTGTCGATCAACAATTGCCAAACGCAAATCATTTGGTAGCTTGTGCCATTCGAAAAATGCCATCATATCAAGTTATCAATGCATTAATTATCGTGCTCAATTAATGCAGAGTGATCAAACAGCAGGTGATTTGGAGCAGGCTTTGTAAATTGACATTGACATGTAGTTATTGGCGTTGACATGTGTCAAGTTCGTAAGTTGTTCATCAACAATTGCCAAACGCAAATCATTTGGCAGCTTGTGCCATTCGAGAATTGTCATCATATCAAGTTATCAATGCATTAATTATCATGCTCAATTAATGCAGAGTGATCAAACAGTAGGTGATTTGGAGCAGGCTTTGCAAATTGACATTGACACGTAGTTATTGGCGTTGACATGTGTCAAGTTCGTAAGTTGTCGATCAACAATTGCCAAACGCAAATCATTTGGTAGCTTGTGCCATTCGAAAAATGCCATCATATCAAGTTATCAATGCATTAATTATCGTGCTCAATTAATGCAGAGTGATCAAATAGCAGGAGATTTGGAGTAGGCTTTGCAAATTGACATTGACACGTAGTTATTGGCGTTGACATGTGTCAAGTTCGTAAGTTGTTGATCAACAATTGCCAAACGCAAATCATTTGGTAGCTTGTGCCATTCGAGAATTGTCATCATATCAAGTTATCAATGCATTAATTATCGTGCTCAATTAATGCAGAGTGATCAAACAGTAGGTGATTTGAAGCAGGCTTTGCAAATTGACATTGACACGTAGTTATTGGCGTTGACATGTGTCAATTTGGTAAGTTGTTGATCAACAATTGCCATACGTTTTTGATGTTTGACAGCGTCAGAGCCTACTCCAAATCCTTCAACTTTTCGACAAGAACAAGAAGCTGTTCGTGCAAAAATCGAATTAGCCCAGTGTTTCTATTGTTTATTGAATAACTGCAACTGTAAGTTATAAAGTTTGTTATCAAAACAAACACAATATTCGCCTAATTCAATTTTAGTTAGGTTAGGTTGCGGTTCAAAGTATAAAAAGGTGGTTAAAAAATGGCGATCGTGGTGGTAATCCACAGTTACCAAAATGTCAAAGTGGAAGGTCCTTGCATTTTTTTTTAAATTTTAAAATCAAAGTTATTTTTATGGCTGCTGCTTCTGATATGATTCGTCTTCCTTAAATCCGGCTACTTATTGGAGATTAATCTCGTAAATCATCGATTTCTTTCACATTTAAATTGACACGAAATCGATTTTTAAATTCATTTTCTCCGTTGCCGAACAAGTGCTCGGGAATGAAGCACGTGCACTTACTTATCATTGACCTCCGTTTTACCATCATCATCATTACTATTATGTCATTGTTTAAACTTCATGCATATAATATTAACATTAAATTTATTGTTGTTACGTTCGTTAATATTTCATTTCATCATTATTATTATTCTTTGCCTCCCCTCGATTCTTCTTTCCTGCTAACACACACACACATACATCTCGACCAAAGACTACATCATATAAAACATGTCATCGTGCGTTTTTCTTTGTTTGCTTGCGTCTAGAAATCCAGCGCAATAAATATGCGCCCGTTATCTAACCAAACGCAGTTTCGTACCTTCCCATCCAGACGAGAACGACGACTAAAATGGCAGTGACACAAGAAAGAATATTAAGCAGTCGTCCGCGTGTTTGTTATAACTGTGTGTAGCCGTTTGTTTGTTGTGCGGGAAAAGAAAACACCGGATAAGGAAGCGAGAGACAGAGGAATTTGTTGTCATCAGAAAGATTTCGATTATGAATTGTTATCTTACGAACAAATGTTATTGATCCAATTCGTTGAGCATTAAACTGATAAAAAAATGTAGAGCAAGCATTCAATCGAGATTTAGCGAGGTGACTGACTTTAATGCGTCAATTTCTGTTCTGATTCACGTTTGGCTGCTTCAAGTTCTAGTGGCGAACGTAAATCACAACACGCAGAAAAGTGATTCGATTTATGACGCGCACGCTGCGATAATTTCGAACAGCCCCTGTATACTCGTTTCAGATTTATCATCATTTCTCGACGGTTTTAATCGGTCCACTGTTACTTCACTCGAATATTTGTTTGTTAACATTTTGGCCAATATTTTCTTATGATCTTAAGCGAAAATTGTTACCCATTCATCGAAGTTCTTCGCTTTCCGTTGTTTGACTTTATCCCCCTCATTTCGCCAATCGTTTTCTGCATCGTATTTACATAAACGCGTCCGTTTATCGTAATATTCCCGGTTCGTATCGAATCGAAAAGATAGCACTGTCGATGACAATGTTATTATTTTCTGGAAGGAAATTCTTTGTTCGGTTGGTTGTTTCTTCTTCGTAACCTCCGTATACGTACACGCGGTTGGGCATGTTGTTTGGATGTATATATAAATGTGAAATTGAAGAGTACGATGATTGATTTTCGGCACGCCACCGTCGTGACCGCCCTTTTCTCGTGTTCACGCAACGGCCTGGAAAAAACTGATAGCGTCATCGTGCAGAAAAATCATTAGACAGTTATTGATTGTTATTGCGGCTATTAGTTTGTTATATATGTAGTGTAAAGATGTTCTTCTTCGTCATCTTCATCGTAAAAAGAAAACGCACAATGTTGAATTATCGTTTCGGAGATGATAAAGATAAATGTTGTATGTGAGATTATTTTTTGAAATTACGCAATCAGTGAACGGAAGTCGAGGAGGCGCCATTCACTCTCCGAGCCCATTATAATTATGCAAACGGTTAGAAAGAGGAGGAAATTGTTGAGGGACCGATTTATTTGCGATCGAATCGCGATCCGCTTGAAATGGGATGATGTTGAAATGTAAACAATATTATTCGAATGGATTCGACGGTTATTATTATTCTTGTTGTTGTTGTTCGGCGTAGAATCGATATTGGTAATTTTAAATTGGTGCCTTTTGTAATTGGAGCACATTACAACATTTTACCGTTTCTCTCGTCGAAAGGCCGAAAGTCGCGTCAATTAATTGTACAAAGCTCTTTTGCGTCACGATCGCCGAAAAAAGGGAGCTTTCGTGTCAAATTCACCGCAATAAAAAATAAATCGAACGAAAGCCTTTGATGTTAAAGAAGTCGATGATGGCACTTTACAAACTTTTACTCAACAATTAAATGATATTGATTTTTCAAAAAATCCAAAGCGTTATAACGAGTTTTTGTGATGGCTAAAGCTTTGGGCACATGCTGTATATTTTTGAATTAATTAAAAATTAATGTACGTTGGGCCATTTAAATTTTGATGCGGGTTAAACGTTTCAAATTACCATCCGAACATTACCTGACGCTGTTAATTAATGCAAAAAATACGGGGTAAAGATGAACAAGCGAAAATCCCTGCAAAAAAAATCGTATTTGCTTATCGGATAAAATCGAGGGAAATAGGAACTTTTTTATTTATTTCGGTCGTACGTGCGATCAGGGTGAATATTTAATATGGATTTTTAGCAAGGAACGAAATAAAAGCGACACGCTGGTCGGCCAATTAACATGAATATTTGAGTGTGTTTCAATGTCGCGAACAAGCAAAAAGGCAATAATTATCTATTTGCAAGCAATAAAGCGAGTTATCGCGGATTAACGTGTTTGAAAATGTTGGCCTTCGAGTGGTTTTTTAATCCTTTAATTAGGAGTTACCAACAATGTAAATTCCAAAAAGTTTTATTTCATTTTCGGAGCGGCAATAATAAAAACGATTTTAAGCCGAAATTAAAATCGAGGCAAAAATATTTTGCACTAGAGAAATAAATAACTATTAAACTCAATTTTGCCAGTTTAGCAATTATTGTGATGCCACCGCGATCGCAATTTTTTTCGATTTTGTTTGAACTCTAACCTAACCTAACTAATTTGTTTTCGGTGCAAATTTGAGATTTAATAAAACATAATTAATTATCTGTTTTTGCAACAACAGTTTCCTCTTCTTGTCGTTTCATTAAATCAACTAACCAAACTTGTTAGTCGTTGATAATGACATGATGACAATATTTGAAAGCTGTCAAATTACGCTTTTTTTTCTAATATTTGCTCCTCTTTTGTTCTTTCGTGGCATGTTTTATTCAGTTACTTATTGAACATACAATTAAGAAGAAGATCAGTGTCTGAATAAATTTCTGCTCAAGAGTACCCTAACAAAACGTTAATTCACACAAACGTAGGTCCTAGCTAAGAGTGGTAACTAATCCCTTGGTACTTTTGAGCAGGAATCTATTTAAACACCCAATATAGCGATATAACGATTAAAGGTAGATGACAATTAGGAATAGTAAGATTAAACTCGAAAAAGAGAAGCGACGTTTCGTTATTGTCATTAGCAGTTAGTGGCCATAAACCGGGGAACAATATCAACGTAATGGAAACATTGAACTTTGAACGTTCCACAATAGCAATAATTCTCCTGCACAAATTCCTCCACTGTTAACGATCCAATTTACAATGAGTTACGCGCATTTTTCGATTTGCTTTAGCAGATTTTTCGTGAAATAATTTATCATCTAAACGTTACGATTTAAAGGGGGGTCGTCCAACATCATCAGTTTAACAGTAGGAGGAAGATCGTCGTCGTCTTCGTCGTGCGTGATTCGTTCTGTGGATGCACGTCAAGAAGAAAAGGAAAAATATCCATCACTTTCCGTTGTTGCTACTTACTAATATTTCTCGTGTACGTTCGCTTGCTTACGAATATTTAAAGTGGGTATCCAATAACCGGATCTCGCCCAAAGACGAGAACAAAAACAAATTGGTACTGTCAGGTTTTAGAAGAGCCGATCTTGCTCGTACTTTTCTCTTGTTTTTTTCTCTCTCTCGTTCCAAGAAAACGTCCATAACTTATTCGGTATTAGTTTGAAACGAGCTGTTATTATTATTATTATTACACGACATCGGCCTACACGTTGATTGCTATTGTTCGATTTGAAGTATTTATTATTTAGTGCCGTAAGACAGCAGCAGAAATAGAGTTGCGTAATGCTAATTTTATAGGTTCATATAGCGAACCTTTGATTAAATATTTTATTATATCATATTTAAAAATACTCTTAATCCAATCGACTTAATGCTTCCCTTTTAGTCATCGACGGTTTTCCTTCCCTTCAATGAAATTAAATGCATAATTTTCATTTGAAAATGGGAAACTTTTCCTTTAGCTAAAAAGGCTTCAATAGGACTTTTTTCTTTCCTTTTCGGTTGAGAGATCGTTCCCCTCTTATTACTTAATTTCAATTTACCTTCTACATTTAGTCGTCGAATGTTTATAAAGTACTCGAACGAGCATTTCGGGAGACTGGGGAAAAAAGGGGACGCAGATAAAACAGGAAGCCGGGAACATGCTTAGATCCTAATGTAATTATGTTAGATTTTCCCGAAATTGAAGTGGAATGCTAAACATCGTATCGATGTTAATCAGCGTCGATGGTGGTCGCTACGGCGAAAGAAGACGACTCGTTAAATATTAATTAAAATCCGTTTGTTGTTGCATTTCGCGAAAGCAAAGTGACTCTCATTGAAATTCCGTGCGAATTCTGTGACGTAAAGTGAAAGAAAGAAACTCGAATGCGTTTCGCCGTTTCCATCAAGGTTCTTGCAATGGAATCGAATACGATTTAATCGTAATTTATTTAAAATACGAAAATGAATTAGTTTCCAAGTGGTAAAGTTAGTTTCTATTAAGGGAACTCCTTGCAACTTCCACGAATTACCTTGATTTAAATAAGCGTTACGTTCGACTTTTCTAATTTATATCGCCGATAACGATCCCATGCGAAACAATTGCGAAGCTGTCGCGGATTGTATCGGACGAAAATGACACCAAATAAATATTTTCCTTGTTTTTTTTTTTTAATAAACACTCGTGCAAAAAACGAAATAAATATCCGGCGAAATGTTTAATCCTATCGCTCGCCAGCGATCTTGTTCTTGTGTTTGCGCCCTTCAACGCAAGGGCACGCGTAATTTATGCGTGTGGAACTATAAGTGACTCACGGTTTTGTTTCTTATTGCTCCCCTGTTCGCGAAGGAAAGGCAAAATGCAGAAATTCCCAATTGCTCATTGCAAACTTTCGACGTTCGTTTCCACCTTGGTTTTATTCAAATTACGATTTGATGGAAATTAAATCCTTTCTCGTCCTCATCACAGTCGATTAATCTTCCTTCGTTATTAATCGTCATCAACGCTAAACGAATCAATGTCGTTAAGGTAAACGCTCTCGCTGGATTTTTTCTTTCATTCGCTGTCTTCAATTATGTCTTCAACATCTTTTACCAACAACACCTTAACAGTTATACGATAGACAACGGCAAATTCGTTGCGACGACATTTTGACATCTCATTAGTTGCGCTTAACATCAACACAATCTTACATCTACGAAGAATATTAATTAATTGATACAGCATCTAATTTAATTAGAATTATCTGTTAGACTCGAAAGATGTTTGGCTCCGATTTTGATATTTATAAACAGAATCCGAAGCAAAAAAAGTAAGGGGCGTCTAAATAAATTGGTCGTAAACCGAAACCACTTGTGTTACGTAAGAATTAATGTTAAATTGATGGATTCGTAAAGAATCTCTGCAGTTATGTAACGTATATAAGTTGCGTGCTCGTAAATCGAGAAAAATGTACGTAAATCGAGACGTTTTGTGATAGGTTTACCTCTAAATTTATCTCAAGGAAGGTCCTCACAAAATAACCCTCCAAACTCCAAATAAGGGGTAAGATAATACGAGGGTGTGTCGCAAAAGTGATTTCTTCCTGATCTGCAAACCAGCTTTTTGCAACTTCTTTGGCGAAAATTTCCTCTTAATTTTTGTTATCCCATAACCCTATCAAATAGCGAGGGCCATAATGTTTGCTCCATATTTCTTCTAATTCTTCTTTCGCTAGGGGTTGACATGATTTGTTACTCGTTGGTCGCAGTTGTTTAAACTTTTTGGCGTAAAATTTTGCGAAAATATTTCTAAGAAGTCGTCATTTGTCTTTGTAGAAATGCATTTTTGTTGGTGCCCCAACTGGCTCAATGGTTGTTGTTTTTCATAACCCCCTCGTATAAACGAAAGCTGCTAATTTCATTTCGCGAATTTGAAATCAATTCTTTGCAAAATAATAAAATGTTAATATAGCTTAGAGAATATTCATTCTGTTTGTGTTTTCGTTGCGTTGTTTCGTGCTGTATCGTGGCCGGAATCAGACCTATTAAAACATTATTTTATTGCAATCGTAAATTCTAAACGTACTATCGCCCTCCCATTCGATTTGGCAATACCGTTTACTACGCGATCGGCCTATCCTTTCCTTTTTGTATTTTGCGGAAATGGGAGCAATTTACAATATAAAACAAATCAATGGGCGACGCAATAAACGCATCTGCGTTTTACGCAATAAAATTTATCGCTTTTCATTTCAATTACCATCAATTCTTCGTCGCATTTATTTCGCGACACTGTCTCTCCCCTCGACACACGCACACGCGCTCGTACGTTTCGCAAATTATCAATCGCGTCGATTTCAACGACTTAATTTATTACCAATCGTCCGGTGTGTTTTATTTCTGTTCTCTTCGATTGTTTCAGGAGAAATTAGAAGCCCGAATCATCGAGCTGGAGATCGCCCTCGAAGCCGCGCAAAAGACGGAACTCAAGGACAAACTGGCGCTGACGAAACTGCAGAAGCAACTCTCGAGGGTGAGTAGACCGCCATTCCAAACCGTTATTTAAGGCATGAGATGAACGTAAAACGGGGGGGCTTCTGCCACGGAATGCGGCCATCAAAGTTAAAAGAGGCTTATGCCGTATTAGTTGTATTAGTTGTTAAGTAACATCGAGTGAATATCGTCGTCGTCGTCAACGGGAGGTCGATAGTTTACCGTTCGTAAAACGAACAACCGAACGCGAAACTTCCGTCCTCTACGCGACGTACGTCGTCGTCGTGTTGGTGGGGTTTTAATCGATTCAACCAACTTTGAGATTTATCATTGACGTTAATTGAATTTATCGGAACGTTACGAGTAAGATGGGTAATTGAAGGAAAGAAATGCGAAACTTTGACGATCAAAATCGCAAAATCAAACGAAAAAAAAAAAAAAGAAAAGGAAAGAAGAGGTTGAGGAAACGTTATTCAGTGGAATTTGATTCCTATTATTCTTCGTCGTTTAAAAAAGGGAATCCAATCTAACGTCACATGCATGCACACGGATGCTGCAGTCCGAATAAGAAGAATAAACTGTTATGCGTCGATAATAATTGTGCTAAAACGGCTAAAATTGGAAGATGAAATCTTAAAGAAGACTTTTCTGATCTTCTTCTAACGATCTTCCTTTGTTTAAAGAAATTTCGTTCACGTCTTTGTACCAAGGACAAGTCGATTTGACGTTAAATCAAAGTTCAACCTGATATTTCCAATTTTTCCATCTGCAATAAAGCTGCAAATTGATTTTTTTTACGTAAATTTCTGTATCTTCATATTTGGCGATTTGCTATCAATTAATCATTAGCGCACTTCCTTTCGATGATTTCTTATGCGTCTAGTTCACGTCGACTGTTACATAAATGAACGTCGCGAAACGTGTTTTTTTTTCTCTCTCGTCCATTCGGAAAAGTTCGCAAAGATTTCCCGCGAGACGTTTCTCTAAATGCACTAAATCTTGACTAATAGCTGTTTCATCTGTACCGCCACTGTTTTAAATAACAATCACTCTTCCGCCCAATTAACCTAACCTTTCGCAAGCCGATGCCGCCGCCGCCGCCGCTGCCACTACCACCGGCAACTTCCATTATTATTATTGTTATCCCCCCCTTTTATAATGGACTTTAACGTTTCCATTGTTGGAGATTCCCTTTTCCGAAATGTCATTATAAATTTTCTTCCCTTCGTTTCCAGTTTGCAATAGGAGTTTTCTTCGTCGCAAGAGCGTCTTCTCCGAAGAAATCTTTGCGGTAGCGAGGAAACAGAAATTAAAAAGCAAAAAACCAAGCGAAGAAGTTTGCCAGAAGCATCGAACAATAGGTATTTGCGAATATTGCGGCTGTTATTGTTTGCGCGAGTTCTTTATTGGGTCTCCTTTTGGCGCAACACGGAAAAAAATGTGCACGAATTTTTTTCTTGAATGACAGCCAACAGAAAAATGCGAGTGAGACATTGCGAAATAAATGGATTGGTTGCAAATTCATAGCGAAAAGAGCGTTGCATACTTTCCTCAAGTATTCGCTTTGATCTTTCCATCTTCTTCTCGGTTTAATTAACCGAATTCCTTCGATTTAAAGTGAAACACATCAAAGATTATTAATTAAATTCGATGTTTATATACAGGGAAACTCCAATTAAGTTGCTTGTTTCGAGTTGCGTCACTTGTCTCGAATTACGTCTGCCTCTCAAATCGTAATTAACCCTAAACAATCACATTTGAAGTTCGAAATTTGCGAATAATGTTTGGTATAAAATCGAGTACACCCTGTATTAGCATTTATTTATTATACGGAGTGTAGCAAAAAAGAAACGGTAATTGTAAAAGTTGTAATTTTACATTTACGATTTTAAGGTTGTAAACTCGGTGCATTTCGCATGCATGTGTTGTCGTTGTTGTTGTTGTTGTTCATATGGGACCTCGACGTATCATTTTAATATCAAGTTTAAGAGCATTTGTTTTTGTTTAATGTAAATTTAACAACCCTCGCACGTTTCGTATAATTTAATTCAATTTCGAAATTAAATTTAATTTAATAGTTAGCCAGAGCGAAATGTTGCTTAGGTCGTATGCGATTTTATGTGTCTGCGTGTGCGCTTTTTTTCTTGTTTCTTTATTTGCAATAATATTCCAGTTGTTTTTTCGGGTTGTTGCAAGATTCTTTTTGCAATTTTCTGCAATAACTGCAATAAATAAAACCTTATTAAAGCGTAGAGTATAATTTTTTTCGCCAATGGCCTTTATTAAACGAATTCAATTTGCTGCTATTGCGATAGAAATAAAAGAATCGATGCCATTTCATTTGCAAGTTTCATTTACTTCGAATCGGTATCGATTACCTGTTTTATTTTCCCATAATAAACGATTTCGAACGTTCGCTGGCGCAATAATTTCGCGTTCGTTCGCGATTTTCTTTTTCCACGATTCGCTGATGATTGCAATATGTAAATGTCAATGGAGAAGTTTATATTTTAATTTCCTGTTGCCATTCAATTTGTACGATTTCGATTCTTCTTAATTGAACGTGCCGGATGCAAAGAAAAAATAAGGAAAATGGAAACATAAACGGACTGATGCTTTTTGTTATTTCGCATTGAAAATGAAATAAATTCAGTTGCTTTAAATTCGTTAAATTCAATGCACAGTGAATAATGAAAGTATTGAATGTCGAAATGTACGATTGCACGATTATTTTTTTCTTGTAGCATTTTAGTGCCTGCATTAATAATAACGCAAAAGAAAACAAAATTGAAACTCCTTTTTTGTTTTCTTAGTGCTTAAAATCCAGGCAATAAAACGAGCGCAAACTTAATCCCTCCGACGGTTATTAATTTTTTATTCCCATCCTGTTTATGCACGTCTTGTTCGGAAATTAATTAAGAATTTATATTTCCATCATCATCATCTTCGGTTTTTCTTTTCGTTGCGAGTCTCTCCATAACAAGAAAGACTCGCAAAAACTAGTATTAGCAGCAAAGTACGGCAACCAACCTTTAAATACGCTTATTGCTTTGGCAAAATAATACCAACAAAAAAAACCCTCTTATTCTCGCAAATTCTATTTTCACTTCATTACTCTCAATTAGCGTTCTTAAGTTTGCAAAGTATTTCAATCAACCAACTTTTTCTTGCGACTTTAATCCCCGACTTGCATCGCTTTTTTTTCTTATTCCGTTCATTATATTCCTGTCCCTTTGTTTTCCTGCTCTTCTTTTTAATTTACGAACTCTCTCATTCAACCCCCAATTCATTCGTGTTAATTAACATGCATTAGTCGAAGGAGAATAAAAGAAATTATTGACTTATGCAGCGGACGAAGGAAAAGAAAGTGCCAAATAGAACGTCATTCGACCCGCATAAAACTAGAATTCGTTTGGCCTTATATTAATCAACTGCTTATTATAACAGAATTAATAAATGTTTATTTTACGTTTTTGGTGGATGCGCCGGGTGTAAACGCTCGCTTCGTACCATCGCATTTCTTCTGCTATCAAATCAACCGGATATCAGAATAAAAACGAAAATCGTCCATTTTCCAAGCCGGAAGCAAACGATCCATACGAATTAACCCAATTTCGAAGATTTGGTGGATGAAGGGCATAAAAAAAACTAATCCAATTTCGTTAGCGTCTGATGCGTTTTTATTATTATTTCGCGTATATATCTAAGTATATATGTGGGAAGAAGAGCCCTTTTCCGGCTCTAGATGTCTATTCGGATTAACATTATACCGTATCATCGTTTTAAATGTGATTGAGCGAACAAGTTCCGAAATTATTATACTGCGTGACGCAAATGCTAAAATCGTTTCGTATCGCCTTGTGTCGAGCTAAAATTGCGATGTTCCCGATAAATAAGAAAGGAAACGGGAAGAATATGGAGAGCGAGATGGAAAAAATCTTTTTCTTTGCTTAGATTCATTAATATTCCTCGCTGCTGTTATTTATAATACTAATTTCCTTTCTTAATAAACTGGAATTAACTAAATGCAATTAACACACTTTTACACCTTTCTCGCCTCGCTTTTCTCGTATCCTGTCTGCGCTGTTCGAATTGAAATTGTTCGCCATTTTTTTTCCCTTCGTTCGTTGGCGGTTTCGCCGTTTCGCCTCGACGTCTTATGCGGAAAGAAAAATTACTTAAATATGCTAAGAATGAGTTATCAGCGAGATTTAGATCCCTATTGGGTATAGAGTAGTAAACAGAAATTGCTTATTTATGCTACGGATGCGGGAGGTGGAAGAAAAGGAGAGCGAAAAAGAAAAGAAATCAAAATATTCGTATACAGGGCGACCCAACGAATGCACACAAATTGAGTTTCGCGGAAAGTGTTTTAAATGAAAATATTTCCATTGGGGTTGAATTGAAAACGTAAAACGATATTCAAAGAGTGCAGCTCGAAGCTGAATTGGACCATATAATTTTTATTCAATTGTTGGCTTCACTATCGATTTTTTTAATTGAAATTAGCATTCACTTCAAATGTACTTTTTTGTAGTTGTTTCGGCGTTTCTTTCAAAAAATGACATTCGAAAAGTTGCGAGAAATATCTCCGAAATTGTTTGACATACGGCGCTGAACTTGCTTCAATTGTTTTAAGCACGAAATGACGCATATTTCGCTCCAAGAAACTTTATCTCGCGTGTTAAACTGGCGCAACTTCTTTCTTCTCATCGCCGTATTTCCTGTCTGTTGTCGACTGTCACCCTCATATTGTCCGAACACCCTGTATATGCATGTATTACGGGTGTTCGCATTTTTTTTTCGGGCATAGAAACTGATAGAATTGCACGCGAGGGAGTGTTTCGAGGGTCGCACTTCTTTTCTCGGTCGGTACTTCTTCACTTTTCATAATTTATGCAAATTATTTTCGACCACAAATCGTGATGCTCGTAAAATCGTAACGCCGCCGTGCAACAACAACAACAACCACTTTATTGCTTGCAAGTTGCCGTCGTCTTTTTTTTTGCTTCATCTTCTTGCATTTTGCGTTCGGCTGCAAGGAGCGAACTATCGGCCGTAATTCATAGCGATCGCTCGCCGTTTTGCCGGTCGCAAATTGATGATGCACGGCGGCCGTTATCTAAAGTGGTACCGGGCGAGCAAGAATCAATTACCGTTCTCTTCGCTTTGCTTTGTTTCCAATCTCCGCGGTTGCGATAAGGAACACGACATCTGAAGGCGGCAACCGATATTCACATCTCGTATCGGTTTCTTGTCGCGATTTTTGTTATCAGCGCAAACGCCGCCGTCGCCGACGTTTTCCCAAACAAACAAAGCAGTAACGGGAATATCTTCGCAACACGAACCGTTTTATACGCGATGCGATGATCGGTGAACTTTGTCGGGTCATCGTGCGGGCGGATTATTGTACTCGACGGCGGCGTCGACGTCGTCGGGGAGGGAGGCGAACGTCGCGACGGCAAAAGGATTCCGCAGTATGTAGAATTGAATGCGAACTATGGCGACGATGATGGCGTTGGATCCGTGACGAAAGCCGAACATCCAACGTAAACCGCACCGGACATTGTTGCCAACTTTCGTTCGAACACTTGCGTTATACGATCGTCGGATATCGGGAAGAAATCGCAAATCTTCGCACGCCAGACGTTCTAAAACGTTAATTCGAACAAGAATCGCCCGTTTAATTCGATTACAAGCCGTCGTCGTTGATCTTTGTTTGGTTAGGGTTCGGATGACGTTGAGAGAGAGAGAGAGAGAGAAATCTAGGTTAAAAGGCGTTTGACATTTTATCACGATGACGATAATTCTGTTTGCTCAAGCCGCTTCTGTTGATGCTGATGACGATGCGGTCCTTTGGTGTCTTTGACACAGTTAGGGGATTTTTGGGCGATCAATAAAATAGGTTCGGGATGGGTTGGTTGGTAGCAGTTTCTATTTAATGGCGCATCATGTGATCACTTATATTACGAAAATTGTTGTTTGCACACACACACACACACACACACGAAACGGCCCGCAAAAATTGCGAGGGGAAAGAAGTTTGGCACCGAGTTTAAGTACGGTTTGGCGCCGAAGAAATTCGAGTACGATGACGGTCGCATGGTTTTGGTTTCCGTAATTGTTTTCATCCCTGTTGTATATAGGAATTTATGCCCCATTTTGGATCTATTCAATAATAATCATTGGCAAATTAGACGTGAGAGATACGAACTAATACGATTAAAAGTTTGTTTATTGTCGTCTTTAAAAGGAATTTAAGGAGACTTCAGAAGCATCATTTTATCTTATTCGTCTTGTCATAAAAGGTCATTTTAACTTTATACCACGGAATTGCATCTGCAAATAGCTTTGCAAATTAATGCTTAATGAATATTTTATTTGTCCAAGTCTACGTGCTCTCTCTCTCTTTTTTTTTTTAATTCCACGCAGTTGGATCGTAGCGCAGAAATTGTTTTTTAAACGTTGCACGCTCTGTGCAAATTTCCAAGTCACGTAGTTATTGCGACCGCGTCTGGGGCTGACAAATATTTTTTAATAACTTTCTAAAACGCCGTCGTCGTACACGAGGAACAATAATAATGATGATAAACACTAAGTTATATTAAACTCGCATTTTCCCAAACACGATGACCGTAACGACGCCCAACAGAAACAGTAATCGCAAGAAGTAGAAGAAGAACAACAGGGCGCAATAGTAACAAGAACAACGCGGTTCTTCGCTAATTGCCTCGCCATTTCCAATCTCGTTCCATTTATTCTTTTTCGCTTTTATTTGTTGAACGTGGTCCGATTAAAACGGAGTTTGTTTCCTTGTTATTGCATTCGTGTGGAGCACGAAAATTTATGATTATGATTTTCTCGCATAAGTTGGCAATCCTTCACAAATATTATTATGCAAAAAAATACAATTTCGCAATTGTTACGTTGGTGGCACTGTTTAAACTATTTCCGCTTTATAGTAAACAATTTATCAATTGATAATTCTGGAGAGGATATTTGTAATCGATTCAAAAACAATTCAAATATCAATGCTACCAACTATTTCTCTTTTGATTTTTTTCCATCTAGTTCATTTAGACAATTTCTGTCAGTGTGATCCACAGACAACGACAGTGAACAAAAGCAATGACATGTACAACATGCAAAAGTTTCGCTCGTAAAAGTGCAAAACTTTGTTACACGAAGGAATAAAGTCCTGGAAAGAATGTCCTTCTGTTGTTAAGGAAAAAAAAATAGGTCAACGATACAAAGCTTGATGAAAGCAAAACGTAAAACGTCCTCACCGACCATTGAATTGGCAATAGAATTGACAATAAATAATAAATGAAAGTTTGTTTTGCCATTACAATATTATAAATATTTGTTGCGAATTCGATATCGTAAACATTTGGGAAAGTTTTAACTGTTCGAAGCTTTTCGTATTGAAAGCATTTCATAAAATTAATATATTTTCATTCATTCATCTTGCAATTTATCGATTTTCACAAGAATTTTTGTTTGCCATTTATTGAAGGTGTTAAAAACAATCGACAAACTTAAAAGCATAGAAGTAATAGATTCCAAACGCAAAAAGAGAGGTTAAAATGTTTGTTTGTGTTTGGATGATCAACCACAAAAAGTGGAAACTGGCGAAAATTCGAAACGAAAGAGCAACTTTTGGATAAACTTTATAACCGTCAACCACTCGATTCAATTTTAATCCATTTTCCATGCCACCAATTTCTTCCCACTTTTAACAACTTTTGTTTACTTCCCATCGGTTCTTTTACACTTTCTTATACTTTAAAAATTAAAATTTCCACAAAGAAAACACTTTTCTATCATCGGTGACAACTTGTTTTGATACGATGAAAGATATCCTGTTTTCGAACCATTTATAAAACTTAACTTTTCTTCTCGCTCAGTCGTTTGTTTAGTTGTTATTTGTTGTTTTCGCACCATTTTCGTGTATTTTGTTTTTGCAATTGAATCAATCAATCAATCGACTATTATTTGTTTTTATCGCAACATTTACTATCTACCGAAATTATCGCAGTTATTCTACAATGCGACAGTAATAAATTGCAATAGATTCCGCTGAAGAAGTGGAAGCGAAAAATAACAGGAACGAACGTCGTTCTATTAAATCGAAGACAATCTTCTTCGCTTCGTGCGGTCGATTATTACGTACACACCCTCAGGCTCTCATCTATCATTTGATTTCCACGATGGATTGCAATATTTGATTAAACCAATTTATTTCAATCGCCTTATCGCGAAAATAAAACGAAATATAAATACGCTGACCGCATCCATTTTTTTTCCTATTTCCGGAAAATTAAAAGCACATTTGGCAAACTGTAGATATGTATATAAGTATTTTTATGCAAATCAAAAAAGGTGCGATTAAATACGAAATTTTGTAACGTGCAAACAAACGTTTTAAATGGTAATTTCTCGCAGGGGCCGAAAGGGTTTTAACTCGCATAAAATTTTCGCACGGGCAAAAATAAAAGGGGCCACGTTTCACTTTTGGATTTCAGAAATTTATGTTTGAGTGCCAGTTGATGTGGCAAACAAAATTTGTAGACTATAATTTGTAATTCTAACGATTATTTTATGAAATGTTTAAACACAAAGCCAAAAGATAAGGATTAATTTGATGATATGAAGACGACGGCATTTTATTAATTATAAAGTGACAATTTATTATCGTGCATATACAGGGGGTCACCAATTTACGGTTTGTCGAAATGAAGCGTTTCGCTTTACAGCGTCATTTTGTTTACGACACCGTGACAAGTTAGATTTAAAGATCCAAACCCAACTTGTCAGCGCAATTTGTATACCCACAAGTGATTCAGTTTACGTCATGAGAAACTCCTCACCTACACATTCACATTTTGCATAAAAGTCATTCAATTTACGTCATTTTCGTTCTACGACAGTCAGTAACCTAGCATTTTTTCCAAACTCCTCTGAATTAAAGCCAAAGTGAAAATTCTAACCTAAATGTCCATATTTTGTATAAAAGTCATTTAGTTCACGTCATTTTCATTCTACGACAGTCAATAACCTAGCATTTTTTCCAAAGTCCTCTGAAATTAAGCCAAAGAGAAAATCCTAACCTAAACATTCACATTTTGTATAAAAGTCATTCAATTTACGTCATTTTCGTTCTACGACAGTCAGTAACCTAGCATTTTTTCCAAACTCCTCTGAATTAAAGCCAAAGTGAAAATTCTAACCTAAATGTCCATATTTTGTATAAAAGTCATTTAGTTCACGTCATTTTCATTCTACGACAGTCAATAACCTAGCATTTTTTCCAAAGTCCTCTGAAATTAAGCCAAAGAGAAAATCCTAACCTAAACATTCACATTTTGTATACAAGTCATTTAATTTACGTCATTTTCGTTTTACGACAGTCAGTAACCTAGCATTCTTTCTAAACTCCTCTGTAGTTAATCCAAAGAGAAAATTCTAAGCTAAACATTTACATTTTGTATGAAAGTCATTCAATTTACATCATTTTCGTTCTACGACAGTCAGTAACCTAACAATCTTTCCAAACTCCTCTGTATTTAGACCAAAGTGAAAATTCTAACCTAAATGTCCATATTTTGTATAAAAGTCATTCAGTTTACGTCATTTTCATTCTACGACAGTCAATAACCTAGTATTTTTTCCAAAGTCCTCTGAAATTAAGCCAAAGAGAAAATCCTAACCTAAACATTCACATTTTGCATAAAAGTCATTCAATTTACGTCATTTTCGTTCTACGACAGTCAGTAACCCAGCATTTTTTCCAAACTCCTCTGAATTAAAGCCAAAGTGAAAATTCTAACCTAAATGTCCATATTTTATATAAAAGTCATTTAGTTTACGTCATCTTCATTCTACGACAGTCAATAACTTAGCATTTTTCCCAAAGTCCTCTGAAATTAAGCCAAAGAGAAAATCCTAACCTAAACATTCACATTTTGTATACAAGTCATTTAATTTACGTCATTTTCGTTTTACGACAGTCAGTAACCTAGCATTCTTTCCAAACTCCTCTGTATTTAAGCTAAAGAAAAAATCCTAACCTAAACATTCACATTTTGTATACAAGTCATTCAATTTACGTCATGCTGAATCTACGACGGTCGTTAATCTACGTACCTTCAACGTTCCCTTGTATATTATTTCAATATAAGTTCAAGTTTAATTTAATGGACACACATGAGAATATTCACTCCTTCGAAGTATGTGCATGGAAATGAACACCTAACCGTTTGTAAACGTAAGGACACATAAAATTCAGGAATTTATCATTCAAACAAATATTTGGAGCATTTTAATGTTTTCCCAACTTTCGCGTTTCAGCAATTCCATTCCATTTGCTCTACATGGCCTTTTAATTGAACTTTTCTTTTGCTCGATTTTGTTACCGAATTTTGTTGCGACCTTTTTTTTATGAACACACATTCGCGCATATCTCCTTCGGTTCATCCCTTTATTTTCGTGTATTTGCATCGTTTGTTGTCGGTAGTTGTTGCGGTCGGCGGTTTTTAACCCTCCACTCATTGTTAACCCGGTACATTTATAAAATAAAATTAAAAAGCCTCTTTGCAAATAGGAAATTTTATAATTTGGTTTCTTTCCCATTTTATTTTTGTTTGGCTTTCCTCGTAGTTTCGCGTACTTATATGTAGTTGGAAATTTATGTAAAGGGGAATCAATGAAGCTAGAAAAAAATGTTGTTTTCTAACGACGACTCGACATAATTTATTGCTTCGTAATGGACGTTGGGCGTGTCGAAGACGTTATCGGGCTCGAGGGTGAAAGAAAAAGCAAAATATTGGATGAGACTAGTAATTTTTGAGACTGTAATCTCTTTACATGTAATTACAATATACAAGGGGACGTGATAAATCTAAATATGTAACCATAAATTATGTTCGTTTAGAAAGAGAAAGGAACTGAAAAGCCACGGAATGCATAACGCTAAATGGAGGTAAATTTAGATGGACCATCAGCTAATTTAATTATAATGGCTTATAATCACCTTACATTTCTTCTGATTACAATTAGCGCCGCGGCGAGAAATCGCCGGAAATGACCATCGTCTCCACTAATACCAACTGATAGTATTTCCACGTGCATTTGTATGCGAAAGAGAGCATTTTATTCGCAAAAGATCATCATCATCAATTTGCTTCATCCACTTCTTCTTACTTGCTATCAATTTGAAAAATGTGTATCAATGCGAATGAATGGATGAAACGTTCTCTTCTTCTTTTTTTGTTCGGCCATCAAATCCAGAAGATCCTCTCTTTTTTATTTCGAATCAATATCCCCGGATAGAGATAACCATCTTCCCATATAACGTACGTTTGCTCATCTGCTGCAGACTTTATCTCTGGATACGGATGATGATTATGACGATGATAAAAGAACCCTTTCGTGTCTTTTAATTTAATTTTTTTCCATTGCGCCCCTTCTCGCGACCCCCCCGGTTTCGCCCGCGATACCATAAATCCTTTTGCTGCAAAAGCGAACGAATTTATGTTTGGATATTTTAAATTAGATTAAAGAGAAGGAAAACGTTAGATTTAATTTAAGCGATAAGTCTTTTGCTCGATCTTTTTTTCATTCTTCCCGCGCATAATTAAAATGGACCCCCCCCCCCCCCGTTTTTTCTCCCCCGCACTTTATTTGCGCTAGTGAGGGTTCCGTTTGTCGGGTCGTGCAAAAATACCGCCGCCGCTAATTTATTAACCCTTTCTCTCTCGGGTCCACCAATAAAATACTCTCTTATTCCGGCCCCTTTAATTTTTTATTTTAATTGAAATCTTTCGTGCAAATATTGAAAAGCCCTTTTGCCGCGTCCGCGTTAATATTTTATTTTCGTCTTTGCCTTTGAAATTTTCAATTCCTCGTCGGCTTGTATCGATGATAAAATTTTAATCGTCTCCCCTTATCTATGGGCCACCATTCCAGCGGATTCCCGTATTATGTTTCCATAAATAACTCGTATTATATCTGTGTATATCCAGCGTGTGTGTGTTTGCGACTCACTCCCCCGCATATAAATATATATTGATATATTCCCAGATTAGTTATGACTTTATTGCTAGGATTTACCGCGAGGAAATTGTGTTTTAACGTACACAAGGGTGTGCAGATTTTCGTCCTATTGAAGGGTCGATCATCATTATTATCATTATTATTACGATACAAGAGAATCTTCCTTTTAGTGCGACCGTCTCCAGTTGGCCACACTTGACAAATATTATTTTGGTAGCACTGATTTATAAGTTACTTTTGAATCGAATCCTACCCGCCAAATATCATTTTCACCAACATCAATTAGTAAATTGTGGTTTAATTAAAGTAACCTTTGTTAGCATTTTGATAACTAATACAAGAAAGTCACAATAATTTATAAAAGTATTATATTATTGTGGTAGCACTGATTGAATCGAATCCTACCCGCCAAATGTCATTTTGAAGAAACGTCAATTAGCATATTGTGGTTTATTTAAGCATCAATGCTACCAAAGTAACCTTTGTTAGCATTTCGATAACTAATTCAAGAAAGTCACAATCATTTATTGACGTAAAGTAGTTATTGTGGTAGCACTGATTGAGTCGAATCCTACCTGCAAAATGTCATTTTGAAGAAACGTCAATTAGCAAATTGTGACTTATTAAAACATTAGTGCTACCAAAGTAACATTTGTTAGCATTTTGATAACGAATACAAGAAAGTCACAATAATTTATAAAAGTATTATATTATTGTGGTAGCACTGATTGAATCCAATCTTACCCACCAAATGTCATTTTGAACAAACGTCAATTAGCAAGTTGCGATATATTTAACCTTCAGTGCTACGAAAGTAGCACTTGTGAGCATGAATAAGTAATACAAGAAAGCCACAATGATTTGTTGCCATATAGTATTATTGTGGTAGCACTGATTGAATCGAGTCCTACCTGTCAAATGTCATTTTGAACAAATGTCAATTAACAAATTTTGACTTATTCAAACATTAATGCTACCAAAGTAACATTTGTGAGCATTTTGATAACTAATACAAGAAAGTGACAATAATTTATAAAAGTATTGTATTATTGTGGTAGCACTGATTGAATCGAATCCTACCCGCCAAATATCATTTTGAACAAACGTCAATTACCAAATTGTGGTTTATTTAAGCATCAGTGCAGTAACATGTGTGGGGATTTTGGTAACTAATACAAGATGCCAAATGTCATTTTGACCAACATCAATTAACAAATTGTGATTTATTTAAACATCCGTGCTACCAACGTAATATTCGACATATTGTTTTGTTTGTTATACGTGGACAATTTGATAATTATATCAAGAAAATCCACTAGGACGTGAGATAGAAAGAGTTTTGTTGGTATTGCTGGTTTACTACCCGTAAAAGATGTATAAAGAGTGTAGAGATTCTTTGGGCTTGACGATGAAAACGTGTAACAACAACAACCACTTGTGTAGAAAGGACACGTGTCCATCATCTGGCCTAGAACGACATCCCTAGATGCATCTTTTAATTACATACCAGACGCACTAATAACAAAAGGGCGGGGGGGGGGGGTTGCACGAATCCCTTCGTATATAACCTTTTTTTTTGTTTCTCTGTCTCTCGTCGTTTTTGCTTCCTCTTTTTTCATCGTCCTTCAACATCTCTTCGGCTGTATCATTTGCACGCTTGTAAAAGGGAAAGGGACGGAATAGTGGGGAATTGGTGTAGGCGATGGAGATGTACTATATGCCAAAAAATTTGAGCCACCCTTCACTTTGACTAATTGCAATTAATCCACGCTTTTATGAATATTTATTGTAATTGGAGTTGCGATTGTACGTATGACGGGGTCGACCGTTTTTGTTTTTATCGTTTATTTCCACGAATATTTCGTTTGCAAAAAGTAACGACGATTGTTACAATTTTTTTTTCTTTTCAGTACAGGGGATCCGCAAGTTGTGCCAAATTCAGTCGTTTCGCTTTACAGCCATAATTTTTTTAAAGTCATTTGTTTCGAGTTGCGTCGAATACTATAATCGCTTTTTCCTTTGTCTCTGCTTGTCAACTGTTTATTAACGTTATACAACCACGGTTTCTATCAAAGTGTTTCGATTTAAGACAATTTCGATTCGCCTTATCGATCGTGATTTTGAGAAACCCCCTGTAAAACAAAGAAGGAGCACATTGGCGCACTGAAACGATTCGAACAATATATGGGTCTGCGAACCGAGCCAGACACATCAGTTTTAATCAAAAATCCTGAATGGTTTTATTTTCACGTATTTTTCATACGGGACCGTCAATTATAAACACATAAATGCGTGTTTTTTTTTTCAAGTTTTTTTTATTACGTTCTCTGGTTAACCCTATAATGCGATTTTAAAAATGGCAAAATTAAAATTAGCAAAAAAAATACGAGCGCATGTTTGCCGGCTGAATTATTTAACGGCGTAATCCTTTTATGTGGTTGGATGCAAAAAAAAAGAGGTGATATAATGTGTGTTTGATATGAAGACCACACACACACACAAACACGCGGAGGACCAAAGGGGGAATTAAGCGAAAAGGCATAATTTCACTTGGAAAAGGAATATTTTTTTTTATTTTTTATTTCTAATTTAACAGTTAAAAGTTTAATGCAGTAGTTTCTTTGCTTCCAAATAAACTTAATGTGCTACTTGACAATAATAATGCGCCTTAATGGTATTAACTAATCCATTGACTGTTCGCGTAAGAAAACGCTTTATTATTAATGTAAATTATTGGTTAAAAGCAACTTTTTTTTACGATCATCGTTAAAATCGTAATAATAGGAGTTTATTTATTTGTACGTACAAATTATAGGAATAATGATCCCACTGTGTTGTTGGGCTTCCACTACTGTCCATATTTAACAATAAAACAGAGAAGAGTTTTTACGACTCGCATTTTACGATCGAAGAACGTCACACACGCTGGCATAATAATATTCATAAAATTGTTAAAATATGTATCGATAATAATTTTTTGGCGTTTCCGATTGTTGCCATTGTTTTAATGCGTTTTGTTCGTAGCGCGAGATAATCTTCTAACTAATTTATCGATTTTGTAGCGCATCTGCTAATTTTAAACTTTAAATGATGCGAATGCGTTGCAACGCTAATCGAAGTTTATCATTTAGGATTAGCAAGAGCCAGCACAAATTGTGATCGCAACGAAACAACTATTTGAATCGACATTTCGCTGCAAGTGCTCTCATGCAGTTTGCAATGATTATTAAGCAGAAATTATAGTTTGATCTTAATTTTGGATGTTGCCATCAATCACTGTTTCTCCTTTATTCAATAGACGATGTTCGTTCGTTTACTTTCTTGTTACTTTTATCCGATGTAGAAGTGATTCCCGTGACGAATTGGGTTGAATTAAGTTGTTTCGATTCACGACCCCGACGCCATTGTTGCATCACATTTTGTTTTTACTAACGACTCTAAATATCGCAGTTAATCATCTGGTTGTTCGCCTTTTGTTTACGTCAGCATATCAAATGTGAACCTAAACAATCACATTTTGTACATAAGTGCTTAAACTTTTGTAGACCCCCTGTATAAATGCTAATCTAAACAATTACAGTTTGTATAAAAACCATTTGAGCAACTTTCGATCTACGTCAGTCCCTGACCTAGCAGCATTTGAAAATCCGTTACCCAAATAGAAAATCCTAACCTAAACGATCATAGTTTTTATATGAGTGATTCGATTCAAGTCATTTTTTATGTAATGATTTCACGTATATAAATATATTTCTATATTATTGATCCCTCACACCTTCTTACTTACCGTGATTTTTAAGTCCCTCTGTATTAACCTACATAGCAAATTCGAACGTAAGTAATCGCAATTTGCATGAAAATTATTCGATTTAATTCATTTTCGATTTCTTTACTTTGCTATCATTTCGGCGATCCCCTGTAAAATCATTTAGACAGAGTTCATTTATTTTCAAAATAAAAGCAAAAGAGAATTTTGTTGTTCTCTTCGCTGTCTTATTCGATTTATTGTACGTTTATTAAGGATTTATGAGGGTCGTTCATAAAGATTTGGAATCGTCGAGATCTAAACTAATAAATTTCGATTAAATTGCATTCGTTGAAATTAGCTGAAATGGCAATAACAACGACGACTAGGACAATATAAATGCAAAAAACAATAAGAGAGTTTCTAGGTTGAGGAATAAAAGAAAGGTGCCATTATTTCTTTGTTTTCTTTTTCTTTTGCTGATACAACATCGTAAAAACTAGCTAATTTATAAGGAAGTTTAGTTCAGTTTAGTTATAGTTCCACTTTGGCCTAGATTTCCATCGTCGAGATGAAATCACAAGCAAATTTATTTTAAATGTTAAACGAGCCCTCAATTTTATGTCTTTCAGTTTATATTACATCATTCTTTTGGGCCATCTTCATCTTCGTAATTGGGAAAAATCTTATTCAACAGAAACAAGGCAAAGAAAAAGAAAGAAAGAGGAAACTAATCCAACGACTGAAAGCACTTTCACTATTTTCATTCCCTAAATCTCCGAGCAGCTACGACCTAATTTTTTCTTCCACTACTCGAGAGACCCGGATCAAATCCAGTAATCCTTCTGCACTATTTCGTTTTATAAAGTTGGTCAATCATTTTGTTTTTATCTCCTTTTGCTTTTACTTCGTGTTTTATGCTAATTTTGTTATAAAACTTTCCGCCCCCCTTTTTGCCAATTGTTTCTCCAACAATTGTTTTCAGTATAAACATTTAATATGGAAATGCGGTTACTTAAAATCTATAAGTTAATCCATCAATTTGCTATACATATATCAATGAAAAGATGCGAAGAAAGTTTGCGAATCCAAATTTTTAATCAATGAAATCCAGGTTAACCCAATTTTTTCTTAACCACGCATCAATTGTTCGCGTTTTGTTTGTTCCAAATGCAAAAACTTTGTCGTATAGCATGAAGTTTTCCCCAGCATTTCCATACCAATCTTTTCCCGCCCGTTTGTTCTGTCAACGATCGCGAATTTGTTGGAGGCAATTTTTCACCGCAAATGCGATGAGAAGCAACAAAGGAAAACTCTTTTATTGTTTGTTATTCGCTGCTACAAACCACTTTATATAATAAATAACCTACATTTACATATAACCAATGATAAAAGGTATTCATCTTATGCGACGTTCTTTTTCCTTCTGATTAATGTAGAAGAATTTACACATTTCGCAGATTCCTCTCCTTCAGCAAAAAAAAACCGCCACAACCAACCAACCACAACAATCCATAAATATAATGGAGAAAGTTGCAGACGAACCCATATTCTTATAGATAGACCAGATTTTTTTCCTAGACCAAAAAAGAAAACCCCTTTTTCCAATTTTTCTTCTCGTCGTACCGACGCCAGCATCGGCAGTAGCGACGGCGTTTAGGGGCCGAAGAACGCGATTGTACCTTCGCTTGTGCAGAACGGGATCGCGCGAAAACGCTTGCGCCGTTTTGCCCTCTTTCTCTCCCATTTCGCCCTTTCGTTTCGGCGTTCGCGCTACCCCCGAAGACCGATGAAACCGAAAGCTTCCCACGGCGCCACGGTGGGAACACTTTATTCGGGCATGTGTTTCTGAAAACGGGGGGCCGCAGAGTGAAGGCGACCGTTCGCGTGGTAACATGCCGTGAATGACAAGAAGAAGAAGGCAAAGAGACGCACGAAAGACGTAAACAAATGCGATCGCTTCGTTTCGTAGTTGGTTTTCCCCGGCAGAAAGCTCGAAGTTAACGTGCAGATGTTTTTTTGTTTCGCTTGTTTAGTTAGTTTTCCGGCGCTTTTTCGCTGATTTTGCTCTGTTGCTTGTCTGTTTGTTATCGTTAAGCGCCGCGTTCAAAGTTCGAAAAGTGTTTTGTAACAGACGAACAACAAAATTTTTAAGCTGCGAACAAAACGGCAATAAGTTAAATGTGAAAGGTGCGATTGCTGTACGAAAGCCGAAAGAAATTGATACAAAAGTGCGAGATAGACTGTCGGAGCTTAATTGCCGAAGATTGTATGCGTGAGGGGGCCACCTGGGTTCCGATGAATGGGAACAAATCTTACTAAATCCAGTCGCGTAAGTTTCTGCGAAACACACACACATTTACGTTTTATGCAAATGCAATTAACGTGCAATTTTCCGTCGAACATAATCGTACACGTTCCATTCGTGTAATACGTACGCATGTGGGGGGAAATAAAACAAACAATAATTGCGAGCCAAAAATGGGCAACGGCCAACAAAGCGGAAAGGAAATTAATTAACGAAATTTATTATTGTTATTTAAATTAATTAATTTAGCATGTATATATGCATATGGGATGGGAATATCGTTAAATGCGTGCCACGTCCTTTTTTGGTAATTTTTCTCTTCTTCCACATCTTGTTCTTGCTCCTTTTGCCGCCGATGTCCGTAAACACGACATGGTAACATAACATGTGTGCGAAAGGTTTTTTTTATCCAGGCACAGGTAAAAGGACGTTTTGTATGCTTGAGAAACGTTAACGTCCGTTTAAGTAGTGAACGAAATAAAAGGCAAAACAATTTGATTTAATACGAGCTTTCGCTTTTTCTAATTTTTTTATTTTTCTTTAAATTATTAAAGAAGAAAATCAAACGCTCGGTAATTAAAATTGAATATCTTTTTCTTCTCTAATAATTTTAATGTCTCGTCACTGCTTCAGCGAATTTATTATCATCGCGAAAACGTTTAATTGGTTTTAATAAATCGTCGCGAATGGACGTTCTTTTTCCTCAACAGTTTATTTTCACGTCATTCTCTCCTTCTACCTTTCGCTGAAATTCGCATTTTACAAATTGCAATTGTACATTTACAACACGATAACTACAAAAATAATTTGCAATGCTCGTCGTTTCGAACAGCGCCAACCGATCGATTCTTTTATTCTTTTCTGTTCCGCAAAAGGAAGTTTGCATTAAAGGTGTAAAACATTCGCGAATTAATTAAAGTCGCTTTCATTTGTATTTTATCGAAGCCACATTCAAAAAGTCACCGTCAAGATGACGATAATTTTCAGGCGTTTTCATTAGCGAAAGAGCGTGTGCGCTCCTTATTGTTGGTTCGTTGATTTCCCCATTTCTTGCCATCATCATCATCATCAGCAGCATCATTCTTGTTCGTATTGTTCAGCTTCGTAATCTGCGCTCTTCTTCATAATAACGCTTTTGTGTCGTGCAATTTGAATGTACGAATGCACAAAGCGTACGTTGTCAAATGCACGTCTTTTTCATCTGTTGCAGCAATACGCGTTCGGCTAACGTTTCACGAATTGCGCGATCCTTCTTTGAATGCTCGCTTTTCGTAACGCCGAACAGCAAAAAGGTTGGCTTCGAGTTTGAAGAGCAAATCAATGTCGAGGAAGCAAGAAATCGTGCTGCCTTCGCATATTGAACGGTCGCTTCTTTTATTAAATGTGCTTTTACGAGGTTTTGCATCAATTAATATCGATTCCTCTTCGTGGCGTTTACAAGCGCAATTTAATTCGCAGCGTGTCGAAGGCTAATTAAATTTTTTTTTTGTTATCGCGACTCGAACCACAAAGTATTGTGCGGTTATTTAAGGATTCCTGTTTAACAAAGGGGAATTTCATGAGCTTTTCTATGTGGAATCCGAAAATTGTTTGTTTCGATAAAACGCAATTAATTCAGTGGGTGTTTTTAATAATTAGCAGCGGCTTTCGATTGTTATTTGAAATGAGCAAGTCTTTGGCAATAGGAGTGATATAAATGATAATGAAGTTAGCCACTGAATAAAGATGAAAAAAAAGTAGATTCTTTATGTAAAACGTCCACGCAACTTCCGTATGTCGTTGCCATTATCATTATTATGCCATAATGGAAGCGAAGGCAAGGCGGCAAATAATAAAATTTTCGTTTTTTTTTGATCAAAAAAATATATCCTCTACAATAAATGGCAAATTATTTATTTATCAAATACACACACTCACACACATTTGACGGTTTGGCTTTGAAACGGAACGAACGGAAACAAACTCTTTGCTTTTGCAGCTTAAGAGAGAAAGAGGAAAAGAAAAACAACGTGTTTATTTAGTAAATTATTTCATCAAAACGATTATACGAGAACGAACGAACGTAATGAAAAGCATGCAAACGAATCGAACGAGGGGAAAAGAAGTGATCGTAGTAAATTAATTTATGCGTGCAGACGATCGTGAAAGGCTTTCCAATCGACTGACTCATTTCCGGAAAGCAACAATCTAGTGTTATTACAGCAAACAGTTGATTACTATTAATGCCACAATTATTATCACTTAAAAAAATGTTCGACACAAAAAACTACTTTCTACAGCGACAATAGCAATACTTTCGTCCATCTCCTGTCATTTCTAACGTTCTCCATCACGAATTGACGAACGACGGAGCGGCAAAGCTCGTAGTGGGGGGCGTGAGTGACACTAGTGGGAATAAAATTTGATAAACGCGGAAAGTAGTTTTTTCCTCGTACAATATGTGCCGTTCGAAGTATCTAATTTAAATTATTTATGAAAAACGCGCAGGTTAATACTCTCCTTTTGTTATTATTAAATTAATAATTCACGTGGTTTACGTTGGATGGTTTAGTTGCTGGCATTGTACATTTATTTATCGATCATTGGTTGCCCCATCGGCTATTCAATTATTTAGGCATTAATAAGGTGTTCGGTGGATGTAACCGATTGAAGTTCTTCGAAAAATGAAATTTGTTGATGTAATTCGAAAATATTCAGCTTGCAATTACGTAAAGGACGAGTAAAAATTGAAATGAATAGCAATTTTAAGATCGAACGTATTTTTTTTTCAACACGTTTATTCTCTTAGGGCAGATTAAAAACGTGCAAGATGTAGAAAGAAAAGGGGCCGCCATAATGAAATTTGCCTTATAACGGTCTAATGTCGTTTTCCCTTATTAAAAGATTGATTTTTTTCCCAGTGATCCAATCAATAATACGGGGCAAATAAATTGAATAAACCGGTAGGGCAGCGGCGAAATAAGGAGGAAACGAAAGGGGGTGGCCTTTTTTCCTGTGCGAAATCATAACGAACTTGTTAAATGCAACCGAAGCCCTTTTCGCCCTTACGAAAAAAAAAACGCACGATTTTTTTTCATCGCCTTTATATCGAAACGTTTATTTTACGTTTTTCTTCTCGGTACTAATTAATGGCGAATCCATCGAAAGCATCATCGCAGACAGCGGCGCCCAAAAAGAATCCCAATTAGCCATTCCTCTTGCGAAATGCCGCCAAACAAATAATAATTATTCGTGATTATTAAAACGAATTTCCTCCCTCCGGACCCACGTGGATTTGCGTAAATACGACCAAACTGCATAAGCAGGGCCGGATTTATTATTATAAATCGGAATAATTGATAGTGTTTGTGCAAGGGCCGTTCATTTACTAAGCCCCTTTGAAAATTAAAGGGTCTCTCTCTCTCTCTCTCTCTCTCTCTCTCTCTCTCTCTCTCTCTCTATGTGGTATTAGCTCTTCAATTGCAACCGAACGTTAATTCCACAAACAAAGCAAAAAATAATTGCAGACGATTTTCGTCCGGGAGGAGATGAAACGATTTTTGGTTCCCAAAAAAGAATCAGGCAACTTTAACCAGAATGCAGAAATTGACACTGCGTAAGGAAAAACAAGCTGGAGATCACGTATGAATTTCAATGATAATGATAGGCGCCTCTATACACGAATTTATACGAATGTTTTGTTCGCTAGCAAATAAATTCTCAACACGTTCATAAATTGATTAATGACTCGACGTCGAATCCATTATGTAAGCGCGAATTTGAAGAGACCACGAACAATTGCCGCTTTTTAATTGATGGTATTATATTATTCATCTACATATATGAATATTGACGAAACGCCATCAGCACGATCTTCATACCATTTTTTTTTAAATTTAATTTTTAACGCATTTGAATACGCATTGTAATCGTGGAAGCAGTTGAATTAATCACAAAAATGAATTCTCGCAAAAACTCTATTGAATGAAAACACAACGGATTTGTTACTGCAGTTGTTGGCAACATACGAGTACGAATAAACGCAATAAGCCCAGATATCAACAAAAAACAAGTAAATGAATTTCCTTCTACGTAACGTACGAGACCAAAGTAGGGTGAAAAGAGAGTCGAAAGAGATGGCAGAAAAAGTTATCCTTTGAATTATGTTCGTACATTCGTGTAGCCATCGATCAGTGACAAAGAAGTTATCCTCCATTCAAAAGTTTCTTATTGAAGCGCACGCCGAAAGACGTAAGAGACGAACAAGACAAAAAATAACGAACAACAGCAACAACAACGGAAGCTGCGTCAACGGCAGCGAACAATGAAATAAGGAACGAGAGTATGCGAACAAGAAGCGAAAAAAAAAACAAAAAGAAGAGAAACGCCACTCAACAATGAAAGTTCATAGCCTCCGGCGTGCAATGTTTCACGCAAAACTTATCCTCGACTCACATCTCTTTGCTCTCTCGTCTACTCCGTAACAGTGCGTACGCCAATGTAAGTTTTTTTCGTATATTAATCAAAGGTACATATATACAGGGAGTCGATAAATTATTATTATTTTTACGCATAAGTTGGCAACGATTCGAAAATGCTGCTTTGGTAACACTGACATTTAAATTATATTTCCAAATCTCAATTAATTTTAGGTATATTTGAAAAGTGAAACAGTTTAATCAGTACTACCACAGCAGTATTTAGGGAAAAGAAAAAACTACGCCTATGTGTTGACACTCAATTAGTTTGCTAGCACTGACGTTTAAATTATATTTCGAATTTAATCCGTTTTTTGCCCGACAAAAAAACATTTTTGACAGCCAACAATTAATAAATTGTATATTCAAAGTGGGCAACAGTTTATTCAGTACTACCAACGCAGTAATTATGGAAACGAAAAAGCTAGACACTCAATTCTTTTGGTAGCACTGATGTTTAAATTATATTTCGAATGGAATCCGTTTTTTGCCCGGCAAAAACAATTTTAAGAGCCAACAATTAATAAACTGTATATCTAAAAAAGGAGCCAGTTTAAACAGTGTTACCGAAAGTAATATTCAGGAAAGTGAAAACTACACACTTCCATTTATTAACACTGAATAATGTTTCAGGGATATTTCGAATTGAGTTCTTTTCCCGCCAAATGTCATTTGTTTGTCGCTTAATAAATAATACATTTGAAAACGAAAATAGCGTCAGTGCTGCCAATGTAATGTTTAGGCACACCTGATAATTATTGATGTTTAAATTGTTCACATTGTGACATTTTATTTTAAACTCCGCGGTTTCAATGACCGTCAACGTATTTGATTTTGAACAAGCACACATCAAGGTTTGTGTTATTGCCAACGTACTAGAGAAAAATACCAATAATTTATTGACGCACGGTACATCCAATACGCAGCAGGATCTTCTGCTGTTGTTGTTGCTGTTTTTTAATTATTCGAATTCTTTTCGCTAGTTTTTGCCGTTGCAGAATTCCATTGCTATGGATCCTTTGAATTTCGATGCGATTTTTTGTTTGTGAAATACATACAACATTTCTGTAATTAATAATACGCGGTCATGGAATGTCTGCGTGGAATGGCTTTTTGTGTTTTTGCGTTTCTCATTTTGTTTCGAAAGTATACCATTATTCCCGCAGCAAAATCATCCACAAGAAAAAAAAGCTCGGTAATAATAAACAATCGTTGCTTTTTAGAGGTTATAAACACACCCTTTTTCCAAAATGATAAAAATAGTAATAATAAACGCAGTGTTTGATGTCACTTTTCGAAATAATCTTTTTCGTTGTGCACCTTCATTTGCGTCTTTATCATTTTTTTTTATTGCATTCGTCATTAAAGCTTTATGGAAAATTTTGAAGGCAAAAGAAAAAAAAAAATTAAAAGAGAAAGAAAGTAGGAAAAGTGCCAGAAAAGAAACGAAAATTCGTTTTTCTTTTCGCTTATTATTTCTCGACGAATCGTTATTAGTTTGAGGCCCCTTTTTCCTTTATTCTCTTTCTGTTCTTTTATTATTTCCTTCTTACACGTATTTCGTCGTCCGTGTCAAAGGGACCGTGGACTCGACGTGACGGATCATTGGCCCCGTTAACTGGCTCAATTTAAAATCGACTTCTTTGTTTTTGCCCGAGGAGCAAAATAATTTGATTTCATTTTTATTGTTACCTATTTCTGAAATCGCAGTTTATCTGCAATTAAATTAAACGGAATTAATGGCTCTAACGAACTCGATGGCAATGAATTTATGACGGGCGAGGAAATCAATAATTCTCACTCGGTATGTGTCGAACAAGTATTAAAAGGGAAATGTAACTTTTTTTTGGGGGTAAAGCGGAAATGTAACAAGAGTTATGTGCGTTTCGGTGTTAAAGTACGACGAAACCAGGAAATTAAATTTTTGCCAACGTTTGTAAGACCGTTAAATCTCTTAAATATTATCGCCGACTGATTCAATTTCTTTTTCTCTTTTATTGTTACTCTCGCCCTTCGACTTCGTACAGCGAGCGTTTCTTTTTTATGTCTTCCACATAAAAAATCTGTTCGTAAAATATGTCGTTTTCTTGCCCTTTCGTTGGTCGATCCAAGTTGATTCGACGATTAGATAACGAATTTATTATCCTCGCACTTTTCGGTGATTTAATGCAGTCTAGTGCAGTTTTCTGCTGCGGTTATTACTTCGCAAATCGTGATTTATAATTAGCGATTAGTGGAATAAAAATAATTTGAATTTCCTTTGTAATTATTAACAATTATGTTTAAATTGTTATCAGATCATTAAAATTTCAAATAGTGGACTATTAACTTTATGTGCGAACGTCTTCTGCATAAAAATCCAGTCCAAATGGCCATAATGATAAAGAATGTGAGATAGATGGCGCAAAAGTAATTTCGTTCATAACGTGACTGGCGCATCCACCAAAATTCGATTGCTACCTTATAAGTATTAAATATTTGCTCGAGCTAAAATTGCAGCAGTTTTCCTCCGGGTAAATTTAAATTTATTCCTCTGCACCTTTGCGCAATTATACTTTCGACATTATATTATACAAATTCCTAATTATTTTTAATAAAAGAGTTCTCGCAATTCGTTCGAAAGTAATAAGAAACTTAAAGTTTGATAATGCAATTGTTCTTTATAACTGCATACGTATGCAATTTAACACTTTGCATCTTATTTAAACTTCGCCAACTTTTAATGATGATGATACGAACGGAAATGTTTTAGCAAATAGCTTTTTACAAGTGCGAAAGATCGCAATAGAAGTGCTTCATTTATATTTTAAGAAATTTCCTCGACTAAATTGACAAATTTCGCCATCGACTATTGGAAGATTTTTATTTCAGCGATTAGTGCGAGAGCATGAATAGAAAATTGCATCGATTATCATTTCGACTTCGGAATAAAGTCATCCACTTGTTTCCATTTTAATATTACTGCAACATACATTTTCCACTTGGTTTAAAGTAAAATGAAAGTAAAGGGAGAAACCGTAAAATTAAAGTGAAGCATTAATTTTTTTTTGCTATATTCTTTAATGCCCCTTTTTGTGACTTAATAGGATCGTACATAGTTTAGTTTATGTGCACGTAATCTAACTGTAAACTATAAAGATTTTCTCTGGTTTTTTTTTCTCTCTCGCACACACAAAAATGTACACCCTTTTACTCATAAAATAAACTATTTCAAAGCTTCCCCCCTTTCAGCTTCTTTTATTATATAATTTCTACTTTTATTCGCTTCAATTTTTTTTTACTTTAACCCCCCGGTTCTTTAAAGTATTTGAACTTTACGTTTAACGTTCGCAATGAAAAATGCACGTACTTTGCAGAATTTCAAACTATCTGCGAAAGGAGGAAAAATTAAAATAGTGAAATTAGTCGGAACAGACGAGGACGAAGATGATGATGATGGCGAGATGAAAAAAGGAGATAATGCTTATAGGGGATGAAGCAGGTATTATTAAAGAGGAAATCTTGTCAAGTGGAAGACCAACTATCTTGCTAAACGGACGGGGGAGATTGAGAAGACAAAGGGACGAATCTTTAGGGGGGCGGGAGAAAGTTTAAATTAGAGTTTAAAGATAATAAAAGACGTCGAAAAACGGGGTGGATCCGGTAATAATATAAATGAATGAAATTATTATTAGAGAGTAGGAAAACAATGCTGTTAAAATGTACGCGTATGATGCGGGGATGAATACGGGGAGGCACGCAAAAATAGGGGGATTCCGGACGAAGAGGAATTTAATCTTTTTTTTTGCTTCTTATTTATTTCCCCATATTTCTGCATTATTATAATTCTTCGCATAGCCGAACCGCGTTTTAAATATGCAGAATATTTATTTGTTTACGCATAGGGCGAACCACTTAAGAGAAATATACAGGGAGAGCTGGGAATTACGACATAACAATTTAAAATAACATCGTTAATGAAGGAAAGCATAACTAACATTTTAGCAAAACGAAGCTTTGTCATTGTGGCCTGGCGCCTCCACCATATTTTCAACAATTGTAAATAATAAAAGTTTTCCCTCTAAAAAAATCATATTAGAATCGATTTCTTTTGAATTTACAAAATCATATTTACGGTAGATGGGCGACTCCCAAAAATAACTTAAATTGAGAATCCCCTGTGTCTTTCACATTTTTGATAAAACGATTAAAATATGGAAAAAAAAGTCAACGTCGAACACGAGAGAAACGTAAAATATCGACGTTAAAATTATTACGGCTATCGCTTAAGTGTTTATTTCGGCTGGAAACTGTACGTGAATGAATATCGGCGAAGTTGGAGTATCATCATAAAAAAAATGTAAACTTCTTCTTATATTCGCACAACCTCTTATATGCTGCCTTTCTTTTATTATCACATAATAATAAATTTATTTCTCGCACATACTATCGTATGCGATTTTGTTTTTCTTTTTTGTTGCGGCTACGAGGACTTTATAACATCCTCTTTGCTCCAACAATTATTTATTGTTATATTATATACCGGGAGGCCTTTGATTTACGCAACATACGATACTTTTATAGTGGATGCGAACTTTTATAGCGTTTTTAATTTTATCTTTTTGGCAACCGTTGTACGATAAATTCGTGGATAATGGTCGATAATTTAGATTTGTATAGTCGTAATGTGAGACGTAATTATTGGGGTGATTATTTCGTACAATTGCAGAACAAAATATTAACAATTGATTATGGATAATTTATTTGGAGATTTCTCTTGATGATCGCAGTTTTTGGCGTAAGATTCGCTGACCTGGCGCCCATTTTCATTTGCCTTTTTGGACGTCCTTCTTTTAGGCAGAGAATCCTTTTTTGTTAAAGTTAACTTCGTACCTTACGATTGCTTTTTAACGAAACAATTTAAATCGAAATTAATTTATAAATTTTAATAACCAAGTTTACGAATTCGTATAAATTATGTGCGATGATAATAACGAATTTCGTTGAGAGTGCGAAAGATACACATAAAATATAAATTAATTGCTATGGAGGAGTGGACGGAGGAAAATGGTTCGCAAATTTATGCAAACGTAATAAAATTAGTATGTAAATTAGCTCTTCGTAACCGGTTCGTTGGCGTGCGAGCAAGAGAAAAACTCTTTTTCGTCGTCCACAAAAAGGGAAACAACCGACGCCAATATTTCGCCAATCCTGCAAATTATCATTTTCCATCAAATCTCGTTCGCTCCAACTGCAATAGCAATAATAGTAATAATAAAATCTGGCGAAGATGATGCTGATGATACGGATGGCGTTGATGGCGATAATAAAAGAGTGCAGAGCGAATTTACAAAGTGTGACAGGTGCAAGAAGGTCTGGATTAATCGCGATCCTTAATCCTCGAGAACCTGAAGACGATTCCGACTGCGAAAGTAACGACCGTGAACAACGAATCGTGACGCGAATAAATGTTAATAATAATAATGATAGTAGTAGAAAAGGTTCTTATTACTATCATCATTAAACGTGTCTGTTGTGTACACGTGGAGACAGACAGAAAAAGGACACCAATCGATAGAGAGACTGTAAAAGTGGGGAGGGGGCGGCGGCTGTTGCTGCTCCCCATGAGGCGCATTGATTTTAAAATTCTACCACCAACAAAGAACAAATACTACAGGCGATTCTCCCATAGCACGGTGCTTTTGGGCCCTTAGAAATCGTGTTGAAGGAGACTGAGAATAAATACTAGAAAAAGGGAGAATTAGGTTCCGAAGAATAAAAGAAACTTTGAGAAGCATTTTTTTTTTGGCAGATATTGAAGATCTTGCAGCAACTTAGATTTTATCTTTTCCTTTAGAGCTTTTCCCATTAGTCTAGGGAAATTTCGCATTTTACTTCGCAAAAATTACCGAAAAGTTTTACTGGATTTTTTCATGCACCTTCGTAATGTGGTATTTGACAAAATGTCGAAAGTCCCCATCGATCCGAGTTAAAGCTAAAGATTTTACACGGCGCGAAAGATGACCAATAATGGTTTCTGGTGAATATCTCGTTAACGGTCACTTTTAGAGCAAAAATACACGTTATCAAAGTTGTAGATGAGGAAATTTCCCACAAAAACTTTAATATGACTTTCATTCGTGGGAGTAACCGATTTGAAAATAGTTCGACATCAAGTGTAATGATCCACGTCACCTTCGAGGTAGAGTACAAAGTGTGTTTGATTTTGTTTGAAAGGCGTTTTTAAGCATTATTCTGAACTTGGTCATTAATTACTTTTCGACGCAAAACAATGGAGACTTCTCACATTTTGTCAAGGGCCACATTGTGAAAGTTCATACTTAGCTACCACCGAAAATTGCTGCAAACTGATGTATATACAGGGTGGGTGTGAAAAAATGCATCACAAAACGAAAGTACATTGTTATAGACTTTGACAGTGATGGTTGGATTTGATTATCTGCTGTTTGCCAAAAGTTTTCGAAAAAGTTCGCGAAAGTCGCCCTCGAATGAAATTAGTTCTCCACCATACTGCTGCACAGACTGAAGACCATTTAATGGCGTCAAAGGTGGAATTATTAGGAACACAATCATACAGTCCAGACCTGGCCACTTGCGATTTCTTCTTCTTTGCTAGATTCACGCATAAATTGCGTGGTTTGCGATTTACTAATGCAAATAAAGCGGTTAATGCCATAAAAACTTGGTAACTTCAGATATCTCAAGAAGCATTGACTTCTTGCTTTAACAGAAATGCAGAAATGTATTGAGTTGAAAAGAGAGTATTCCTAAAAACAATGAAAAAATAATTTTTGAAAACTTAATTTCATTATTATAGTTTTCAAAACCTTTCGGTGGCACCTACGTAAAAATGTTCAGGTTTCCGTGATTTTTTCCGAAGCCTGATATTTGTCTACTTTCTCTGGCCAACGCGTTCTCTTTCGAAGTTTATGAGAACCCAAAATTAGTATTTCTACAAGTTGGAAGTAAAATTTAATTTACTCAAAAATTGACTTTGAAGTAAAAAGAAATGTTAACTCTACCAAACGAAACTTGAAACGTCGCTCTTCCAGAAGAATTCCCTTCAAAATATTTCATTGAAACACACTATATGCAATGATCTCCCAGTACATGTTAGATATACTAATAAAACAATAGCAAAAGAATCATTTATACATAGGGCTTCCACAAATTTCCAACAGTGTTTTTACTACGAGCACCCCAAACTCACCCCGACTAAACTTTATGTGGCAACTGGATGTCCTTAATACCTTTGTTTTATATCGTTCCGTCGTTTTTACCGTCTTCACAATTATTATTATTATTATTATTACCGCGTTATCTACGCTTTCACGGTCTCTGGGCGCGAAAACTAGATGGTAGTAATTTCATTTCCGGCGTAAATGTACCTATAATTTCATTAACCGCTCCGAACGTGTCACTAAATTCCGTTTAATCCCGTCGAGCGATTTATATATCTCTTCGGTGCGTTCCCCATCGGCGACGACGAAGACGCGCTAGTCTTGGGAGTTTATCCGCGAGGAACACTGCTTGAATCATTTACGTTTTTCACCTCATTGTCGAGTGCTAAAAGCGAGTTATTTTCGCAGCGCGAAACAATGGGAACGAAAGAACGATGCAGAAAGTTATGTAATTGTCGTAGGACAATACGTTGCATATCTAGGACAGTCGGTTTTAATATTTTTGCCGATTCTGGCAACGATCCAAATGCTTTTTGTGCTCGCTACAGCACGATTCGATTGCGATTCATTGCTTTTATGCTTCCTTTTTAATTGGATTGGTTCGCAACTGTCGAGCATTAATTTCGCATTAATTTAGGGTCTTTTTTTTTTGAGAAGTTTGCAAAAAGTTGTTGCACACACACGTTCGAACTCTTCGATTCGCGCTCGTTTATTTTGATTCATTGCATCGATATTCACGATTTTTATTGGTCCCATTTTATTGTTGCGCCCGCAAATGTTTGTGCCTTGATTAAATTCCATTCAGGCCTTCAACGTTTCCTCCGTCTCGGCCATAACATAATATTATTACCAGTACTACCAACATTCACAATGCCGACTTCCACGACCAACAGCATCCAACGACGACTACTTTACGGTTTATATTCAGTTTATGTGAATCGCAATAAAAAACGATTCCTCCTTTATTTTTATTCCCGTTCTTCCACTTGTTCATATCCGTTTCTTCCCTACTTCGTTATTTAATTACAACATTTTTATTGCCACTTTCTCTGCGACTGTGCGTATTAATGTCGATGCGATCGTTTTCTTCGAGTCGCATATAAAAACGTTGTCTTCGTCTCGTTTGAAATGCCGCTTACGTATCTGCGACTCGAAATGAATTTCGTTTTACAAATTGAAATTGGTTTTAATTAATTCCTCGATGTTTAATATCGTTCGTAAAGCACCGATTTTAATCGTCGATGATAATGACGATTAGTGGCAATAATAATGCAAAAAAAAATTTTTTTTGCCCTTAACCATTTTTTTTGCATGTAAAACGTTATCGGCGGATCGCATAAATTTTTCCACGAGAAAGCTTTATAGCCGTCGAGAATGACTTTTAAACGCTCTGACCGCTTTCGACGTTTTCACCGGTCCGGAAATTTATCGTACGTTTCCATTTGCCGAAAAAAAAAACAAAACGAGAGAGCAAGAAAAAGAACCGAGGGTCGAGATTTTATGGACGGCGTATGTATAACGAAACAGTGCTTAAGACGGAAATGTGCGGCAATCGGGGGCTGGGGGTGGCGCGTATAAACCGCAACCGGAGATTTAACGGCACGTGGTAACTGAGCGGCGAAATAGAATCTTATTCATGGCGCGCTCACTATTTTACCTTCTTTTCCTTCAGTTCTTTCCCGCTATTTACCACCTTTCAATGCGAACACGTGCGCTCGTGTGCATTACTCGAGGATCGACAAACATCCGATTTGGGCGAAAGAAGAATATTTTCACGCTTGTCGCACTTTTGTTCCGTTTCCTTCGTTCGTACGCTTCAGTTTCTTTAGGGATGAAATTTATTCTTTATTATAAACGTCGTAAATAATCTTAACAGTTTTGCCACTTGCTTTCATTTTTTCCTTTATGCCAAAAAGGAATCGCTGATGAGCGCAGATTTCCGGCAGTCTTAGCAAAACTTCATTCATAACCACAAAACCTTATCTTCCATTACTAATCCTCCATTTGAATGTACGAGGGGTTTCCAATAACCACTAGGACTGAATTTATTCTTAGGACCTAATCTAATATAGGACCACTACATTTTTACGCATTTATTTTTTCGTTGCTCGATCTGAACCAATATTATTGGATTCAGAATGACAAAATGCATCGAATGGACGCGATTTCATTTTTTTTTGTAAAAAATTTAAAACCATTGAAAACAACTGAAATTTGACTGACAGAAATATAAGATCACTTATGAAGGAAGCGTTATTAATTAGTAGGGGCTCCATTATTTTCAATTAACTTAAAAGTACGACCCTGATTGATGAACTGACTTATTACAGAAAGTTCATTCTCAACGATTTTCAGCTGTTTTCAAACGGCTTAAGTTGATTATGCAAAGTGATCTTATATTTCCGTGTGAGTGAAATTTCAATTATTACCAATGACTTTTTAAATGCAAAGTCAAAACGCAAACTGCAAACTTTAATGTCATTTATGTGTGGATGACGTGATTGAACTACGTTCGCAAACCCAAAAGTTTCCATTATTTTCGCTTTTACTGTACGTGGAGCGTGATAAATGCGTTAATTTAATCGATTCACAATTAAAGTTTCGCCGAACACAATCCCAGCGTTTTGTTTTTATCGAACACCCCCCGTACGTTTTAAATAATTAAGTCGCTCCCACCTACAATAGGAGTAATATACGTCTCTTAGCCGATGTTTGTGCAAAGAATAATTAATTCTTTGTTAATACATGAAATAATCGAGTCTCGACTTTCGCGTACGTCTCCCGGCTTGACATCGCTAGACTCGCGCCTTCTTCCTCTGCCATTATGCTTCTTCATAACAATAGAAGATTCCCATTATATTCCGTTATATATATCTTAAAACGCCGCGCATTAAGCCGCGAATATTTTGCTCATTGTTCCACATGTAACAATGGAATAGGCCCGAGATGAATGTCGAGAACGAAGAGTATCGTCATCAGTAACAGTGGCGGCGGCGGCGTCGGCTTCGTTACCGACTTCCGCCCCGCAAACACGGAATGGGCCGTATTTCGGTGTGGATCTCCTATTCTAATTGAATGAATAATTCAATTCGCCATTTACATTACATCCATATGCATACGCATAAACGAAGGTCTTATATGTTGGGGCAAATAATTCGCAATTTGCACGTTTTATCGCGGTTTGCATAACGTTTTTATCATTCAAACAATTTTTTTTGCAGTAATTATTGGCTTTAGATTGATTTAAAAAACTTGATTCTACTCAATAGTTTTTCGAGGAAATTTTGTTGTAAGATTAAACGAATCTTCCTCTTTGCACCGTTTCATTATTTTGCTTCCAGATTAATAGTAAATAAAGAAGGAAGAAGAAATTATGCTTAATTCTGAAGAAAACGAACGTTGATTCGATAAATTTCATGATACTGAGTGCATATTTGAAGTGGAAATAAAATGTTGCAAACGTAATAACATAAAAATAATCCACTGAAGAAGCAGAAACCATCTTCATATTCCACCATTTTTCGTACCTCTTTTGGGATTATAAAAGTGCAGATGTCGACCCATTTTTTTTTTATTCTTCTACCCAACCATCCACTCTCACCAACCACATCCCAATATATATTTTTCGTTTTCTTTTGGAGATGATCGGCTAGGACAGGAAATGGCCTTTTCTCTTTCCACCCTTATCCGTAAGTGAAAAAAGCGTCTGGAATTTCTATCAGTTTATGGTTTATTTATATACCGTGTGTGTGTGTGTGTATAGAAAATGGATTTTATTATTTCGATGGCGTGCGTTCTTGTATTATGCCGCCTCCTCGAGACTTCTTTCTCCTCCACGCCATCCGCACCGTCGGATTATTCACGTCACGTCCGCGGTGGGGCACTACCCACAACAACAGGTCGCACGGTCGGTCACGGACGCCGCTCCATTGATAAATTCAATTTCCCGAAATCGAAAGAGAAAAAAGAGGAAAATAAAAGAAAAGTGGCGGCCTACCGCAACGCATCCTCAGTTCCCTCGCGCGTATCAATAATAATTTGTTCGCGAAATGTTAGCAAATGTACGGGAGCAATTCATGAAAAAATCCGTCCAACCATTAAAGAAAATGCCAAACAATAGCGCATTCGTGACACGGACGAAGAGTTTATCGTCGATTTGTGCCGTTTGTTACGCATTAAACCAAACAATTGCACTCTGGTGGACGAGCGAGAGAATGTTTGCAGGACAATTGCAAAGTTTATAGAAAGCGCGCTAAATTTGAAGACATAAAGCAGGTCGCATAACCTATAATCCGCGATTTAGCCCCTTAACGACCCAATTTCCGTTTGAAGCGATTGAAGAAGCAACCTTAATGGACGTGGGAGGGTGATGGTACTTGAATCAGTTGAGATATTAATTTGAAAATTATTTTTAAGGCCATTCAAAATATTGTTGGTTATGTTATTCTTCTTTAGCTTATAGGTTAGTTAAGCATCATCTCTCCACGTTCTTTGCGGTTATGTTGAAAAGTAAAATATTGTTCGTATTATGTTAGTTTTGTTTCTCAGCCTTGTATTGTCTTTCTTTTATTTTTAATTTCTAACACTATTTAGTCTTATAATATTAAATCCAATCCATGATAGAATGATATCAATTTCAATTGTCAGGAGATTGTTTTAAGGCAAACGCACATTTTCAGATGGGAAAGACATAAATTATGGGAAAGTTGTTCTACTGCAGCAATTTTTTTTTTCGTTGTTGACTAAGGTTGCAAGAAAGAAAATTGGTGCGATTTATGTTGCTTCGCACTAACAAAAAAAAATAACGTATAAATATAAAATTTGCGAAAAGATCTAAAATTTAATCAAAATAAATTTGGTTTATCGCCTCCATAACTTTAAATTTTGCTCTTTTCTTGCATAATTGCAACTTTTCCTCTTTTGTCGTGTTGTTGTCTAAATGGATCCAAACGGATTTGAACTGGTTGAAAATGCTTCAAAACAAGTGCAAGCGAGACGAAGTAAAAAAGGAAACCGGCTGAAAGTGGCGATTAAAATCTTCCTGGTTACACGTACGATTGTGCTTATAGCTTATAGTAGGTACTACTAATGATAACGTAACATCTCGTCGTTCGTTTATTTTAACGAAAATCCTTTCGCCGACTCCCTTATTCTCATTAATATCCTAAACTGTTCTAGACCGCCATAACTTCCTGTTTAATCGTACTTTAATTTCCGGCAGATGTACATCGACCATTTTCACCTGCGGGTTCTCTCTCTGGCTCTTTATTTGCCCGCCACGGACAACTTTTATCCTTTCACGTTGATTACCAATGTGTGTGTGCTTTTTATGTTTCCCTTAATGTTCTTATTATTTTAATGGATGTTCCATTGGCGACATTCAAGTGTTTCCCTTTGCCAACATTTTCGGCGTTATTCATACATCAATTAGTTACGGTTCCTGAATTATACGCAATTTCGCGAATACGCATCGATGATGATGATGATGATGATGAAAGGTCGAAAGTAAAAGCGACGAGTGCTCGATTTTGTTTCGCTCTTTATTTTTGGCGTTTTTAATTTGCATTTTCGCTTTCATCGTGCAAATTGCCAAAATGTTCGGGTCTCATTTCGCGTCATTCATAACATACGATGCGGTCACATATTTTGTTTGTGTAATGCAAATAGGAGGAAACGTAAAAAATCGTGTTTTTGTTAGTTTTGTGCAAAATGTCTACCAGCGAAACTTTGCTAATTAGGATCAATTAAAATTGCCTCAATCCCGTATTTTTTTAATATATCCAAACTAAGTGTAGGTGTTGCAAAAAATATTATGCATATTATCTAGATAAATTGTTTGCTAAAACCTCATAAGTTTGAAGCCAAAAGGAAATGTTGGTTTATCGCATAAATCAACAGTTTCTGCCAAGAATTGGCGAGTAAATCCACTGCATCCTATGATCTTCTTAAGAGTCCTTGCAAAATCGTTTACCTTTTAAAAGTTTAATGTGGACCAGAAGCTTCTTGTGATAAAACACATCGAATGCAGAGACAAATTATAATGAAATGCAGACGTGGTGGAAAACAAAACAAAAACAATAAAATTGGAATTACTTGAATGAAAAAAAAAAGGGATGTGCATAAAAGAAATTTAGAAAAATTAAACGTTGGCAACCAGACGTATTGTATTTAATAGGAAATTAATTCATTTTATTTGACACGTGCAAAAAAAAACTTTATTTTGAAAGAGACTAATAACACTAGAATTTAATTAATTGCAACTGTTTTATTTAACACTACAATCTAATGTTCTGCTATTCATTTTTAACAGCGTTCGTGGCCTAAAAAGTGTGGTGAATGTACAGAAATTAAGGAAAAAATGGATTTCGTTATGAATCAATTGATTATGTTCTTGCTTTCGCCGAATACCGATGACTATCGTTTATATCCCAAATCCAAATCGAGTCCTTTCGGTAGATATTCCGGAATGTTTTTTTATCCGTTTCATGTTGCAAAAATCTTGGTTGGTTTACTTTGCGAGCGTTCTCACGTTAAATCGATTCTTTTTACACAGTTCAAATGTCATCTTCTCAATAAAAACAAACAAAAGGAAAATAAATTCGATAGCATTTTGTTTATGGAATTAGGTAAGAGTTTATTCGAAGAATTGGCTAGTAAACGCACAGCATCATTCAAGGTAATACTCTTTCAGTGCTTTTGCAAAATCGTTTTCCTTCGAAGATTTCATGTGATCAAACATCTTAATTAAAGGCAGTAAATTGTTAAATTGTTGAAATGCAATTGCTCAACATGCATTGTTAATAGAAAGTTAAAATAAAAGTTCCTGCAGACGCTCTTCTACGATTCCTTTTCGTTTTCTTAATTATCTGTTCTGCGGTCTTTTTTTTTTGTTGCTCCTTAATTTTCACTAAACTTAAATTACTTTTTCATAATCTCTTTAACTGTGAAATTAAAAAGTGCGGAGAAGAGGCCTCCCGCTCCTCCTCCCCCTCCTCCGTCCGCAAAGAAGATCATAATTAAAATTCTCGGTTTAATGAGTTGTGAATCTCGTAAGAAAAACAAAGCGGAGGCAAGTAAAAATTGCAATCAAGAACGAAGAAAACAAAGAGGAACAACTCAAACGCGAAGTGATCTTCTTTTCTTTTTGCTTTCGTTACTATAAACTCTTCTTCCTCATCGGGCGAATGAGTAATAATAATAATCGTTTTGCGGCCGTAAAGGAAGTTAAAATGTGCCCGAGATAACTTTTCTTTTCTTCCTCCCGTCGCAAATATACTCTTCATAAGCGTTCGCATTCATTGCAAACGGAAATGCATTACGAAGAAGAAGAAGACGACGACGACGACTCGTGCTGTTTCCCATTTTTTATTGAGTCCCTTACAAAACGGATCCCCCCGTACACGTGGGCAACGAATGCATCCTTAAGGAGGAGAAAATAAATAATGGAGAAGCAAGAATAAAAATTATTATATTCGTCGGGCTCGTATACTTAGATCCATAAAACGATATGCAAATGTTAAGGTCGTTTATTTTTTGTTAATGGAATTGGTCCTATAAAATACAATAATAATGGGTTGTGTATTGATTCGTTAAAAAAAAAACTGCACCCAAACGCCCCTAAAATTACAGTATCACAAGTCGATTCTTCTTTTATTATTTTCCTACAACAAAATTTCAATGCCCAATGTCACGCACTTTCGCAATAAACATATTGCATATACGACATCTACGTGTCGTAACCGGGCATTAATATTATTCCTTCGCGAAGAAAGAGACTGATATGAAGAAGGAAAAAACTTATAAGTCTATTAGATGCCAAAGCCTCTGTCTATACGAATACCGATCCTAATATAAAGTCTTCTTCTCCCTATAAAATGGAATAATAAGAAACCCCTCAGACTTTCAAGTCTCCCCCCGTAACTATACGTGCAACAAACCCTCGTTCTTTTGTGCCTCAATTTCTGCGCTTTCCATCGTTTTCTAGATTGATTCCTCAATCCTCCCGGATTATATCAAACATACCCCCCCCCCCCCCCCCCCCCTTAGAATGATAAGAAAACAGAGGAAAAGTTTGTAAAAGTACGTATTGTTGCAACGGCTTCATTTTTTTTATGATGATATGTAAATAACTCGAGGGCGTCCCCTCTTCTTTCTTCATGATGCATAACCATAGGGAAAAGGATCCATTCGACTGTATGATTATGATATTCCTTTCTATGGGCCTGACGATGATGGCGGTTGTAATGGCACTTAATGTCGCTTATTCAAAGAAAGAAAGAAAGAAATCGCATAAAGTAATTGCTCACGCATCGAGTGCATTCTATTATTCAGACTGATTGGAGTAGCGAATTGATTAAATTCATATTCATCTCGCCGTTTGAGCAAAATCGCGAATTGGCAATTTAGAAAGTCGACTTTTTTCCTTTGCTTTAACATCGTAAATTGATTCATCTGTTTAATTATAGAGGTAACGTAACATGCTTTATTAAAAAAAAATCCCTTTTTCTTTTTGACGCTGTCTAATAATTCAATACATATTTAAATAAAATTCGTACGTACTTCTGAGGTTAATCATTGATTTAAAATTAGCGAATCGCACTCCAAATTGATTATTTGATCGCTCGGTAGATACCGTGAAGGGGAATCGTGGAAAGTTCGATGCACATCGATTTCCTTTTCTGTCATCGTCGTGCAAGAATAAAGAAAATATTTAATGTTCGGAGCGAGCGCATCAAGTGAAGTCAGGTAGCTTTCGTTTAAGTTTCATTCCTCTTTTCCTCTCGTGTGTGTGTTTTGGTACCGGATGGAATATTGTAAACGATATGCATATATTGACAAGTAATATTTATTAAAATGGAACATTTTCAATTTCGCTACTGTCAGTATATTACAGTATCAATTTTTTCGTTTGGTTTTCTTTTTTTGCAGTTGAGGAAGAAAGACGTCGATGGAAAATTGCAATCGCTCGGTATCCGATATTGTGCGATCGGAAATTGCCCTGTTCCCTATTATACGTATTACATATACAGTTTGCGAACATTGTTTACAGTATTACCGATTTCGTGAATGGATACGAGCAATTTTACGATCAACTCGACATCGCGACGATGTTCTTCCGATTCTCAATCTCAATTTTTTAAATTTATTTAATAGCTTTTTTACCATATTCTCCTTCAATTTGGTTTTTATCTTCAGGGAACAAACATTGTTATAAAATTGTGCTTTAATAGGACATATCTTTCGAATTACTTAACAAAACCTAACAATGTATCAATTAGCAACTTTTCACTTGGATTTAATCGAAATTAAAATTAGAAATGGTAGAAATTAATTTAAAAAGAAAATTGCGTGCAGAAAAATCGTAGATACGTTCACTTTTATACGAGGGGTTTACAATAACTAGAGAGGTTTTAGGTTATACTTGCAGCATTTATTACGTAAATGGGATTGATTAGCAATTGCTTCTAATTTCTAGTTGGCAATCTTCCGATTCTCAATCTTAATTTTTTAAATTTATTTAATTGTTCTCTTAACATATTCTTCTTCAACCTGTTTTTTATCTTCAAGTTACAAACATTGTTATAAAATTGTATTTTAATATGAAATATCTTCCGAATTACTTAACTAAACCCAACTAACAATGTATAAATTAGGAACTTCTTCACTGGATTTAATCGAAATTAAAATTAGAAATAATAGAAATTAATTTAAAAAAGAAAATTGCGTGCAGAAAAATCGTAGATACGTTCACTTTTATACGAGGGGCTTACAATAACTAGAGAGGTTTTAGGTTATACTTGCAGCATTTATTACGTAAATGGGATTGATTAGCAATTGCTTCCAATTTCTAGTTGGCAATCTTCCGATTCTCAATCTTAATTTTTTAAATTTATTTAATTGTTCTCTTAACATATTCTTCTTCAACCTGTTTTTTATCTTCAAGTTACAAACATTGTTATAAAATTGTATTTTAATATGAAATATCTTCCGAATTACTTAACTAAACCCAACTAACAATGTATAAATTAGGAACTTCTTCACTGGATTTAATCGAAATTAAAATTAGAAATAATAGAAATTAATTTAAAAAAGAAAATTGCGTGCAGAAAAATCGTAGATACGTTCACTTTTATACGAGGGGCTTATAATAACTAGAAAGGTTTTAGGTTATACTTGCAGCAATTATTATACAAATGGAATTAATTAGCAATTTGTTGTAATTTCTTGTTGGGAATCTTCCAATTATTAATTGTTTTTTTTACCATATACTTCTTCACTCTGTTTTTTTATCTTCAGATGTCAGCTTTAACTGAAAATAAATTAGAAAAGGTAGAGATTGATTTAAAAAAAAATCGTGTGCAGAAAAATCGTAGACACGTTCACTTTTCTACGAGGGGATTACAATAACTAAAACGATTTTATGTTATACTTGGAACAATTATTATACAAATTGAATTAGTAATCAATTGCTTGTACTTTCTAGTTGGCAACATTTCTACTTTGTTTATTGAACACAGAGATCCTCGATTTTGCAATAGATTAACGACTGTCGTAAATCGAAATTGACTCAAATCGAATCGCTTGAGTATTAGGTTGTACTGATTGGTTAAATTACGATTTATAACGCAAACAAAAAAGAGCGAACAATCCGCCAATCAGTCGAAACTTAAAACGGAAATGATGTAAAAAAAAATTGCCGAGATTACTTAAATCGAAATGATCTAATTCGAAACCTATATCAATCGCCGAGTCCCCGAAAGTAGCGAAAGTGATCCAAATCACCCCCGTACATTTGAAACGAACGTTGAAATCTCGCGTGGTACAAAATCGTTTATTAAAACATTTTAATTAGAGCGTTGTGCTTTAGGACAATTTAACACATTAATATCGCTTTATGCATTTAAAATAGAGCCGTGAATTATAAATCATAACCTATAATAAATAATAATAGGTGCGGATAATTATTCTTTATGCTCGCGCGGTCCCCGGTTGCGTTGCAATTTACGACAAAACGAACGAGAGAAATAATATGAAATGGACGAAAGAAACGAAGCAATAACAATAATTGTTAATTGTCCGATCGCAATTTTAACGATCTATCGCTGTTGTTTTCATGTTCTAATAACGAAATACACGTGTATCGGTAAAATAATAAGCAATAACAATTAGTGCAGAGAGAAATATTTTATGGGCATGTTAACACAAATCTGCACCGTTTCGATTCCAACCGATCGTTCGTTAGGTAATGTTTTACCATCGCGAAATTCTGTCGTTTGTAAACCGTTTTGCTACAAGGAAATTTTTTGTTTGATTAACACAAAAGTTGCCAATTTTCCGCAAGACAATGTACGAAATTGAACCAAATAGACTGGAAATGTCATCATTTTCATTCAAGAGAACGGTTTGCTAATTGTTTCAGGCATTTGTGACCGTTTGCCACCGAAGAACAATTTAAAGATTACATCACATATACAGGGGGCTTTCGACATTATGACAATTCAGAGACAGGTAAAAACAAAAGAGGAAGCATTCAACCGCAAGCTATTTAAAAACGAAATTGCATCAACAAAATTACAGCTGTCAATGAAAATCTGCTTTGACACGAGGAGCCCCTGTATATATGTTGCAGTTGCGAAAAAAATTATGATTTTATTTAATTTACGATTATGATTAAGGCAAAAGTAAATCTGAAAACGCCCCGCCCTAACTAAATCATATTTCACATCT